>SJXQ01009305.1:301824-632869 GCA_006408695.1 Aepyceros melampus | reverse complement strand
ATGGACAGGGAGGCCTGGCATGCTGCGATTCATGGGGTCGCAGAGTCGGACACGACTGAGCGACTGAACTGAACTGAACAATAAACTATATTACCTATTCAAAAACTAAATTTAAGATAGCTTATTTCTTAAAAAGTGGAACTCTGACGTATTATCAGCAAGTACTTAAAAAGTATACTGGTTTTATTCCCTGTGTATCCTTTATCACATAAACACTAACATTTTAATCTTCTGTCAGTGGTGTGGATTACTTTGATAAGCACCAACAGGAAAATCAAAAAGCCAGGAACAAAGTATGAAACAAAGTCAAATACCAAGAAGAATATAGGTGGTTAGTAAAATCTAACACTGCACTACTTATAACGTAAGTGGGCTTCCCAGGTGGAGCTAGTGGTAAAGAACCTACCTGCCAATGCAGGAGACATAGAGACATGGGTTCAATCCCTGGATCAAGAAGATCTCCTGGAAGAGGGCATGATAACCCACTCCAGTATTCTTGCCTGGAGAATCCCATGCACAGAGGAGCCTGCCCGGCTACAGTCCATGGGGTTGCAAAGAGTCTGACATCACTGAAGTGACTAAGCATGCACACGCACAAAGTCTAACACTGCACTACTTTTAATGAAAACAGAGTTGGTGCAGGACAAAAGATGAGAAGGTCAAAATACTGAGTTCTTTGAGCGTGTACGAAGTTGCTTCAGTTGTGTCTGACCCTTTGCAATCCCAAGGATGGTAGCCTGCCAGGCTCCTCTGTCCATGGGATTTTCCAGGGAAGAATACTGGAGTAGGTTGCCATGCCCTCCTCCAGGGGATCCTCCTGACCCAGGGATCAATCTCATCTCTCTATATCTCCTGCATTGGCAGGCGGTTGTTTACCACTACCACCACCTGGCAAGTAATTGTTCCATAAATGCTTGGCCGAAAGAGTGCTGAAAAGTGTGAGTGAGGGGATCAGCAATCAGCAGCACAATGAGCCATAAAAGCTTCTAGCCAAGTGCCATGGCATTGCTGGCCTAAAAGATTCCTTGGTGCATATTTAACTTCATGTCTGTTTTCAAACATAGGTACTGATAAGCAGAAATAAACTATTTCTTATATTAATGTATTGCTTATAAATAATTCTCCATTACTTTCCTAGCAGAAGTGTAAACAGATGTTTACTGTAGTTTTTCTTTAATATCACCATCATCTTAATACTGACAAGTATTTTAAAAAACATAAAAGGTGCAGAATATATTTTCTGCAATATGTAGTTGTAAGTTTAAAGTACATTAGAGGAAAAGTTTCATTTTCTTTAGAGAGGTAAACTGTATGATCACTATGAATCCATCTCCTTCCTATCTACTCCCACTCAAAAACACGTAATTTGTAGATATCCTGTATAATTAAACATCAGTTTTGACTAAATATAAAAGACATCATCTATCCTCTGCCTACTCTCCCAATACCAATTTCCTAATTCTGACATCAAACAGAAAGATTTGGAAAAGATGATGAGATAGTATCATCAATGTCATCTTCTGATCACCAAAAAAAAAAAAAAAAAAAAAAGCCTCACTTACTTCTAAAGAAGGCATCTCCCAGTATATTCTCTCATATAATCTTCCGCTCACTTAACAAATCTTCAGTGACCTCTGGGACAGCTTCATATCCCACCCGACTCCTCCACCCCTGTCTCTTTTATTTGGTATAGAGACCTTAGTTCCCTGATTAGGGACTGAAATCGTGCCCCCTGCATTTTAACCACTGGACCACCAGGGAAGTTTCTCTGTCTCTCTTTATGTTTGCAAGTCTTAAAATCATCCAAACCTACATTCAGCACTGTGAGAGTCATAAGTAAAAATTAAACATAATATAAAAAGCTATGCCTTATTTATTTTTAAATAAATAGACCTTATTAAGATCTGTTTTGTCCTGAAGCAAAGCACTGAGGTGGGTGGCAGTATTTGGCTGTTTACAGTATTATTCTGTTCTTTTCTGTATGTTTAAAGTTATCCAAAAAAAAAAAGATCAATATTTACATTTCTTAAAAATGTACAGGATATATTGTGTGATCCCCACAGATGTCAATACTTTTCATTCTATTTCCCTCAAGCATAAAATAAATTATTTTACTTTACTCAGGTTCTCTGTTTTTTCTTTTGTCTAATTACTAGTGTTCTGTAAGTTTAAAGTTGTGGTATTCTATCCATATGATGCATCATATGCATATGATCCAGTCTCATGGTTGCACTGTGGATATAATTATTATGTATTTCGCAAAGGGAAAAAAGAGTTCTAAAATTGAAAATAACCAACTTAAAAACAAATTTTCCAAATCTGAGATTATATTTCTGCCATACTTAAAAAAAAAAAAGAAAACAAAATAACTAAACTAGTCTAAATAAAAAGTAAAAAATAAAATAAAAATTAAACTGTTTAACACCCTGTTGAAAAACCCATAATGACAAAAATCAATAAGCCTGAGGCAAGTAATGAGATGCCAAGGTACTCTGATTGGTATAAGTTAAAAAAAAAATACACAATAAATGAAAGCTCTGATTCCAAAAATTTATTTCACTGAATAATAATAACAAAGAAACATCATCATATTCTACTGTTTTTCCCAAATAAAATACTAAAGAGTTTTACTACATACTAAATACTAAAGAAATATGTTGAAGATGGCATAAGAATAGCTAAAAAAAAATTACCACAACATTATTATCTTGATATTCTTTGGGAAAAAACATATATTCACATCACACTATCTGCCACAAGGTAGATAAAAATTCTGCAACTTATTTCTGATTGACACAATTACAGATGGTCCCCTGCCGTCTGAATTACAAATCTTTGACTTCACGAAGGCATGAAAGCAACACATTCAGTAGAAACCATACTTCAAAATGCAAATTTTGCTCTTTTCCCTCCTAGTATGATACTCATGACGCCAGCAGCAGCTGCGACTTTCAGTCAGCCCCTCGATCATGAGGGTAAACAACGGATTCACTTACAGCTATTCAGTAGCCACATAACCACTGGCTTTCCAATTTTGGCACCATATTACATAAATTACATGAGATATCAACACTTTATTATGAAATAGTCTTTGTGTTAGAATAAGGTCTGTATATGGTCACCAAGATGCCTAGTACCACATACTTTAGTGGTGTGAGAAAGTATCTTTATATATTTTCACACGAATGTGGGTCTCTTTCTAGGCTTTCAGTTTTATCCCACTAGTTTGTGTACTGATATCACACTATTTTAATTTAGATGCTTTATCATGTATTTTAATACTTGGTTATGCAAGCATTTTTGATTACTGGATTCCTTAGCATTACTATGAATGGAGACATTTCCAAGGTTTCCCCGCTGATATATAAATTTGTGTCTCATTTCAAATATGGATATTCCCATACTTCCAGGTTCTGCTTCATTTTTCAATTGAATAAATATTTACAGAGTGAACTACTATGTGCCACGTACCAGGCTAAATGCAGGAATACAGTAATGAATAAGACACATAAGGAACTCTAATATTTTTAGTTTTATGGATCAACACAGTGAGACAAAAGTGATTTAATAAGAAGCTTTAATCTAAGTTTTCGAAACTTGTGAATATGTCTAAAGGAGGTTACACTGACAAAGTCTTACTTTATTCATTCACTTATCAATTGGTCTGTTAATAGCCTAAAGGAACTTAAAGAACTTTCCCCAAGTTTCCTAATGGCTGAATAAGGAAGTAGAAACCATGTGATCCATAGAAAATGACTCACAAGCAGTATCCTGGCCAAGTTTGCTGAAAAGCCAGTTAATACCATACACATCTAGCAAAATGGCCAAAACCCAGAGACTGACAAAAAGCTCGCTTAAAACTCAACATTAAAAAAATGAAGATCATGGCACCTGGTCCCTATCATTTCATGGCAAACAGATGGGGAAACAATGGAAACAATGACAGACTTTCTTTTCTTGGGCTCCAAATCGCTGCAGATGCTGACTGCAGCCATGAAATTAAAAGACGCTTGCTCCTTGGAAGAAAAGCTATGACCAACCTAGACAGCATATTAAAAAGCAGAGACTACTTTGCCAAAAAAGGTTCACTAGTCAAAGCTATGGTTTTTCTAGTAGTCATGTATGGATGTGGGAGTTGGACCATAAAGAAAGGTGAGTGCTGAAAAATTGACATTTTTGAACTGTGGTGTTGGAGAAAACTCTTGAGAGTCCCATGGACAGCAGGGAGATCCAACCAGTCCATCCTAAAGGAAATCAGTCCTGAATATTCATTGGAAAAGACCCTGATGCTGGCAAAGACTGAAGGCAGGAGAAGGGGACAACAGAGAATGAGATGGTTGGATGGCATCACTGACTTGATAGACATGAGTTTGAGCAGGCTTTGGGAGTTGGTGATGGACAGGAAAGCCTGGCGTGCTGCAGTCCATGGTGTCACAGAGAGTTGGACACAGCTGAATGACTGAAGTGAACTGAATAATAACAAACTAAACCCAAAGTTAGCAGAAAAAAGAAAGGTGAGTGCTGAAAAATTGACATTTTTGAACTGTGGTGTTGGAGAAAACTCTTGAGAGTCCCATGGACAGCAGGGAGATCCAACCAGTCCATCCTAAAGGAAATCAGTCCTGAATATTCATTGGAAAAGACCCTGATGCTGGCAAAGACTGAAGGCAGGAGAAGGGGACAACAGAGAATGAGATGGTTGGATGGCATCACTGACTTGATAGACATGAGTTTGAGCAGGCTTTGGGAGTTGGTGATGGACAGGAAAGCCTGGCGTGCTGCAGTCCATGGTGTCACAGAGAGTTGGACACAGCTGAATGACTGAAGTGAACTGAATAATAACAAACTAAACCCAAAGTTAGCAGAAAAAGGAAATAACAAAGATAAGAATGGAAAGAAAGTAAAGAGAAACTAAAAAGATAATAGAAAAAAAATAAAATCAAGACCTGGCTTTTTGAAAAAATAAGTAGGGAAATGGATAAATTCCTAGGAACATACAACTTCCTAAGACTGAATCAAGAAGAAACAGAAAATCTGGATAAACAAATTACTAGTAAAAAATATTGAAACAATAATCAAAAACCTCCCAACAGAGAAAAGTTAAGGACTAGATGGCTTCACTGGTGACCTATATTAAACCTGAAAAAAATAATACCAATCCTTCTCAAACTGTTTAAAAAGAAGAGAAGGGAACACTTCCAAACTTGCTTTACAAGGGCAATATTACCCTGAAAAATACCAAAGCAAAGCAAGGCCATTGCAAGGAAAGAAAATGAAAGAAAATTACAGGGCAATATTCTTAATGAACACAGGTGTAAAAATCCTTAACAAAATATTAGCAAACCAAATCCAACTGTACTTTGAAAGGATCATACACTATGATCAAATGGGGTTTATTCCAGGGAAGCAAAGATCATTCAATATCTACAACTCAATTAAGGTTTTCTCAATGACACAGAAAAAGCATTTAACAAACTTCAACATCTTTTCATGATAAAAAAAACTCTCAACAACAATGAAGGTATAGAAAGAATGAACATCATAATACTAAAGGTCATATATGACAAGCCTACAACTAACTTCAAACTCAGTGCTGAAACGCTGAAAGCCTTTTCTCTAAGATTAGGAACAAGATTTGGAAGGCCACCGTCACTACTTTTATTCAGGATAGTCCTGGAAAACCTAGCCAGAGCAACTAGGTAAGAAAAATAAAGTAAGGGCATCAGAATCAGAAAGGAAGAAGTGAAACTGTCACTATTTGCAGATGACATGATATCACATATAGAAAATCCTAAAGACTGCACACACACACATACACACAAAGTTGGAATAAACGAATTCAATAAAGTTGCAGGATATAAATATATAAAAATCTGTTGCATATTTATATACCAACCACTATCCAAAGGAGAAAAAAAAAGTCTTTTACAGCTGCATCAGAAATAATAAAATACCTGGGCATAAATGTAATCAAGGAGGTAAAAGACCTATACACTGAAAACTGAGATGCTGATGAAACTGACAACACAAACTAAATGACATTCTGTTCTCATGGGTGTGAAAAACTAATGTTGTTTAAACGTCCATAATATCTAAAGGAACCTACAGATTCAATGTGATTCCTGTCAAAATTTTAATGGCATGCACCACAGAAACAAAAAAAAATCACCTCAACATTTTATGGAACTACATAAGAGCCCAATTAGCCAAAGCAACCTTGAAAAAGAACAAAGTGGGAGGTGTCATGCTTTCTGATTTCAAACAGTATCACAAAGCCATCAAAACAGAATGGCAGCGGCATAAAAAAAGACATCAGTGGAACAGAAGAGAGCCCAGAAATAAACTCATCATATAAGACCAATCATTTTGTGGTAAGAATATACAATGGAGACAAGATAAGTCTTTTCAGTAAATGGTGTAAGAAAAACTGGACAGACACATGCAAAAGAATGTAACTGCACTCCTAGCTTACACATACACAAAAGTTAACTGAAAATGTATTCAAGGCACAGAAGTCAGCCCTGAATTTAAAAAAAAACAAACAAAAAAATTGAATTTTTGACCTGAAACCATAAAACTCCAAAAATTTTAACAAAGGGAGGAAAGTTCCTAGACATTGGCCTTGACAAGGTTTTTCAGATTTGACAGCAAAATCAAACAAGAGAGTTTATTTGAGACTATATCAAACTACAAAGTTTCTGCACAGCAAAGGAAATCACCAAAAAAATAAGAAGGCAATCTATAGAATGGGAGAAAATATTTTCAAACCACATATCTGATAAAGGGTTAATATCCAAAATACATAAGGAACTCATAAAACTCAACAGCAAAAAATAATATATAAGAAACTGAACTAAAAAAATGGCAAAAGGACCCAAATAACTTTTTCCCCCCAAAGATGACATACAGATGGCCAACAGGCACATGAAAAGATGCTCAACATCACTAATCATCAAGGAAATGCAAATCAAAACCACAATGAGATACCACCTCACATCTGCTAGGATGTGTAGTATCAAAAAGATAAGAGATAAATGCTGGGGAGAATGCGGAGGAAAGGAACTCAGGCTCACTGTTGGTGAGAATGTAAACTGACACAGCCACTATGGAAAACAGTAGGGTGGCTCCTCGTGAAATTAAAAACAGAACTATCATGTAACTCAACAACCCCACTTCTGGGTCTACATCCCAAAGTTTTCCAAAGGAAACAAAGTCATTATCTCAAGGAGAGATACGTATTTGCATGTTCAGGAAAGCCTTATTCCCAAGAGCCATGGTATGGAAACAATGTGTCTGTTAGTGGGTGAAGGAAAGAAAATGTGAGACACACAAACACACTAGCTTGCACACATACAAACAATGGAATATTACTATCTCTTAAAGAAGGGAAAAGGAAATCCCTGTCCTTTACAATGACAGGATGAACCTGGAAGGCACCATGCTAAGGGAAATTAGCTTGACAGAGAAAGACAAATACCTCAAATGTCTCACAATATACTTAAATGTAGAATCTAAAAAAAGAAAAAGGTCATATAGTATATTTGATTTCATTCACTCAAAACTGTAGTTGTGAGTTTTAACCATGTTGTCTGTTACTGTAGTTCATTCATTTTCACCATAGTACGGTATTCCATTCCATGATTTTATTATAATGTATCTATTCTGTTGTTGGTACACATTTGGATTGTTTCCAGCTTGAAACTAATATGAATTATACTGCTATGTACATTTTTGTAAATATCTAGTTATATGCATTTGTATGCAGTAGAACTGTTGAGTAATTGGATATGCATATCTCTGACATCAGCAGATTATGCCAAACTGCTTCCCAAAGTAGCAACACCAATGTCCTTTTCCACCAGCAGTGTATAAGACTTTACACTGCATTATATCAAAACAGTGATTCTCAGTATGTGATTTGTGGTTATCTGGGGTTTCCCAAGATTTTTTCAGGAGGTTTGTAAAGTCAAAACTATTCTCCTAATATTAGTAAGTTACTTGTCTTTGTCATTGTGTTGATACTTGCCCTGATAGTGCAACAACAGTGGCTAAATCTGCTGGTATCTCAGTTCAAATCATGGCAGGGACTAATCTGTACTACAGTCACTGTATGTATTCTTCACCACTATGTGTTCATAATGAAAAAAATAAAAGCCAGACTAAAGAATGTCTCCGAAGAAGCTGTTTCAAAAATTATTTTTTTAAGTCTTTACTGAATTTGTTACAGTATTACTTCTATGTTCTGTTTTTTTAGCCAGGAGGCATACGGGATCTTAGCTCCCAACCATGGATCTAACATGTACTCCTTGCATTGGAAGGCAAAGTGTTAACCAATGGACCACCAAGGAAGCCCCTCAATAATTACTTTTATTAAATACTGACCTTTAGTACATGCCTTTCTAATATCTGATGTGACAAAACAGGAAGTACACATAAAGCCCTTGTGCTTCATGGTGAAGTGCGACAGCTGTTGCAAACAAAAGCACGTGTGTTAAGTGCACTGAGAGCTGAGCAAACGCTTCATGTGTGTGCTTAGTCGCACAGTCGTGTCCAACTCTTTGTGACCCCATGGACTGTAGCCAGCTAGGCTCCTCTGTCCATAGGATTCTCCAGGCAGGAACACTGGAATGGGATGCCGTGCCCTCCTCCAGGGCATCTTCCTGACCCAGGGATCGAACCCAATCTCCCACACTGCAGGCAGATTCTTTGCCCTATGAGCCACCAGGGAAGCTTTATGGACACCATTTTTAACTTGAAAGGCTGACATGGTTACTCAGTCTTGAATATTTCAGTAATGTTTTCTCAAAAACAAGTGAAGGGAGACTACTGCCACAAGGAACACTACTGATGGAATTTTTTTTTTTAACCAAAGATAAAATTTGAGCTCTGAAACAAAAATTGAGATTTTGAAAAACGTGCATCTGCCACTGTGACCATGATAGCAGTCCAGTCTTCACAGACTTTCATGATGGGGTCGCAAAGAGTTGGACACGACTGAGCGACTGAGCTGAACTGATGATGAGACAGAGTGATGTTACTGAATACAAATGTTTAAAAAATCTGCATAATTCAGGGAATCAGCACTATGCAATTAACAAATGATTAATGCTACAAAATTATACATCATAAAAGATTCACTCAAATTTTAAGCTAAACCAAAGGATTTCAATGTAACAACGTATGAAAGCATGAAAATATATCTGTTATAGTATGAACTTGGAAGAGTATTTCAGCCCGCGGAGTGGTCAGTACCTTAAGATACCAGTACAGAGTCCACATTGTAACTAATCTTTAAGAAACCATCATTTGCTGAGTTGTGGAACAGAATCAAAGAACAGGCACAATCATCTAAAAGGCTATCAGAACGCTCCTTTTTCCAGTTACATACCTACATGATGCTACATTTTAATATACTTCAACCAAAACAACGTATTGCAACAGACTGAATGCAGACACAAATAAGAGGATACAGATGTCTTGTACTAGATAGACAGTAATGAAATGTGCAAATATGTACAAAAATACCACTCTTCTAATTCTTTTTAGAAAATATATTTATTCACATAAATATTTTATGTATGCTAAAATATAATGAACTGATGAATTTTAGGTGGAGTAATAAATATTTACATTTTTTTCCTCAGCTTTGATGGCTAATATGGCAAATACCAACAGACTATGCCTCATGGTCCCCCATAACTTTAGTGTCAAGGGGTCTGGGGAACTGCTGAACCAAAACAATCTCTTTGGGATCACAAAGAGCTGGACATGATTGAGTGACTGAACTGAACTGATCAAAGTTTATTAGGGAACAATATAACCCAGTCTTTGTACAATAGAAAAAAATTTTTGCTAAGTTGTTTTGCCAACAGAAGACAGAAAATGCAGAGCCAAGAAAAGGGAACCCAAGAACTACTAAATATTTTTAAATGTGTTACCCCAAAAAGCTTCATATTATGGGGCTCTGAAATCCTATTTCTTTGAGGTCTTCCAAGAAAATACATATTTTTGAATTGCTCTCCAGGTATCTGACACAAGTCTGACTCTGTGTCCTTGTAAAGTATGTAGCAAGAAGAGTAAGCAGCAGTTAAAGAGTGGAAATAAATATTATCAGCAATGGAAATTTTATTTGACCTCCATAGTTACTGAAGTACCCACATCCTATTTTAACTCTTCCCATCTTCTACTTTGTCCCTACCTCACCATATTTTCCCCTATTCTATTTACTCATAATACCAGACAGGAAAAATTGAGAAAAGAATGTACAAAGAGGAAGCATGGCACAGAAACTTAAGGTCTCAAATTAAAACAGCATGTCCTTGCCGTGTTTCCCCTAAGCTTCAATTTCCTTTCAAGAGCATGAAGGAAAGAGACAGCACTCACCGTCTGTAAGTTCCACGTAACCAGTGAGTATCTGTTTTCTCTCCTTACCCCAACTAAGGGTTTATAGACAGGCTATGCCTTTTGTGATACAGATAATACAGAATCAAAGAACCTTTGAGTTGGATGAGACCTTAACAGAATGTTCCTTTCATTATAAAAGAAAAGACCCTAAAGCTGAAAACGTGTTAAAATGTTAAGCCAAATGTCACACACAACCAGTTTTTGGCAAGACCAGCAGCAGATTCCAAATTTCTCAGTTTCCAGTACAATCATCTTTCTAATATATGAGGTTGCTCCCCTATTTTCTTGCCCTGAGCAATAGGAATATCGCTATTGGATTCAAAATGCTTTTTTAAAAAAGTGTTAGTCTCTTTTAAGTATTGAAATTCTAATCATATAAAACAAAACACAGGAACTAAATCTGTCATACAGTCCCCAAAGATATGTGGGTTTTAAGTTCTATGTTCTGCATTGAGCTATGTCTCAAAGGGGGCTGCTATTGTGCTATAGGAATCACCCTTGCACGCCATGAAATTCCATCTCATAGATGAAAACTAACGACGAGGGAAACATACTCAATTAACTGCATCCTCTTTGGTTTTGTTAGTTTTGAGGCGCTCCTGTTATTAACTAGCCATGTAAGTAAGCCTTTGACTGATCTAATAATTTCTAACAAGTCCTACTGATGTTTCCGTATTTCCCAGTTGCTACAAATATGTGTATCTTGGTGTACACTGAACTTTTAGTATAAAAATAATCTTTCTCAAAATAAGGACCCACTTGCATTCCAGAACACCCACTAACTAGAACACCCACTCTTAGCCCTGAGAAAGGATTCATTTGGCAACTGTTTGATCAGTAGGAAAGGAAGTTATTAGCTTAGATTGTTTGTAAACAGTCTGCCTCCCTGCTGAGTAGCCTGAGAAAGAACCAACATGGAAAGAACAAAGATACAGATCTGGGGAGCCTGCAGGATCAGAGGGTGACACTGGGGCAAAACAAAAGGTAAATAAACAATATCGCCTCCTTATTACATTTTTTTTTTTTTTTTTAGGAAAGAAACACAATGCAAATTGCCCAGTCAAATTTGCTCCCAAATGTAAAGGGGTTGGGGAAAACACACCAAACATTTTCTTCATTATCATTCAAAGGATTTTGGCTTATTAGCTGTCAGGCTGGGGCTACAGAGGTGAATATATGTCCGAGTTCATTACCCTCTTATACCAATTTTCTAGCTTTCTGTGAGAAGGGAGATCTGCTGTTCACAATTCCTCAACCACTCATACAAATCAATTAAATGAACATTTCCTCCCACTTCAGTGTGCTAAAGGAAAAAGTGAGATTCTGGGAAGGAGGAGGTGAGAGGGAATTATTCAAGTAGTGAAGGCAAACTTGGAATATTGATTAGAAAAATTTCCCTTTAGCCCTCATGGATCATGAAACACGGATTTCAGATGTTTTCTTCAACATCTAAAACTTCTGTTTTGTCTCTTCCTTTCTATTTTTACTGTTACTTCAGTACCTGGTGAGTTAATCACTTTATACTTAGATTTTATGCCAATGGCTAACAATCTCCTACTTCCCTCTTCTAACCTGGTCTTGCTGCTTTCTCCCTTAAGTCTTTTCCAGGCTTATAAACCTCACTGATTTCGCAGTGCGTCCTCTGCTCTGTCCTAACCTATCTTACCTTTTCAGGCTTCTTTCCTATTATCCTCCATTAAAAACACCCAGAAAGAGAAAAACATGTTGACAGTACTCTTCAAACCTAAGTAATCTCCAGTCATCCTTACCTTGAGTGTTTGCAGATGCTGTATTTTTCCCCTGGAATGCACTTGTGCCTCTCCCCGTTGAGAAAGAATGCTTTACCAATCTTTTACTGCTTAATTATATACTGCTTTATAACGTTATGCAACTCTGTATGTATCCATCTCTTCTGCTGGAATATAAGGTCCTTATTGGCAGGGACTGTTTTATATTACTTTTAACCTCACTAAAGGACCTGGCTCCGACTAAACACACTAGGCATTTAATACATAAAACAGGCATTTAATACATTTAAAATAGGCATTTAATACATATTTAAAAAGCAAAACTGCAGTAAGTATCAAGTTGTTTAGTCGCTAGGTCATGTCTGACTCTTTTGCGACCCCAAAGACTACAGCCCGCCAGGCTCCTCTGTCCATGGGATTTCCCAGGTAAGAATATTGTAGTGGGTTGCCATTCCTTCTCCAGGGGATCTTTCCAACCCAGGGATCAAATCCACATCTCCTGCGTTGGCAGGCAGAATCTTTACCACTGAGCCACCTGGGAAGCCACACTAAGTATCAGGAATCCTCATCAAATTTCCTCCTATGAAAGCTAATCACTTATCTCCCACGCCTCCTCTCAATATAAAAATTGAATCCAACCAACTATAACTAAGATGACATAGTTTCTTGCAGTTGCTATGAAAATGTGCAACAGGTTACTGACAACTGGACCAGAAAAACTTGGTCATCCTTCATCTCTGGCTGTGGTAATGAGAGATAATATACAAATTTCATCATTTGATGCTGTTTAAAAATCATCCAAAAAAAGTTCTTATCATTTCAAGGGATCAAAATGTCTTCAAGTCAAAAATGCCATGGACTGCTCCCTTCAAGGATGGTATTAGCTTAGACGGTTTGTAAACAGTGTGCTCTCCCACTGAGTAACCTGAGAGAGAAAGAACAAGGAAAGAACCAACACTATTTCCATCAAAAACCCATTCACCCAAACAATCAAATGGTTCTGGTCCTAAAGAGTATAAGCTCAAAAGGCTTCTTAGTATTTATAAAACCGACATTTTCACTTATGAGCATTTAACTGAATTCTACTGAATTTTAATTCCTGTACTGACAACATGCAAGTTCATGTTAAAACAAAAAGGAAAATCCACTTTCCATTTTATTTAGCAATGGAAACAACCATTTGTAGAAAAAAAATATCCCCTCCATATTAATGGTTCAAAAGGTTGGCAGCAGTCTTGATCTAGTTAACATAACTACTTCTGGGAAAACACAGGCCAAGAGTAGAGATAAGGAAAACAAAACAAACATGTGCCCTGGTACTGACATGCAAAACTACTTTTTAAATATATCCAGATTCCAATCACAGTTTAGAATCTACGGTTTCAAGTCTGGTCTAAACATCTATCATCTGTTCACCTGGATTATGGGATTAGACTCAACTGGTTTTTCTTCTTCTGTACTTAACCACCCACCATTATTCTCCACACAGCAGCCAGAATGATCTCATTAAGACACTGGTGATTTACGTTACTCCTTTTCCTAAAACTCTCCAATGATTTGCCATTTCATGCAGAGTTAGAATTCTTATAATGCCTGCCAAGTCCTGTGTCCAAGATTCCTAGTAGAAATGTTTCTGATTATCAAATGAAGAAGGGGAGCGCCTACAGTTTAGTTTGTCCTACCAGAGTTTCAAATAGCCCATGGAACATTCATGTTTAGTGAATTATGTGAATTTAGTCCTTTCATTATGCTCTGAATTTTCCAGAATGCCTCTTTCATGTAAATTAAGGGAAGGCTGAACTTTGATACAGGACATTATCAATAATTATTCACCATTTCACAAAATCCCATCATAATTACTGTTTACAGTATTTGAGTCAGCAATATACATACATGCTTAAGTCCTAACTTATAACTCTTAAAGTCAGACACTCTACATAATCACTACTTGTATTCTAAATTGTCATACATAATGAAATATACTACTTTCACTTATGTCTTCTTTATATTAAGTTGGAAACATGGTATTATTTTCTTTAAGTGCTTATATTATCTGTATTTCATTTCAGAGGCGAAAAGGGATATTTACAATGTATTTGTACAAATATATATAACATATTACAAATATATAAAATATTGTTTCATCTTATCATGTCCCTGCACCACATGCACTTACTCTCACACCCCTGATCCCCATTATTCTTCCCATCATTCACCATGCTGCACCCACAGTGTCCTTCAGGACTACTTCTTGAAAACTTCAGGCAGTTCCAGCCACAGGACCTTTGTACTTGCTGTTTCTTCTGACTGGAATGTTCCTTCCCCAAGTATCAACATTACTCACTCTCTCAACTCCAATTCTCACTATTCAATAAATAGTACTGCATGCCATAAAGTGTGGAAAACCATTTGCAACAATATACTCATAGTGGCTATACTAATTTGCATTCCCACCAACAGTGTAAGAGGGTTCCCTTTTCTCCACACCCTCTCCAGCATTTATTGCTTGTTGACTTTTGGATCACAGCCATTCTGACTGGTGTGAAATGATACCTCATTGTGGTTTTGATTTGCATTTCTCTGATAATGAGTGATGTTGAGCATCTTTTCATGTGTTTGTTAGCCATCCGTATGTCTTCTTTGGAGAAATGTCTATTTAGTTCTTTGGCCCATTTTTTGATTGGGTCATTTATTTTTCTGGAGTTGAGCTGCATAAGCTGCTTGTATATTTTTGAGATTAGTTGTTTGTCAGTTGCTTCATTTGCTATTATTTTCTCCCATTCAGAAGGCTGTCTTTTCACCTTGCTTATAGTTTCCTTTGTTGTGCAGAAGCTTTTAATTTTAATTAGATCCCATTTGTTTATTTTTGCTTTTATTTCCAGTATTCTGGGAGGTGGATCATAGAGGATCCTGCTGTGATTTATGTCAGAGAGTGTTTTGCCTATGTTCTCCTCTAGGAGTTTTATAGTTTCTTGTCTTACGTTTAGATCTTTAATCCATTTTGAGTTTATTTTTGTGTATGGTGTTAGAAAGTGATCTAGTTTCATTCTTTTACAAGTGGTTGACCAGTTTTCCCAGCACCACTTGTTAAAGAGATTGTCTTTAATCCACTGTATATTCTTGCTTCCTTTGTCGAAGATAAGCTGTCCATAGGTGTGTGGATTTATCTCTGGGCTTTCTATTTTGTTCCATTGATCTATATTTCTGTCTTTGTGCCAGTACCATACTGTCTTGATGACTGTGGCTTTGTAGTAGAGCCTGAAGTCAGGCAGGTTGATTCCTCCAGTTCCATTATTCTTTCTCAAGATGGCTTTGACTATTCGAGGTTTTTTGTATGGTATAATTTATCTTCTTGTTATTGTTGTAAGAGCTTTTTTGTTTTGTTTTTAACATGGTCTGAGTACCAGCTTTTTGTAAGCTAGAAATACGTGAAATGCTTCTTTTTGTGAAAACATGTGAGTATTTTCTCCTTGGGGCTGGCTTCCCTTTTCATGTTCTTAATGATCCCATTTGAGAAGCAAAAGCTTTGGATTTTGATGGTCTGTTTTATTCTTTTATAATTTTTTTTGTTTGTTTATCTAAATCTCACAGTCTTACAAAAACTTTTCTCCTGTGTTTCCCTCTGGGAGCTTTTACACTTAGATCTACAATCCACTTCAAGTTAATTTTTGTATGTGGTGTGAGATAAGGGTTGATATGGAAATTCTCTTTTGAGTGTCTTATGTATCAGAAACTTTAATTCTGAATAAATAAAGATTCGAAGCTAAATAATTGTCCCCATTTTAACGATGAGGAAAAGAAGTCTTACAAAGATTAAGTAATTTGCTCAAGTCATACAACCACAATTCAAACTCATAATTTCCCAGCAACAAAATGCAACCCTTGCTTAGCAGGACTGTTTTGTTTCTTTTTAAAAATACATATACTTTCCAGTCTATTATGCTGGCATTTTGTTTTAAACATTGAGGTAGAATCTATATTATAAAATGCCCACCTGTAACCTGGAGAAGGATATAAAAATGTGAGGTAGCACTGCCTTTCTGAGGACACTCACATCCCCAGCCCATACTTACATTTATCCACAGTAAGGATGTTGGGACCCAGGGCCAAGGATTCTATGTCAGGCCATTGGCATTGGTTTGTAGTTCAGAAGCTATAAATACAACTCTCTTGGTGTGCTCTCTTGACCAGAAACCATATTCTGAATTCTTTTCCCATTTTACAGCTGGTCCATCAGAAATATGAAGTTAAGTGCCTGGCCACACAGACAGTTAATCCTTGGAATACCCAGCTGGATAGCTGAGTCTCACTGTGTTTGGTTTGAGTTTTTATTTTCGGAAAACAGTGAGTCAGCCTCCCTCCTTTCCCTCTCTAACTCACTACCCCTTGTGGAATCTCAGATGCTGTGCTCATACTGGGGGAATAGTCTTTTCCCCAAAAACCTCCCTTCAGCCAGGACAGAATCATGTCGGAGAAAAGTCCCCTGTGCTCTGATATTTACTGTGCACTCCTGCCATTTAAAGAAAAGTCTATTTAAGGCTGTTCACTTTTGTCATCTTTGAAAAATACAGGAGGGAATGGGAAGATAACAGGCTGTAGTGCTCAATTCTTGCTCTTCATCAATGTAGCTTTGGTAAATTCACTCCCTCTTCTTTGTTACTTTCTAGGAGGTAGTATGGTATAGAGAGAAGAGCATAACTTTGAATGAGAAGTTGTAGGTTCAAACCCCAGCTCCTGGAAAGTGCAAAGAGGTGTTTGAGACTTATACAGGATGTTTTTTGAGTACAAAGATCTATCTAAGATGCCTTAATGAATACACTGCTTTCTCTGTGGCCGAGTGGGGCAGTCAGATGCCAAAGTCCAGCATGGGACTATAGTCATTCTGCCTGATGGGTTGTCCAGCCAGCTGCCAAGTAGACTGTCCTGGTCCCTGGAAGCAAACTCTTCTGTCATTGATGTGATTATTTGCTAGTGAGAAACTTATGGGGAGAAATGTGAGTTGTGAGACAAGTAGAGGAAGGACAGTGGTCTCATACAGAAAGGATCAAGTATAGGTTGATGGGAGGAAAAAGAAAACCCAGTTTACCCATTTGTGAGTTACACCTCCATCTTCTGAAATACAGTCCTGAAAAACAATCTCTGTGTTGGCGGTGGGGTGAGGACAAGACAGCGTCTCTCAGCACCTTCTGCTCACCGTGTCCTCCAGCTGACCTCATTCCCTCCCTTCCATGAGAGCCTCCTTAGCACTTCAGTCTGGAAGCTGGTTTCTGCTTCCACTTTGTCCATTAAGGATTCCGTGGTCTCCACAGTTACCATGTTCCAACCTACATATCGTTTGAGGTTACAGTTCAGGGCTTAGCTCTTCCAAGAAATCTCCCTTGACCCCTGTACACTGTTGGTGGAAATATAAATTGGTACAACCATTGTGGAAAACACGATGGAGGTGTCTCAAATAAAACTAAAAACAGAACTACCATATAAGCCAGCAATTCCACTCCTGGGTACATGCCTGAAAAAAAAAAAACAAACCACTAATTCTAAATGATACATGTACCCTAGCATTCGTAGCAGCATTGCCAAGATAAGGAAGCAATCTAAGTGTCCATCAACAGATGAACAGATAAAAAAGATGTGTACAGAATATTACTTAGCCATAAAAAATATGTTTCCATTTGCAGCAATGTGGGTCAACTTGGGGGGCATTATGCCAAGGGAAATAAATCAGAGAAAGACAAGTGCTCTGTGTTATCATTTATATGTGGAATCTGAAAAGTACAACAAACTAGTGAATATAACAAAAAAAAGAAGTGGTCTCACAGATATAGAGAACAAATCAGTAGTTACCTGTAGGGAAAGGGAAGTGGGGAGGGGCAATATAGGAGTAGGGGCTTAAGAGGTACAAACCTTTAGGTATAAAACAAGCTACAAGTACAGCACAGGGAATAAAGCCAATATTTTGTAATACTGGCTTTAAAAATTGCAAATCACTATAGTGTATACCTATAACATATAATATTGTACAGCAACTGTTGTTGTTTAGTTGCTAAGCATGTCTGAATCCTGCGACCGCGTGGACTGTAACCCGCCAGGCTCCTCTCTTCATGGGATTTGCAAAGCAGGAATACTGGAGTGGGTTGCCATTTCTTTCTCCAAGGGATCTTCCCAACCCAGGATTGAACCTGCGTCTCCTGCATTGGCAGGTGGATTCTTTATCACTGAGCCACCAGGAAAGCCCACACTTGAATTAAAAAAAAAAAGCTGAGTGAAATAAGTCAGACAGAAGAGAAATATTGTATGACATCCATTATATGTGGAATCTAAAAAAGAGATGATACAAATGAACTTACTTACGAAATAGAAACAGAGAACGGACTTATGGCTGCGAAGGTGGGTGTGGGAAGTATAACGGGAAGGGACAGGTAGGGAGTTTGGGATGGACATGTACACACTGCTATATTTAAAATGCATAGCCAACAGGGACCTACTGTAGAGCACAGGGAACTCTGCTCAGTGTTATGTGGCAGCCGGGATGGGAGGAGAGTTTGGGAGAGAATGGATACATGTATATGTACGGCTGAATCCCTTCACTGTTCACCTGAAGCTATCATTTACTAACTAAATGATAAGTAAACTAGCATTAACATCATTAATTGGCTATTCCCCAAAACAAAATAAAAAGTTTAAACAGTAAAGCAATAAAATGTATAACCAGAAGTAATTAAATAGATAAACAAAAATTTAAAAAGCCTCCCTTGACTACCCTGCCTAGTTTGATGGTTCCCTGGCCATCCTAAATCCTGCAAGTAGCCTTGAGGACCTAAATCTGTGCCTATTGAATGAGTACAAACTGTGTGTTTTGGCAAAAAGGGAATAATGACAGAGAGAGATCAGAGGTAGTGCCCGGGCCTCACTCTTAACCTTGGCTACTGCTTGTAGCACTTTTGTCTCAGCTAGATTCCTGTGCCTCTTGAAAGTTTCGTGGTTACTGAACTCTAACCTAAATCTCTCCTAATACATAAATGTAGCTCAGATTTCATTCCATTTGCCTAGGCTTCATTCTGTCTCTACAGTTTGGATACAGTTTATTTCACTTAACATTTTAAGCTTAAAAACACTTATTATAAATTCTGAGGATAATTTAATGGCCGTGGTGTGGCTCACTCATGCAACCAGTTTGTAACACTAGATAACTGGAACCTTAGTTTTCCTGCATAAACAGGCATCACTGAATCATTAAAGCCAGTAAGTCAAACATGGCTTAGGCAGCTTACCACTTAGTCCTAAAATTCTGTTTTTCCCTCCCTACTGTATATAGAATATTTTGACTCTCCAACAGGTAAAAAGAGGAAATTAGTCCATTCCTATCTTAAGGTGTGTACTGTGTAGCTAAATAATATTTACATTCAGATCTATAAAATAAGTCTGAAGTTTTGCCTGTGGATTTGATTCTAAGAATTAACTAGCGTGTATATTTTGCAGTATTACAATTACCTACTTATCACAACAGAACTGAGTTGCATAGTTTGACTCACAGGAAGAAAATAAGATTCAGCTATACAAACTTGTGACATTTAAACCAGAATGTTCCAAACATCAAGATCAAAGAGATTCTCTTTCTACATTACATCACTTGCCACATTCTCTTTGCTTTATGTTTATACCTTATCTTTGCTTTTTGTTTTCCTTGGATTTTCTAATTGCCTTTTTTTCGTGGACTAAAGAAAGAAGCATCTGCCTTTACCTTATGATTACTCCCGTCATTTAGCTCCTATTCATACTGTTTGTTGTGGGAAATGACTTCCATCTTGACACATTCTTCTCTTAAGTCCAGAGAGTCATTTCTATTTTCAAAGCCTGCTGCCATTTCCCTGAAGTCCTGAGTTAAATCTCCTTTCTTGCGCCCCATGTCATCCTATAAAAATTTTTTTTTGCTTAAAGCATCCTTGGTAGTATTTTCAGAAAGAACGCATAGGAATTAATCTTTGAAGTCCATGCATATCTAAAATGTTTTGCCCAGATGGTTATTTAGGCAGCTCTGAAATTAATCACTTTGATTTCTGCTCCTCTTCCTGACCTTGTTCTCCTTAACTTCAATTCTGCGCTATGGAGTGCAATAGCCAGTAACCAAGTGTGAGCTGTTGAGCATTTGAAATCTGGCTCATCTGAATTAAGATATGCTATAAGTGTAAAATGCACATTGGATTTCAAAGAAAAACTCAAAATTCATTTTATATTGATGTTAAAATGATGATATTTTGGATATATTATTGCTGAGTTGCAGCTCTCACACTGTGCATTTTTTTTAAGTTAAGTTTTATTTGGGGCAAAATGAGGACTATAGCCCAGGAGGCCGCATCTCATATAGCTCTGAGAAACCGCTCCAGGGAGGTAAGGTACAGGTCAGTATATATGTGATTTTGTTGAAGGGGGAGTACATGTAATCAAGCACATATTTTTTTTGCAGAAGGTTTCCTTCCACTGGTAATGAGGAGTAGTCATCACCATGAAGGAGTTTAGTGCTTTTCTAGATAGGAAATACAAGAATTGGGCTCATAAAATTGGCTCCTGAAAATACCTAACTAAAAATTCTGAAGACCTGTTGTGCCAGTTTTCCCACAGCAAAGAGTGCCTCGTTTCTTTTCTGCACCCTGAACTCCTTTCAGAGGGTATTGAAAGTCAGCGGCTACCGCAGCACATTATTTAATCCTTGTAGAGGTAGATGGCAAGTGCCAATTTGTAGTTGACGTTATTAAAATTGATTTCACCTATTTCTTTTTACTTTTTAAATGTAAAAGTAAATTTCAGGGTTGTGTATGTGGCCTGCATTACATTTCTATTGGACAGTGATGCTCTAACGTTCAGCATGGAACCATTCCCAGCCCCACTGAGGAGCAGCATTGAATACTGCATGCAATTTTCCCCCATGTTTCTTTGCCTGGCCTTTTGTCACTTGGGTTTTATGTAGGTACATCTATTTTTCATCTTTTGAAAAGTGTTAAAAAATTCTGGTCTGCTCCTTTTTCTCCCTTTATTTCTCTTTCTCTATCCTAACCATAAGTACTAATTTATTCCCTGTGTGCTTCTTTGGGATTTGCAAAGAAGGAGATACAAACTATTTTCAGTCTGTCAGTTGGGAAGCAATAGATTTTACAGATTTTATTACTGTCTTAAAAAACAATACAGTGGTCCTCTTCATGTGTAAGTCTGTCCACATCTCTAGATATTTTCTTAAGATGAATTTTGGGAAATAGACGTACTGGTTCAAATTGCATGTATTTCTTCTTGGCTCGATATGCATATCAACAAATTTATTCCCCGAAAATGTAACAGTTTATGTTCTCGATGGGTTATTCAATAAAACATGGGAGCAGTTATCCAAGAAGTGTCCAGAGTGAGTCTGCATCCTCTTACGTGGGCCTTTTATCTCAGCTTCTGTGGAAAACTTGGTCTGTTTTCTGAGTCACTTTTATGGGGCCTGCATTTTCTTATTTGTAAAGTAGGGATAATCATGCCTTGAAGTAATATGTGTGGAAGTTCATTGAAAGTAATAATTTCATTATTTCAGCAAGTGTTTGATAGCTTTTTGCTTGTACTAAGTACAAACACTGCACTGGGAACCATATTTCAGTTCAGTTCAGTTGCTCAGTCATGTCCGACTCTGTGACCCCATGAATCGCAGCACGCCAGGCCTGCCTGTCCATCACCAACTCCTGGAGTTTACTCAAACTCATGTCCATCGAGTCGGTGATGCCATCCAGCCATCTCATCCTCCTTTGTCTCCATCTCCTCCTGCCCCCAATCCCTCCCAATATCAGAGTCTTTTCCAATGAGTCAACTCTTTGCATGAGGTGGCCAAAGTACTGGAGTTTCAGCTTCAGCATCATTCCTTCCAATAAACACCCAGGACTGATCTCCTTTAGGATGGACTGGTTGGATCTCCTTGCAGTCCAAGGGACTCTCAAGAGTCTTCTCCCACACCACAGTTCAAAAGCATCACTTCTTTGGTGCTCAGCTTTCTTCACAGTCCAACTCTCACATCCATACATGACCACAGGAAAAACCATAGCCTTGACTAGATGGACCTTTGTTGGCAAAGTAATGTCTCTCCTTTTGAATATGCTATCTAAGTTGGTCATACTTTCCTTCCAAGAGTAAGCATCTTCAAATTTCATGGCTGCAGTCACCATCTGCAGTGATTTTGGAGCCCCTCCCCCCCCAAAAAAAAAAAAACAGAGCCTGACACTTTCCACTGTTTCCCTGTCTATCTGCCATGAAGTGATGGGACCAGATGCCATGAATCTTCATTCTCTGAACATTGAGCTTTAAGCCAACTTTTTCACTCTCTTTTACTTTCATCAAAAGGCTTTTTAGTTCCTCTTCACTTTCTGCCATAAGGGTGGTGTCATCTGCATATCTGAGGTTATTGATATTTCTCCCAGCAATCTTGATTCCAGCTTGTGCTTCTTCCAGCCCAACGTTTCTCATGATGTACTCTGCATATAAGTTAAATAAGCAGGATGACAATATACAGCCTTGACATACTCCTTTTCCTATTTGGAACCATAAGGGATGTCCAAATTACATAGCCCCTGGCCTCAAAACTAATGTCTTATGAATGGAATAGAGTGAGAGAAAAGACATTCATGAGAAACTATCTCACAAGTCTTGTTGTGATTTGTGATGGGGTGTCAAAGGGGTTTACATGGGGAAGGTTTTGCATTTCATTTAAAAGATAAAAGAAAGCATCATAGAGGTAGAGTTTAAGGTAGGTCTTGAAGGAGGAGTATAATTTCATCAGCACAGTGGGAGAGTGTGGTGAGGGTCCTGGAGGTGTGAGGATGAGCTTAAGCAAAGGCACTGGGCTGAATTCTGGGCAGAACATTTAATGGTGTTCACTAGCGTGTAGGCACATCTGGAAAGCAAAAGGCAGGTGCATTCTTACTCACAGGGACCATGTAGTGAGAGACTCCCTGTATTTATTTCTGCTTTGCTTTAGTAGGGTAGGCGGAAAAAAAGCAATTCACTCAGCCTTGGCTCTTGGCCAGAACTGAGTAGGCGAAGTTTGTCTTGTCCAGAGGGACAAGAACACAATACATTTACACTGGCCTTTCTCTCCCACAGAGGTTGGAAATTCTGAGGCATTTCAAACAGTTCTGAGCTGTGACACATTATTACACTTATCCAATCAAATGGTAACTTGCATCAGGAATGTGAGGAGTGGTCAGAGGATTCCGAAGAGAAAAATAACTGAGACAAAGGGTAAAGATGACAATAAGAAAATAGCAGAGGAATTAGATCTTCTCGATCATCATGGAAAGGTGAGGAACTTTGTGAAGCAAAGACAGACAAGGATTCTGCTTTCATTCCATCTTCCTGGCCCTCTCCCTTCAGAGAGTGGACTGTCTGCCCAGCAGCTGTTTGGTACCTTCAGGCTGTTAGCCAAAAACCTGGAGTCATTTTGGGGTTTTACCCCACCACCATCGTGCACAAGGTTTTCATCCTCAGCAACATTCAGGATTCTCTTTGTCGTTGCCTAAAATGAGTCAAATTCGCATTTGGGGTGCCCCCAGCCTGTCTGGTGGCTCTAGCTTGTATTTACCATGTTACTTTACATTGTACCCCAGTCCTCTGACCTTGAGTCTGTGGCTTAACATCTCTCATCCACTTCTAACAGAAACATCCAGTTCATTTATTCACTCAACAAGCACTTATTGAACACCTATTATGTATCATTTTTTCAGTAAACTTCTAATAAGCAACTTCTATGAATTAGCCCTTATTTTAGAGCCTATTTTAGAGAAATAGGAAAAGGCATAATGTTGGTAAATGGAAAAAGACTGTGAGATTTTTGGGGAGAATCCATACAGAGTTCAAAATGTAGATATGTAGGATATCTTGAATATCCTTGAATAACCATGTCATCCCCTTGAATAACCATTGCCTTTTGTATATGCTGACATATGCTGACCTGTGTCACTAGTACACAGTGGGATCAAGGCTCAGATAGTTTTGAGGTTCAATCTGAATATGTTGCCAGATGGAGATGATGAACAAGGCAGCCATCGTGGCCCTGGACAAGAGTGTCAGCTCCATGACTACTAAAAGGCATGGCCTTACTCTCCACCTGTCTGATTTCTCTTGTCAAAGGGTTAACAGTTTCACTGTGGTTATACCTGAAAGACTGGTAGGGTCTGTCTCATGGGGTTCTCTTCAAACCCCCAAGGGTGACTCCCAAAGAGCAGGTACTCAGAAGCTGCCGCAACCTTGCCCGCCACATTATTTCAGTTCACGTCCCCTAAATGAAGCCACGTCTTTCCCACCTCTGCATTCCATTCCTCAGTAGTGTGGTGGGAAAGATGATTGCGAGCCAGATCTAGGTTTGAGACCTGGATTCACTTCTTCTTCACTTAGTAACCTGGGATAGATTTCTTCAAGTGTTGAAAGGCTATGAGAGAACCCGGCTTTTCCAGCATTGTCATTATAAGGTATAGACAAGAATTTATATGAAAGCATGGTGTCTGTTACATGATATGTACTCTTTCCGTTATCTCTTTCCTGGGGACCCTTCTTTTACTCCTCCTCTCATCTATATTTAGTAAAATTCTGTCCATCCTTAATTTGGCTCTTATATTACATCTCCAGTAAAGTTTTTCCAATATTCTCAGTTGCGGGAGACTTGGCCTCTCCTTTTTCTCTGTACTTGTGGGATTTTAGTCTTTTGAAGAAACAGATCTAAGTACTAGGGGGAATGGCACCTGAGTAAACTAGCACTGTATTTGGAAGAAGAAAATAAGTCAGTGGGAGACAGTGTGCAAATGGTGTGAGTAAGGGTGTCTTGCCCCCCAGTGCAAGGTGACTGATCCTCAGCCCATCTTCTCCCAGCAGGCCAAAGATGGAAGTTATCTCCAGTTTCTAGTATTAGCCACAAAAAAAGGGGGCCACTCACTCTCATTTATGTAGTGAGAGCCAGCTACCAGTCTTCCAGATAGCCCTGAACTTTTAGGATTTGGTACTTTGTCTTGGTTAGAATTGAGCAGTCAGTCTAGATTTTTCTGGGAAGACCTTGCTTGGTCAGCAGAATAGAAAGCATCCAGGATGACATCAGTCTGACAAGATTTGAGGGAAACAACCAATGAGGCCCAACACTACTGCTGCTGCTTTGATTGACTGTTTCACACCTGGAGCAGTCAGGAAGCTGCATTAAAAAACAATTTTTTCTTAAAAAAAAAAAAAAAAAAAAAGCCCCCATAGTTTAAAAATAGTTTAAAAAAACAAACAAACATTCATTTGTCATAAAGCCAGAAAGATTCATTCATGGGAACTGATTGTTCACATTTGTAGAATTTATAATTTTGTAGATGCAAGAGGCCTTAGAGTTGAATAGGGTCTTCTAAAGGAAACAAAAGGCTCTTGCTTTTTGCATGAACAGCGTTCATTCACCAGACAGTGTTTCTTGATCTATGAGGAGTGATTTCAGACAATTAGCTAATTGGCTGAGGGAGGTGACCCATCAACTTTGCAGAGAAGGGATCCACATAAGAACATGTCTTAAGCTTTCCATGACAGCCAAAGCAGCCCCATTAATCCTCCTGTTAATGACCAGTCATAACCACAGAGGAAGAGTACATTTCACTCTCAAGTGAAGCCATGAAAACCCTAACAAGCTGCCAACAGCTGATCACTGTCCCCATCAGCTCAGTGTTGTTCTAGGCATTTTGAGATATCTCTGAATAATCTTCCAGTTTGATCTATTGCAAGGGGCTAAGAGATGCTCCAGAAACAGTCTGCTGTTTATTTTTAAGTGTTATGAGATGCTTGTGGAAATGATACTTGTCTGTTGTATAGAAAACAAGGACAAAATTCATTTGTGGCCATGTCCAAAGTCCAGATGGGTGCAGAAAAACAGAAAGGGGACATGAACATTTTCTGCAGGTAAATGTTTTCTGGATTTAAAACATGAGAGAAAATCAGAGCAGAAGAAGAAGGTCATAGACTTGTCAAGAAGGGAATCAGGAGAAGATAACTGGTATAAATCAATAAGTTGAGTCCCTTTACTCCTAAACTGAGAGCCAAGGAAGTTAGTGTCATTGTTCTTTCAAATGTATCACTACGATGTACCCAGAATGTAAAGTTTCCTCCAACTGAAACAAACACAGGGTTGGTCACTGGGAGACCCAGATTTTCCTAACACTGCTTACACGCTTGCTAGTGAAGTAGTTAAGAGCAGGGCTTTGGGTCTGGCAGACATGGGCTTGAAGTTTGTATCTACTCTATAACCTTCGCTAAGCATATGGTAAGTATGTCAGGAATATTTTCAGTTTATTAAGCTGACTGATAGGGGTTTACATAGCGGTGGTGTCGTTCAGTCGCCAAGTCATGTCCGACCCTTCACGACCCCATGGACTGCAGCACGCCAGGCTTCCCTGTCCCTCACCGTCTCCCAGAGTTTGCTCATGTTCATTAATAATGTTAAATAGTATTACCACGTTACAGGTCTAGAATAACAAGTTTCTGCCTTTGGTTTAGAGACTCAAGTGTTGTGATCAAGGATGTTTATTCTGTATATCTTCCCATTCAGCCATTCATCATGTGTTAGCTTTCAACCTTACGGTCGCATGAAAATCAAAGGCTTTCTCAGGAGCCCTCAGCAGATTTCTGCTTATGTCTTTCTGTCCAGAACTGTGAAACAGAGATACTCATAGTTAGAAGGAAGGCTAGGAAAGCAAACTTTCTGCTTTTCTAGACTATAGTAAAAGAAGACAGAGGTTGCAAATAGGTATTATGTTTTCCAGTCAATAATGCAATGCCTGGCACAACATTCAATTAATATTAAATGCTGTTTGTATAGGTTAATTTCTGCTGTACAGCACAGTGATTCAGTTATACATATAAATATACTTCTTCATGTTTTTCGTTATGATTTATCATAGGATATTGAATATAGTTCTTGGTGCTTTACCATAAGACCTTCTTTATCCATCCTTTGTATAATAGTTTGCATCTGTTAAATGCTATTATTACGCTGATGGTAACAAGTAATCTTACTCTTCTAAAGATTTAAGTGATACTGTATTTTACATTTTGCAAAGTACTTTTACTTACTCATGTAATGAACTTGTTGGTGGCTCCTGTTGTTATTGCATATTTAGAAGTTCCTTGATGGTTGATCCAAAGAATAAAGGTGAATCAGGAAGGACAGCATAGTTTAAGCCTTGACATTGACCTGGCCCAGCTCCAGGTTTGTTGTTATAAAGCCTCCTAGACCACCCAGAAGCACAGCAGTTGCTCACTGCTCTAAACTCCTGATATCACTTATGACTTATAATGTTTATCTGCTACTTATATTTTTTAAATACACATGGATTCTTAGCTAGATTTTGGGCTCCTTAATTTCAGAGTTTTCATAGAATGTGCCCTCTGGAATGTACAAAGCAGGGATTCCCTGGAGGTTCAGGGGTAAATATCTTCCCTTGCAGCTGTCAGATGCAATGCAGGAGATGTGGGTTCGATCCCTAGGTCTGGAAGATCCTCTGGAGAAGGAAATGGAATGTAGGGAAGAACTCAATTGCTGTTCTTTGATTGACAGAACATTTCCTATTTCTCACCATTAGCTGGATTTGATATATAGTATAGGGATGGAATATGATTTGGATTATGCTTTTCTGTGGGTAAGAATTTTATCTTCTTTTGCTCAGACCTCCACCATTTTCTCCAACTTCCACCTTCTTGCTGTTTTCCTTCTAAGAGAGCAGTATGAATTGTCAGGGGGTGAAGTGTATCAGCCCTCCCCAGTGTACTGTGTTATGGCTCTCTGGCCTCTTCTGAACTAAGTCTTGACTCTGACTTAGCTAAGAGGAATTTTGCCCTTTTCTTTCTGTTAGGCCCTACCCCCTCACTGCCACATGTGAGACTGCAACCAAAGGAAACCATTGCAGGACTGCTTCTCTGGTGCCTTTTGTATATTCCACCACTGTCCTTACAACTTTCTGGAGAGTTGGCTTAAGAGGCAAATAGTATTGGATAAGGAAATCAAACCCATTGACTGAAATCTGCAGTGAGGTATGAATCATCATCTGATCTCTTGCTGAGACCACATGCTAAGAAATATGTAGGGATCTTGGAACTTGAAGATATTAAGTGAATGCTTCACAGGAGTGTTTAGTAGCAAAGCTCATTGGAGAGCCCCGTTGCCAGGTCCAGTATTCTCTTAGCATTGCCCTTGGCTAGTACCATAGTCTTCAGAAGTGATGCCAGGGGAGTTACAGCCAACTCTGAGCAGGTGGATCCAGTGGCTCTCTTCTCTTCATCATGACTCCGATTTTAGAAGCAGAGAGTAGTCACTAACATATTCTAGTTTAATTTATATCACTTCTTAAGTCACTGATCCAATTTGTTCTTTATTTCCAATGGTACAAAAACCACGAATTTCTTAACTTCATGTTTGTCACACCCTTAGGCCACTTGATTTTCCCATATTTTTAATTCCTGTCCAATTTTCACTCTTTGATGATACTTGTTATTTAGATATGGGCTTCCTAGGTGGCAAAGCAGAAAAGAATCTGCCTGCCAATCCAGGAGATACAAGAGATGAGCGTTTGATCCCTGGGTCAGGAAGATCCCCCTAGAGAAGGAAATGGCAACCACTCCAGTATTCTTGCCTGGAGAATTCCATGGACACTCCAGTATTCTTGACTGGAGAATTCCATGGACATGGGGAGCCTGTGAGCTACAGCCTGTGGGGTCTCAAAGAGTCGTACACGCTGAGCACACACAAACACGCACAGGTGCAGCACGTACCTTTCCAAGTTATAAAATAAACTTAATGTGCAGACACACAGAGACAAAACACAAAATCCTCATTATCTGTTTATATAAGAAAGCAGTTCACCAAGGCTTAGGAGATTCAGGGTGCCAGTTAAATAATTCCCCTTTCCTTCTGATACAGATAATAGGAAAAAGGTATCAAATGGAGGCAAAGGTGCCAATTCTACTCATAGCCGCCCATTAGCTCCTTAAGTGTGGTTTGGAAAGGTAAGTCTAGGAGTACTCTGCAATGAGTGGAATCTAAACCACCAAGGAGTATAGAGAGTAAGAAAAGAGGAAGCTGAGGATGACATCCTGGGGGATTGTAGATCTTAAAAGGATCCCATAAAACTGAAAAGGAGCACAGAGATGCAGGAAGTGGTGCTGTCAGATAATCCAAAGGATTTGGGAGCCGCATTTAGGAGAGAAGGAGCGCTCAGAGGCGTCGAATGCAGCAACAACAAAGGCATCCAGGGGATTTTACAACAAAGAAGTCTTAGATCATCATCCCTGGTTAAAAAAAAGAAGGAAAAAAGGCAAAATCAACTTTCTGTTCTCCCTGCCCAGCCTCCCTGGACACTGATCACGGAGGGCCATCCCTGGACACTGATCACGGAGGGCCACCTGTGTTTTGCTTTCCAGTGTACCTTCGCATCTGTCTCCCATTGGGTACAAAAAGATGGCACAGAAAGATTTTCGGTCTCAGAGTATTTATTATAAACCTGAAAGCATACGTGTTTGCGTGTTTGAAAGATGACTGGTGATAAGATTTTCCTCTTGTAGTCGGGGCCCCAAGGTTCTGGGTGTGAGGACTTATAAACTGCTCAGTTAGGAGTGTATTCCTGGGCCAGCAGGGTGACACACCCTTCAAAAGTTATGCTAGTGTCGCAGGCCGCCCAGCACTGCCCTCCTCCCTCTGATGTTTGTAGAATGCGTTTTTCCTTTTAAACTGAGATTCTTGATCCATTGTTGTTCAGTGCTGCAGGGGGTACTCTGATGCTGGGGCTCAATAAAGAGTTGGCAAAATTAGGCCTCTAGAAGTAAAACAAGAGGAGGGGAAAGAGAAGACTCTGAAAACAAACTCATCTCTTCAAATTTCTGCTCAGGCTCTAGGGCACAGAGGGAACTCCATCGGCCTGCCTCTGCCTTTAAACATCTACAGAAACGTTCTTTCTTAAAAATCAAACAAACAGCACCCTGTAATAGCTAATTTTTAGTCTCCTCAAGTTGCATTTTAGTTTTCTCACTGTTCAAGCCAAGCTTTGATCTGTCATTACAAATGCCTTCAAGTACAAATAGATTTCCTGCATTCCAGAGCCACCTTCCGGCAGGTTTTCCAACCCTTTAAATCTTCCTAAGTCTTACATTGTTAGGTTTATTCCTTTTTAATCGAAAATCACATAGTCATCGGGTATCCCCTTCGGTCGTCATTTGAGTCAGGCTCTGTGTTTAAGACTCCAGGGTCCTTGCCTTCTGTGTAGTAATGACTTAAATGAACAGAGTGCCTAGATACAGTGAGGATTTGATTAGTGTTAGATTGAAATTTAAATCACACTGGGGGCCTGATGAGCTTTTTCTAGGGAATAAAGCCAGTGGCAAGTTGGTCTTCCTAGGCTGGTGGGCGGGGCGAGTTTCTAGCCAGTAGCTTCCTTAGACGCTTCTTGAAGAACTACAGGGCCCTGGGGCCTCACCGCTAGCTTCCAATAGCCTGTTTATTTTTAGTCCTTGCTTTTCATGTTAGTTTCCCGTTAACTGCTTGCAGGAAATCTTTTCTTGGACATAATCTGCCCATTTCCTGAAGTCTTCCTCTCCGCATTGTGTCAGTTGGGGATGAATCAAGTCAGCAGTTTTGGAGAGTGTATGCTCTCTCCCCTGCCACAGCCTCCCCCCATTGTGGGTACCAGAAAGCTGCCTTTCTTGTCTGTTTCTAGGGGTGCGGGGAGGGGGGGCAGACCCTTGGTGCGTGTCAGCCTCTGAGACTGCCCAACACAAATGTCCCTTTGTATGTGGAGGGGGCATGTATGCTTCCCCCTTCCCAGTGGACACGTTCACTTATTAGGCCCGGATAGTGTCCTGCGGGCTGTAAACAGTGATATAGGAGAGAAAGAGCTGTCTTAGTGAGGACGCAGTAGTGGGGGCAACTGGACTTCCTTTTCTGCTCCTCACTGCTTTTGTCCATTGCGGGTTCGGTCTGATTTAAGCCAGCCTAGGACCTCTCAGTCCCTTTCCAGGGCCCAAACCAAGTTGGACACTGTTCCTCTTACCTTGAAAACTTCAAACTTCGAGACAGAGGTTTTCCGTGACAAGGATCACAGCTCCTCATATTTGTACAGTGTTAGTTTTTAAGCATGTTATGTCTTCTGAGGAAGTGAAACTCTGGCTTTGTGATCCCTTAAGAATGTAGGATTTGGATCAAAAGATACGCGTTTGAGTGCTGGCTCTGCTCTTTTAATAACTGTGAGACCTCAGGCAAGTCAGCGAGCTACTAACAGATCCCACTTGGTAGGGTGTTTCAGAGTTTAAGTGAGAAATGTATGTGAGCTCCTGCCACATAGGAAACACTCAAATATTAACCCCCAGAAATGGGAGTGGATGGTGGGAAAGGAGTGTTAAAGGAGATAATGGATATGACTGTGCTATGCATAAAATCCTAATAACCATTTTAGTTAGTGTTTGAGTTGAGCTCTCAGGATAAGCATTTTCTCTCTCCTTTAAAGCCGCTCAGTTCATCTGACCTCTCATTCTGACCATTCCTTCCTCCTTTCAAACATCCATCCCTATGACCTCCTCTTTCACGTGATTGCATGGATCTTCTACCTAAAGCAAACCAGTCACTAGCCGAGTGTTCAGCACAAAGTAGGTTTCAACACTTACTTGAATGGGTACTCAGAAAAACCTTGAAGTGCAAACCCTCTCCCATCCACAGGGGCCTGCCCTTAAACTCAAACTTATTTCTTGATTTTTATACCCAGGGATCAGTGCAAGAAATGGAAACCACTCCAGATACTTTGAACAGGAAGGAATTTAACATAGGTATTAGATGCTTACCAAATGTTAGCAAGAACTAAAGCTGGGTGTTCCGGTCTAGGACTCCAGAAATGATACTCACTCTTTGCCCACCCCTAGAATACATTGAGGTGATCAGTCCAGCCCTCTTCCCCTGCTCCATTGCTGTGATCTGGCAGTTAGGAGGTCACACTTGAGAAGCTCCTGCTGCAACTGCCCCATGGCACTCAGGAAACTGAAAAACGCCTCAGCTTCATAAACAGTGTGGTATCAATATCTGTGTCCACTTGCCAGAGGACTCAAGAAATAGCTAAGAGGAGGCAAGTGGCAGTCATCCCACTTTCAGCTTACCTGTCTTGTGTGAATACGCATAATTGGTAGATTAACTGCAAGCAGTCTGTAAAGTGATTTTTTAGTTTTCTACTATTTTCAACTAGAAGGGGAGTGGGATGGCAGTGGAGTGAGCCAACCAACAGTTATATGCCACACTGGTGTCATCTAGAAAGTATTTTGGGTAGCAATATGTCAGGATAAAAACTAGAAGAGGAATACAGACAGGTGCCTCTCCATCTAGTTGATTCCTCCCAAGTGCAGAATTACTTCCACAGAATATGTTTTGGTTGCATGTCTCTATGGGAAATCTTCTATATTTCCACCTGGCTTTCAAAGGGGACTAACTGACCTGGTCGGCTGTCCTTGTCACTCATGGGATATACCGAAAAATGTTGGGTGAATGCCTTGTATATATGTCAGATATTGTCCCAGGCAAAGGGAACACAAAGTCAAAAAAGAAAGGCAGGACGCTGCTTTTAAGGAGCTCTCAATAGTCCAGTAGGGTGACACAGAATGAAAATAGGAAATGATGACAAATGCTAAAATGAAGATGTTCTCAAGGATGACAGATGAAAGATACAGAAATCACATTGGGGGATAAAATGAGGATAAATATAGAAACACTGTGTGTATTCATGTAAACAGTTAAGTGTAAAGGATTTTTATTAATTTTAGAAGCCTATAAGTGTGGTCTGATAAGCTTAATCTCTTTCTCTCAATCACCCAACCCAGACACAAGACCCCAAAATGTTCTTTATTTTTCCCAAAACCTTTCATGAAAAATTTCAAACATACAGCAAAGTTCAAAGAATTTTACAGTTTATGCCCATATATCCACCATCCAGATTCTACCATTAATATTTTACGACACTTGCTGTATCACATATCTATCCACCTATTAATCCCTTTGTCGATCCATTATTCACTTTATTTTTTAAAGCATTTAAAATAAATTGCAGGCATCATTGTATTTTTCCCTAAATATTTCAGCATGCATATCATTAACTAATTAACCAAAGTCTAGGATTTGTTCAGTATTTTTCTTTATGGTAAAGTTTACTTTGGCCACCTGATGCAAAGAACTGATTCATTGGAAAAGACCCTGATGCTGGGAAAGATTGAAGGCAGGAGGAGAAGGGGATGACAGAGAATGAGATGGCTGGATGGCGTCACTGACTATGGACATAGTTTGAGTAAGCTCTGGGAGTTGGTGATGGACAGGGAAGCCTGATGTGCACAGTCCATGGGGTTGCAAATAGTCGGACATGACTGAGCAACTGAACTGAACTGACAGTTTACAGAGTGAAACGCCCAAATTTTAAGTGGTTGTTCTCTGAGAATTGGTAGACATATACCTATGTAGTAACTCAAGCATCAATAAACCTATAAAACATTACCATCGTTCCAGAGAGCTTTCTCACGCTCTTTCTGGATAGTTCCTATCCCCACCCTCCAGGAACAACCATCAGTCTGATATTTATTTCCCCCCCACTGTAAATTATTGTTGCCTATTTTGGAATTTCATATAAATAGAGTCTTACAGCATGTGCTTTTTTGTGCATGTCTTTTGTCACTCAGCATAATACTTCTGAAGTCCATCCATGTTGTTGTTTAACAGCCCATTCCATTTTATTGCTTAGTAGTATTCCATTGCATGCACACACCATAGTTTATCTGTTTTCCTATGGATGGATCAGTTCAGTTCAGTTCAGTCGCGCAGTCGTGTCTGACTCTTTGCGACCCCATGAATCGCAGTACGCCAGGCCTCCCTGTCCATCACCAACTCCCGGAGTTCACTCAGACTCATGTCCATTGAGTCCATGATGCCATCCAGCCATCTCATCCTCGGTCGTCCCCTTCTCCTCCTGCCCCCAATCCCTCCCAGCATCAGAGTCTTTTCCAATGAGTCAACTCTTCGCATCAAGTGGCCAAAGTACTGGAGCTTCAGCTTCAGCATCATTCCTTCCAAAGAAATCCCAGGGTTGATCTCCCTCAGAATGGACTGGTTGGATCTCCTTGCAGTCCAAGGATGGATACCTGGATTGTTTTCAACTTGGGGCTCTTATGGGGGTTGAGGAACAACTCTGAACTTATAATGTACTTTTAAAAAATTGACTTTTATTTCCTCAAACAGTTTTAGATTTGTAGAAAAATCGAGAGTATAGTACAGAGGTTCTCACATACCTATACCCAATTTCCCCTGTTATTAACATCTTACGCTTAATGTCCTTTTTAAGACTCCCTCTGACTTAGTGTTTTGGCTGATTGCTTAATGGATTGATGTTTGTAAAGACTGAAGATGCAATGCTACCAGTAAACACTCTGCAACAGGAAATTGATTTTGTCATCCCATTGAAATCATTGACCCAGGATTTATTTTCTCCAGTCTGTTGGAATCATGAATGTCTAGAGGTTAATATGTATATCCTTTCATTCCTGAGGGTCTTGCTCAGGAAGAGCTTGGGGTCAGGGCCTTGGGTCTGCAGGTGAAGGAACAGGGCTTCTGTCTGCATCTGCACTGGCAAATGATTGCTCCACCACCATTTTCTATCTATTCGACTTCTAGGCTTTCCTCTCACATCCGGCAAATCTTCAACAAGGCTGTAAGTCTTTTTCCCAAAGCACAATTTATGATTGTAACAACAATTAATATTTATGTTGCCCTTGCCAGTTTATAAAGCTCATTAACATCCATTTCTTCCTCATTTCAATCTAGTAAGGTATATATTATACTCACCTTATAATGGAAATACTAAATGTCAAAGGAATTAAATTACTTCTCCAGAGTCTCACTGCTATAATCCCAGCTCTGTCTTCCTCTTAAATCCTGAATTTTTCTCCTGATAACATATTTTTTTCTACTTAAAATTTGGGGCCCTACCATTTTATTTCTTAAATGATCTGAGACCCCTTGAGATTAGGACTCAACCTACTGTTTCATTCTCTTCTTTTCCCGAGACTCTCTCGGCTCTAGAAATAGTAGTAAAGTGTTTCCTGAACACTTCATGAGTATTGCTACCTCCATGTGTTTTGATGATCATGGCTTCCCCTTATGTTCAGAGTATTTTTTTTCTTTCTTCCATCTTTGATCTCTTGTTCCTAGAATTTGCTTTCGGGAATTTTTTTTTTTTAATCCTTTAAGACTCGTTCCTGATATTATTACTTCCACAAGAAACATCCCTGGATCACTTTCCCCTGCCCTCACCCCTCTCTGCTGATTTCCAGCATGAGGTACATGGGTCTCTATTCTGCTCACATGTTAGACTTTGAATGCCCAGCATCCCATTCCATATTCAGATACAAAGGTGATTGAATCATGATCCTTTAGAGTTTCAGTCTGTGGTGAGAATTAGATGTGTACAGAAGTGATGATAATATAGGGATTAAAAATTGACCCAGATATAGATGTATCCAGTTCCCACTGTGGACCCAGCACAGATGCTCAATGCGTACTTGTAGAATTGTATTGAATAATAAGAGGAGGTGTAGTTTCCCAAGTGGCACTAGTGATGAAAAGCTCACCTGCCAGCGCAGCAGACATAGGAGATGCGGGCTCAGTCCCTGGGTTGGGAAGATCCCCTGGAGGAGCGCATGGCAGCCCACTCCAGTATTCTTGCCTGGAGAATCCCCATGGACAGAGGAGCCTGGCGGGCTACGGTTCATGGGGTCGCAGAGTCGGAAGCAACTGAAGCGAGACTTGCATTTGCGCTTAGTAGGAATGATCCTGAGCACAGGCTGGGGTTAAACAGACAGGGTCCTTTGCCCAGATACATTTCTATTCAGTCACTCCTTAGCCTTCGTCTCACTGGGTCAGAACTGTGTCTTCTCTGAACATGTTTCAGGGGAGCAAACAGTGCTCAAGTGATTTGAGTATTGTCTAATCTATCATTTCATCTATTCAAGAATCACTGAGGTCCCTGTTTATGTTGGTGTCTCTGTCTGTATCTGAGAATACAAAGATGAACAAACTGTTACTCTTGAGAAGCTCAAGCACTTCAGGAAACTCAGAGCAGAATGTAGACACCTCACAGGCAAATAATGAAATAATTAATCTGAATCTTTTTTGGAATAAAACAAAGCTAATTTAAAGTAACAATTTCCTTTCCTATAGGAAAGCCCTTCAGAACATTTTCATGACCATAATTTAGTTTTTAGCTCTTCATTTAGATTTTTTAACCCACAGAAAAAATACTGTACAAATTTGATTCAATGGAGTTTACCACTCTAATTTCATTGACCTGTGACCATGATGTATCATTTCATTTTTACAAGGAAAACTTAAGTATGCAAAAACAAAATCCCCGAAATGTTTATCAACATGAGCTTAAGTAGTTTTTTCATTTGAATGGTGTTTGTGTTTGCTGGCCCTCCTCTGGCATCAAGTTGTGATGGTTTTAAATAAGACATTTACCTGACTGTCTCACAAGGTTGGAAGCATCTTCCATTCTCTTTGGGTACTAATATGGAATGAGCTTCAAGATATAATTTAAGTGGAAAAAAAATAAGCCTCAGTTACATTATCTGTCATGATATTGAATCATAGTATCTGGCCATTTGTGTGAAAAAGGAAATATTATACATATTCACTGTTGCATACCTAAAATGTCTCTGAATTGAAACAGAAGAAACTTGTAACAGTGATTATCTCTACAAAGCAGAAAGCAGGATGGCTGGGGTTAGGGTGGAAGAAGACATTTTTCTATTTGCCATTTTATACCTCTTGATTCTTGAGTGTTGTTACTTCAAAAAATACAGTGTTTAAATGAGTGAAAATGCTTTAGGAATAATTTACTAGTGGAAATTATTATTCCTATGAAGGAATAAGCAATTGTGGATTTTCTTTTTTATTCATGGCATTATTCAGCTCATGTTTTCTGGTAAAATCACCCTCTAAGTATAATCTCTATATCTCTCGACTGCTGACAGTGTGGCCGTTGTCAGGGTGTTGCTAAGTCATGTAAGGTTCTTAGAAATCACACACTTTAGGTTGGTAGTAGTTTCTGTGGTAAGGAAGAAGGTGTGTATGAGGATAGATAGAGTTCCTGGAAACCTAGCATCATAGACTTTCAGGGCCAAGAGATCCAGGAGTTCGTCCAGTTCGCCCGTCGTTGTGTACCTGTTTGCCCTCTGTGGCATTCCTGCTTGGTGGCCACCGTTACTAAATGCTGCTCAGTATTATTCATGCTAGCTAAGTAAGAGTGCCTCAGCTTTGCCCTCTCTGTGCTGGCCTAGAAAGATCACTGGACAGGAAATCGGATGATCTGACGTCTAGCCTCAACTCTGCCCTGTTCACTAGGCGGCTTCAGGTGAACGACCTTCCCTCTTGGGTCTCCGTTTCTCCATCTCTAGATTTAAAGCATTAGATTGTGCCAGAGGTGGAAGGTATGGCTGCTGCCACTTCCCCCTCCCTGCCCATGAGAAACATCTCTGCGGTTTTAGCAGTTTCTTTATGGTAGATAAACACAAAAGAAGTCTCAGAATGCTTCTCAGCACAGTCCAACTGGAACCCGTAAGTAGGACTTGGATGGGACTTGACAAGTGAGATAAAAATCATTCCCTTCCGTCTCTAAGGTTCTCAAGCAGCAGTGTGCTGTTAAACGTTTAACAGCAGGTTCTGAGAAAGAAAAAAAACAAGATAACCCTGATTTATATAATTTGCCGGTTTCCTTGATGTAAGTACTCCCACCAACTGATTTCAGATTACTAAGGTGAGGTCAGCTGAGTTGCAGAATTACTGAAAATTTAACAATCAGCTTTCGTGAGCTGACTCCAGCACATCGCTGTAAAACGGATGACTTTGAATTAACTGGCCACAACCATAAGTGAAAATGACAAACCACCCTACAGAATTTTATCCAGAGGCTTTACAGTCTTTTGGGTTTGGAAATACTTGAGTGTTACGAGATCTTGATGAAGTTCTTCTCCTTCCCTGAGCCTCAGTTACTGTATCCATAAAATGGGACGAAGGATTCCTCCCTCATAGGATTGCAGTCAATAATGAGATGGCGTGTAAATCACTTAGCACAGAGCCTGTCCCCTTCTGTGACCTCTCAGATATTCCCCTCTCCTTAACAGTGTGGAGGCTGCTGTGCTCGATTGTGTTTTTATCTTTCTCAGACTCCCAAAAAACTTGTCTTTGCTTTCCCTCCAGCTCTTCTCTTTTTCTAACCATTACACTCCCTTAACATTCCCTTTTCCTTTCCCTCCCCTGCTCTGATGTACTCAGTATACTGGCTGAATGGAATGTCAGTATTTAATCTTACCTAGTCTTAATGTTTTATCGGTATCTTCTATCCAAACCTCTCTTGGTAATCTGTGCTGTTGGAGATTATAGGCACACTTGTGGCAGATGCCAGCTCTGTGCCTCTTAGACTATCCTCCATCACAACACCATGAATAAATAAGTGTTAATAAATCACCACTCAGGATCAAGAGTACTGAGAAAAAGAGCTTCTCTTAGGCAGGTACCATTGAAGACTGCTGCAGATCTTGTCCAGAGCTTAGTAGCAGACACCTAGTATATGCTCTTGACCAAAGACTTGACAGGAGGTGGAAATAATTTCACAATTTAAGAACGTATCTGTTTTTTTTCAGCAAGTGGAGCACTTTTGAAAAGTTGTCCAAAAACAAAAGTTTGGTTAAAACAGATAAATAGTCTTCTCCCTCCTCCTGTGTAAATGTTTATAAAACAAATGGTGTTAGAGGAAATGCAGTGTAATCTGTGCTGTATTTCCTTATTACCACATCAGTTTCCAAACACTAAACACACACACTGTGCTCCAGACGCTGCCGTGGGCTGGAAGTAAAGAGATGTGAGACGCGGTTCCTGCCTGCAAGGAACTCATTTACAATCTATAGGCCAGATAAGCCAGCCAAGACTTACATCTTGAGTGCTGCTGCTGCTGTTGCTGCTAAGTCGCTTCAGTCGTGTCCGACTCTGTGCGACCCCATAGACGGCAGCCCACCAGGCTCGGCTGTCCCTGGGATTCTCCAGGCAGGAACACTGGAGGGGGTTGCCATTTCCTTCTCCATACATCTTGAGTGGTATAGCATAAATAGGTAAATGTAAGCAGTAACAAAGGTCAGTTGTATTTCCATTAGTCTACGGTCATGGGAAGGCATCCTGGAAGGAGTGATCTAGGGAAACTCTTCCCTTCTGCCCTGTCTCATAGCAGTTGGTACTGTGCTGAGCTCAGTAAACCCTTGTTACACGGATGATCATGTCCACTTCCATTGCCTCAGTTACCAGGCCTATAGGCTGGTGACTTCCAAATCTGTATTTCCAGCCCATGTAAGCACTTTGAGGACTGAATCCTTGGCTTACATACTTCAGTGCCACAAAAATGTCTTGAAGACCTTCCAGGTGTAATGTCTAAAATTATGCTCAGTATCATCTACCCAGTACCAAATTTCCTAGTGCTCCAGGAAACTTGCATTCAGTTGGCTCAAGCCAGAAGTCTAGAAGTCATTCTTCTGTATCACCCCTCACATTCCAGCAATGAATAGGAAGTTGATTCTAGCTATTAAATATGTCCTTTGCATGGCCTCCTCTTTCTCTCCATTACCCCACAGCAGTCCAAGCCACCCTCACTCCTCACTGGGACTGTAATTGCCTCCCAGTTGATGGTGCTTGACCGTAGTTACTCCTCTCCAGCTTTTCACACAGCAACCAGAGTGATCTTTCTAGAGCAGAATTCCAGCCATAAGCTCTCCTCTTTTGGAAACTACAGTACTTCTCTGGTCCTGAGGATAAAGTCCAAATTCCCTAACTATTTCCACTGGCTTGTTCTGATCCCTTCAGTAAGGATAAGACACTCTTGCTATTCATCCCACTAGCACACCATGTTTACCTTTATCATAATATTGATCATGCTTTATTATAATTACTTGTTTCTTGTTGACCTTTCTGCTAGGCACCAGGCTCTGAGATCAAGGACTGTGTCTGTATTGTTTACCGAGTCCCTCAGCCCCTGGCAGAGTGCCTGGAAGAGTACATGGTGGAATACTGAATGTATAAATTCATTACCTTAAATGAATTTTTAACAATAATTTCCTGCCTTAAAAATGAATAGAAAGCCTCTAATGTAACTCATTGCTGAGTTTGGTTAGTCATGTAAATTTTCTCACAGCATGTCTACTTTAAGTTGTATACTCAGGTAAGAGGTTGCAATTTCTGTCATTATATCTGGTTCTCTTGCAGAGATCAACATTACAAAGCCTAAGGGAAAGTCAGAGAGGTAGGCATGGGAAGAAAAAAAAATCTCAATAAAAAGAAACTACCACTTTTTTTGGCCTCTGATGCTGTCTGTTTTCACGCATGTACAGTTTTCTTTCCTTTGAATTATTCCCTTAGTCACTTGCCAGAAAGGAGAATTATTGGGCAAAGGGAAGAGCCATTTTAAGGCTCTTGAAATACTGCCAAATTGTTTTCCAAATACATCATATCAGCAAATAGCTTTGAGCAATGGACAGGGGTGTCTGTTGAATCACACGCTTACCACCCCTAGGAAACGTGAAAATCTTCTTTGCTAGTGCCACAGAGGGAGGGAAGACAGTCTTCCCCAGGCCCTCTAGCTAATGATGGCTCTTTTAAAATCTGCTCCCTCAGGCAGCCCTTTCTGAAGGGCTGAAGCCCTTTCAGAGGCTGTGAGGCTCGCAGCCTCACCCTCACAGGTCCTGGGACACAGCCTTTCCGCTGGGCCGTGGTAGCGGGGCGGGGGTGGGGTGGGCGGCGATGGAGGGAAAACGTAAAACACAGACCCCGCCATTGTTAGGGGTGAGGTCGCAGGGATAATGCTGAGAGAAGGGATGAAAAGAACGATTCTCCATTCTTGCTTGTCGTGATTCCCTGGGATGAGGCAACAGCTCCAGCGCGGGAAGGGATGGCTCTTTGCTGCAGCCAGATGCTCTTTTCCACTGCTGCCTTCCATTATTTCTCATCTGAAGGGGGTGAAGGAGTAGCCTCGCAGCTGAAACAGATTAACTTTCGTGCCAGTTTCCTCCCTTTGAGTGATTGCCCTGGACCTGGAGGCATTCACAAATAGTCAGAAACCGTTCAGAGGGGAGGAATGTGCTTGAGGGTCCATAATGTGTAAGAGCCAAGCTTCTGGAGTGCGTGCACCGTTCCTGCCTGTGTCAGTGGGAGTTGCTTGGGGCAGAGAGCTTTCTTCCCTCTGCTACCACTGCCTTCCCTCATCCTGTTTTGTCTGTGCTGCCGCAGCAGCTTCCTGTTGCCCTGAACCTTCCCTTTTGTGCACTGTTGCCAAAGTGATGTTCCTATGACATGCACGTCCAGCTTCAGCTGTCAGTGTTTCCTCACTGCATAAAATCCGAGCTCCTTTTGCCACTTTGTGGGTGTTTACCAATCAGCTCCCAGACTCCTTTTCCAGACTGGCTTCCATCTCTGCTGTGGCTGTGCCCTCGCTGGTGCGTCCGTTCCCTGTAAGGACTCTGGTTGGTCCTTCTGCCTCTGTTCTGCCCGAGTGACTCTTTCTAATCCCTCGCATCCCTCCTCAAAAATCAAGGCCCCTCAATTATCACCTCTTTGGTGGATTTTCCTGGATTTCCCCTAGCAGTTAATCACGCTCTCCTGTAACCTCCACCTACATGGTGATATCTACCTTTGTTTCTCTCAAATCAGAAATTATCGCCTTCCTTTTCTAGGTTTGTATTTGTGAATCTCTCAGCCCCATCACAGTATTTTGCACATAATAAGTGCTCAAAAATTCTTCCTTTCTGCTAGCCTATTGTTAATCTTGTTAGCCTTCAGTGTGTTCGTATTTTCACAGCTGAAAGGAAATGTAGAATAGTTTAATCTTTTTTTTTCTTCTTCTTTTTAATGGTTAAAAATCCAGAACTCATAATTGTGGAATTGTGCAGGAGTTGTCTTTCTGCGATTTCAGCTTGCAGGGTTCATCCATGTTGTTGCATGTGTCAGAATCTCCCTCCTTTTTAAGGCTGAATGATGTTCCATGGTATGTATATACTGCATTTTGATTCTCTCATCCATAGATGGACAGTGGACTGTGCTCACCTTTTGGTTACTTTGAATAATGCTGCTGTGAACATGGGTATACAAATATCGTTTGAGGCCTTGTTTTCAATTCTTTTTTGGTATATACCCAGAAGTGGAATTGCTGGGTCATATGGAAATTCTATTTTTAATTTTTTAAGGAACCACCGAACTGTTTTCTGTAGCAGCTGCACCACTTCACATTCCCACCATAGCGTACAAGGGTTCCAGCTCCTTCACATCCTTGACTCACTTGTTATTTTCTTCTTGTTTTTTTGGATAGTAACCATTCTAGTGAACGTGTATTGGTATCTCACTATGGTTTTGATTTGCATTTCCCTAATGATTAGTGAGGTTGAACATTTTTTCACGTGCATATCAGCCATTTGTATATCTTCTTTGGAACAATGTCTGTTCATATCGCCCCTTTTTTACTGAGGTAGTTTTTGCTGTTATTGAGTTGTAACAGTTCTTCACATATTCTAGATATTAAGCCCTTATCAGATATATGATGTGCAAAAATTCTTTTTCCCAGCCTGGCTTGTCTTTTCACCCTTTTGACCATGTCCTGTGATTCACCGAAGTTTGTAATTTTTCTGTAGTTCAGTTTGCCTGTTTTGTTCCTTTGGCTACCTGTGATTTTGGTGTTATAGCCAAGAAATCATTGCCAGATCCGACACGGAGCTTTTCCTGTGTGTTTCCTTCTAAGAGTTTTATAGTTCTAACTCTTACACTGAAGTCTTTAGTCCATCTTTAGTTGATTCTTGTATACCGTATAAAGTTTCATCTTCATTCTTTTGCATGTGGATATCTACTTGTTGAACAGTTACATGACACCTCATTTTATGTGCATGATACTCTTGGGATGTAATAAAGATCTAACAGATTAGAAAACAGAAGTTGAAATATGCCTGGAGACCCTGTAAAATCAGGGCTGTTTGTAACCTAGGTAGGCCAAAGGCATAAAAGAAGAAGAAGAAGACTTTTATGATATCAGTATAAGCTAAGAAGAAGACAAGAATGGAGTAAGAGGGGAAGAAATCGCATAAGCAGCCAGCCCTAAACAGAACTTAGCAGTAGGCTTCAAGTTCACGCGAGACTTTTGATGCCGGGAAAGACTGAGAGCAGGAGGAGAAGGGGGCCACAGAGGATGGGAGGGTTGGATGGCATCACTGACTCAATGGGCATGAGTTTGCGCAAACTCCAAAAGATGGTGAAGGGCAGGGAAGCCTGGCATGCTGCAGTCCATGGGTCGCAGAGTCAGCCACGACTGAGGGATGAACAACAACAACAATTTCTCCACCTGCCCTTTTTTTCCCTCCTTCCTCATGTGACTGTGCTTCTCTGATTCTCTTAAGGTAGCTCCTTCAGTTGGCTGATTCTTTTCTTCTTAGAGGGTCATTTACAGCTTTTCCACCATCTGCCCCAGCCTATTTTCCTTGAGCTCTCCTTCCCTGCCATGATGGACCCCCACTCGAGCTGTGCAGGCTCTCACCACCGCCTTTACTCCCTTTAGCGCATTGCTGGGTTCCTCCAGGGCCTCATACTCATCCCTGTGTCTCCCTGGCAGGCAGCACAGTGCTAGCCACAGACATGGGTGCTCAGTAAATATGCTGAAGAGACGACTAGGCAGACAGACTTTGTTCATCTGTAATCTTGAGTGCATAATCATTGCATTCGTATTTGTATTGATATCACCTACTCATTCATAGTGATGATGCATGTACAATCCTTCAGTACATACTTTATGTCTTGAAAGTGAAAGTGAAATTGAAGCCGCTCAGTCATGTCTGATGCTTTGCAACCCCATGGACTGTAGCCTACCAGGCTTCTCTGTCCATGGGATTTTTCAGGCAAGAATACTGGAGTGGGTTGCCATTTCCTTCTCCAAGAGATCTTCCCGACCCAGGGATTGAACCCGGGTCTCCCACATTGTAGGCAGACGCTTTACCATCTGAGCCACCAGGGTTTTTAAAAGATCGAGTGCTGTAGTCTCTACCTGCCATTGACTGCAGTCCCCTTAAGAGAAGGTGAAATACTTTTATATACACTTCGCTCTTCTGTGTAATGTGTAGTCCTGCAGCAGTCAGTGAGTGCCAGGGAGGACTGGTCTTATCTCCATTCACTTTTGGGATATTGCTGCTGCTATTGTTTAGTCCCTGAATTGTGTCTGAATTTTTTGCAACCCCATGGACTGTAGCCTGCAAGCTCTTCTGTCCATGGGATTTCTCAGGTGAGAATACTGGAGTGGGTTGCCATTTCCTTCGCCAAAGGATCTTCGTAATCCAGGGATCGAACCTGCGTCTTCTGTGTCTCCTGCATTGGCAGATGGATTCTAGAGCCACCAGCAAAGCTGAGGGATTTGGCTGAAGTCTCCCAGGCAGATGATTGAGGTGGGACTTGAACCTGGTTGACTGACCAGACAAGTTGCTTAACCACTTTAAGCAATTCAGTTTGTTCATCCACAATTGAAGATAGTATCATGTACTTCCGAGGTGGTTGTGAGTATTGAAAATCAGACAGTGTCCGTGAGTAAAGAGTTCAGCACAATACTGGCACATCGTCCAGGTGCTCAATTGCTAACTGTTGTTATTTGTCTCTGTAGCTGGCGTTTCGTCCCTGTGGAAGCGCACTATGTGTTTATTACTTTGGAAAAGAGGTTTGCAAGTCTCATCACAGTGGTTTTGTCTCAGTTTGTTGAAACTATTAAGAGTCACTCCTGTTCATGTGTGAGTCCTAAGTAAAGTTCCTCATGTGATTCCTGTCTGACTCAGGCACTCAGTGAATGATTCCTTTACTTCCCTCCTGGCTTTGTGCTTTTATGAACGAATTACATAGGACTTGATACTTCTAAGTCCAGAGGCTAAGGAATAATTCAGTTTGGAATAGAACACAGACCCCCTTCATACTTTCCAGACTGTGAGCTCTTTTCAGTTACTCTGCACTCTTCCCGGCATTCCTTTCACATTTGTCTGTGTGTGTGTGTGTGTGTGTGTGTGTGTGTGTGTGTGTGTAGCAGCAGCAGTAGTAAGTGAATTTAGATTGGTAGGGTCACTGAGCATAGTAGAAGCTAATCTGTACCAGCGTCTTATTTTCAGTTTGTAGAGGCCGCCAGGCCCTTCTGTGATAATCGGTACTGTTTGAATTAAAATGCGACTAAGGGTCTCTTCAGTGTTTCTTGAATTAAGTTTATTATGTGTGCTAATTTGTACCTAGAGGCTTTTGTTGTTATTTGTTGTAGTGACTGTGGCAGTAATGAGCCTGCTCCCAGCATAGCTTGGCATGTGCCCCATAGTCAGTCTATTTGCATTTGGCAGGATTCCATGGTGTCCCCTGAACAAATGAATCAGCCTGTTTGGGGGATGGGGAACTGAACCATAGGGAGGCTGCTAGTGCTGTTTGTGAGCCTCAGTGATCCTGAGATGGGGGAATCCCAGACAGTTCTTGTTCTGTTTGTACCTGGATTATTCCTTAGCCTCTGGAGTAACAGCCCCTTGTAATTCATTGAAAAAAGCACAAAGCCAGCAGGGTAGGAGCAGGAGAGGGATCGGTGCAGGGAACGAGTGAGGAAGGGAATCATTCCCTGATCACCTGAGTCAGAGAGGAATCACATCGGATGCTTTCCATAGGGTTCACATATAAAGAAAGCAGGAGTGGCTATTAATATTCCCAACAATCCAGGATTCTGATCTGGTCTCAGGACTGTCTGCTTTATTGTGGTGGGTAACACTTAGTTTATCCAGCAGCTGCATTGATCCAAACATTTGGAGAACTTAAAAAAATCTTCAAAATGGTCCCAAAGCAGACACATTAATGCTACACACACCTGATTCTCTTTTTCAACCTTGTGAGATAAACATTACAACTCCATGAGATAAACAGAGCAGGTGATACTTCATGCATCTTTGGGAGGTCATGGCACTTTGCTGGGATTACACAATAAAAGATAGACTAAGAATTGAACCCAGTTTTTCTGACAAATCGCCACTGAAAGTTTCTCTAATTATAAGATTCAACATAGGGACATTCCTGGTGAACACTCAGTGCTCCCAGTGCAGGGAGCCTGGCCCGTGTTTGATCCCTGGTCAGGGAACTAAAACCTGCATGCCACCACTAAGAGCCCACGTTCTGCAAGTCAGGATCCTGCAAGCTGAGCTAAAGAGCCCGCATGCCACAGCGAAGGTCCTGCACACGGCAGCCAAGGCCCAGCACGGCCGAAAAAGACAGATTTAACACAAAGCAGTGTATTATTGCACTGCAGGAGACCCGGGTTGGATTCCTGGGTCAGAAAGATCCCCTGGAGAAGGAAATGGCAGCCCACTCGAGTATTCTTGCCTGAAGAATCCCCATGGACAGAGGAGCCTGGCAGGCTAAGTCCATGTGGTTGCAAAGAGTTGGACATGACTTAGAGACTAAACCACCACAGAATGTCCTATTTTCAGTTCTAGCTTCTGCCACCCTCATTGAGAGTCTTACTACTTCAGATCTAAAAAAGTTGCAGGCATCTCTACTGAGATATGAGTTTAAGAGAAGAAGCCTTGGTTAGCAAAAAGGGCCCAGAAGACAAGAGTCAAGAATCCTGGCTTTGACACTTCATAGCTTTAATCTATTCTTAAGTTTACTTAGCTGCTTCATACCCCAGTTTCTTCATCTTTAAAATGGGATCAGAAATAGTAACTACTCATAGGATGGTTATAAGGATGAAATATATATAATAAAGTGCATAGTTCAGTGCCTGACATAGAGTAAATGAATTTAGTTATTATTCTTAAGCTGAACACCCCACAGCTTAGAGAAAGCAGAAAATAGTCTCCATCTTGCCTTTCCCGTATTTTCTTTTCTTGTTTTTTGCACTCTAATCCTAGGTTTATTAAACACAGCCGTTTTATTCTACACAATAAAGTACAAACACAACATGATCTAAAATGCTGCTGCTGCCGCTAAGTCACTTCAGTCGTGTCCAACTCTGTGCGACCCCATAGACAGCGGCCCACCAGGCTCCGCCATCCCTGGGATTCTTCAGGCAAGAATACTGGAGTGGGTTGAATGCTACAAAGTTGTAGAACTCAGAACAGAGAATTTGTAGTACTGACTCTACGATAACGATAAGAGCCAAAAAGGCTGCCAAGGTAACCTGTAAGACCACCATGGATACCAGCACAACCTGGGGATTCGTGACAACGGGGCAGGGCTGGCTCTCAACTCGCTCACCATTTTCAGAGAGAGAAAGGGAGCCATGGGGTGTGTGTGTATGCTTGCCACGCGCATGAGTACGTGTGAAAAGACACATGTAATTTGGGGGCAGATAATAAATGTGACCCTAGAGGTCAGGAGAGGACTCAAGCAGGGCCAGGCTAACTGGAAGGGCAGCTGCGTAAAAGCACACTCTTTCCTGAGGGACCCTGCAGACCTGCAGGCTAGGGCCTGACCCGGCCACCAGAGCATCTGTGGGATGGAAAACCCGCTCCCAGGCTGGGGCCGAACCACGACCTGCAGCCCTCTGGCTCATCCCTGCCGGCTTTGCCACTAAGCGAGTCTTGGGCACCAGAAGCGTGGGAGCTGGCCAGCCAGAAAACTGGGGGGTGTCTTAATAGGCAGGACCCCAAACCAACAGCCCTGCTGCAGCCGGAAGTCCACCGCCAGAAACGTGTTGGTTGCTGCTCGCACCTTTGAAGCCTGCCCAAGTGAGGGATTTCTTTCCTACCAATCCTCCATTGGCTGGAAAAGTGACAAAAGTGAGTCGAGTGAGATGTGAGTCACAGGGGCAGAGCTTCAGCGGCCCTGCTTGTCGGGGCAGAGTCGGAGCTGGAGGGGCTTGTGTCGTGGCAGCGAGGTGGGGGGTAGGATCACCGCACACTGGGACCTGCATGCCCGAGGGGACCATGACCTTCTCCTGCACCCTCAGGTGACCTGTGCCACCTGGGAGGCGGTGGCGGCATTCTCTCGGCAGGGCTGAATCTCCTGGCAGGTGGCCGAGGCCAGGGGCCCAGCCCAGTAGTGACAGTGATCCTCCCGGCCACACATTTGTCCTCCATCCGTGTGCTTTAGCACCTTCTGGGCTTCATCTGGATTCTCAAACTGCGCGCAGGCGTGGCCTTTAGACAGATGAGGGTGCGTGCATCCCTTCTGGAGGCCTGTCAATCATGTCTATTTTCCCGAAGCTGGAGAGGATCTTCTCGAAATGATCCTTGGGCACATTCCTGGTCAGCCTCCCAGTGTGCGCCTTAGTGGATTTAGGGGACCGGCTCCCTTTTCCTGTCCTTTCCTTCTCCCTTGGGTGGTTTCGATTTGGAAGCGGAATGCCTCCTTCTGTCCTGTCTACACCGGGAAGGAGTGCGACTCGGGGTGCCACAGAGCTGCTGGCGCTGGGGCTGGGGGGTGTGCTGGAACTTCCTGGGCGGCTCAGTACCGAAGAGGAGCTGGAGGAGAGCTGGTGCTGCCGCTACCACTGACAGCACTGTGCCTCGAGAGTTTTATCCCCAGCACCCTCCTCCTCGCTTGACTCTTCGGAGGCCCCTTTTGCTTTAGAGCGATCCTTGGACTTCTCATCAGAGAGCCTTTGCGTTTGGTAGGAGGAGGAGGCCTAGTGCTCGACTTGTTATCATTTTCTTTGACTCCTAGAGAGCTCATCTTTTTCACTCCTGAGAAATCCATCCTCTCTTCTGAGGTGTTCAGAGCAGCATCGGCAGCCACACCTGCCTGAACTCACTTCTGACTTGGTTCTGAGAAACGATCCCTCACTGACTGCAGTTTACCCCAGAGAGCAGCATCTTCCCGCCGCCTCAGCCCCTCCCTCTCCCCTCAGCTGCAGAGGCTGCCTCTCTGCATGTTCTTACCGAAGAGCTGTAGGGAGGTCATCTATCCGTTCCAGTTTCCTCCTCCTCTTCTTCCTCCTGCATGGGACAGCCTGGCTCGGAGCTTACGTGGAATACCTGGGGCATTCATTTGCTTGTGGCATTCAGTGGGTTCAGAGCATCTTGTTGATGTTCTGCCTTGTAGACATGGAAGAAGAAGCGTTTCCAAGCCTGGAGTTGGAGGGAAGTCAGTGTTCTTAGTCATTGGCAGCACGGCACAAAGCTGACTTCTGTGGCTGAGCTATGGCAGGAACCTCTCTCAGGACCCACCATTCTCTGTCTGGTTAGCCCCCTCCCTGAGTCCCATACTCAGTGACTCGTTAGCAGTCGCTCCCCACTTTCTGGGAGCTTCCCAGGTGGTGCTAGATGATGGTAAAGAACCCACCTGCCAGTGCAGGAGACATAAGAGATGTGGGCCTGATCCCTGGGTCAGGAAGACCCATTGGAGGGAGGTATGGCAGCCCACTCCAGTATTCTTGCCTGGAGAATCCTCGTGGACAGAGGAGCCTGGCGGGCTACATGGGGTGGCAAAGAGTTGGACCCGACTGAAGCGACTTAGCATGCACCCCATTACCTGAGCCTCCCCGCCCCTCAACCCTCATGTGACTTGAAGAGAATAAAAACCTGTGTTGATTAAAACTGTCTCAGCAGAGCAACAGTGACATTCAGCTGGTCTCAGCAACCCAGTCCTCAGGACATCTTGTATCAGAGCCTTAAACTGTTCTCCACAAAGATGGGAGCTCTGGAGAAGCTAAGAACCTGTTCTCAAGATGTAGAAGGGAATGTCCCCAGTCCTCGTTCTACCTTGAGAAGAGACTAAAGTCAACAGGGATCAAGGTGGCAGAGACAGGTAGATGTCAGGTTATAGTGGGTTTCAGCCAGTGGTAGTAGTACCACACCCTTTAGGATGTAGAAATGTGTGTGTGTGTGTGTGTGTGTGTGTGTGAGGGGCATGGGACCGTCCTGCATAACAAAGACTTGTCCCTCCCCAAATTCCAACAGCATGCCACCTCTCCTCTGAGAATCAGTTGGGGCAAAATTCCTATTATTAATATTTCTGCAAGTAGAAAAGCCAAAATGGAGAGTTATGATCTGTAGTTGGGAACCAGGCCCAGGCTCCAGAACGTGTGGTTTAAGAATAGCTTTACAGAACAGATTTAAATTAGCTCACAGGGAAAGGGAGAGTATTAATAGAAACCCAGATATTAATAGTGACGAGTCTAAGTTAGCCGAGAAGGCCCGTGGCTTAGGACATGTAGCATTCAACCACCACTTGTCTTGAGCCTTGTGCCATGTGTTACAGCTGCAGCTTCGTGTATGGAAAAGGGTAGAGTTTGCACATCCAAGACTACAGGTGCATGTGAGAGTAGGTGGTGTTCACTAAGCATCCCTAGTGACCGAGTTGGAAAGTTAACGTTTCAGAGTTAGGAGTTTATATATGGGTGCCGTACCTAACTTTTCTTAAAGAGTGTGTGATTTCACTGGCCGCTTATGTCTCCTACATAGACATCAGGAGATCCTTTTTTACCTACAGTGGTCTCTTGCACTGAATTATGGCCAAATACAGGGATAATAAGCACATGTTCCAAACAATTAGAAGATAAGGTTTATATTTGTACATAGCATTTAAAAGCATAAACCTTGCCTTATTTTTTTCTCTCCATAACTATGTTAAGAAGGTGGCGTTCGTTCTGTTTTACAGGTGAGGAAACTAAGGCTCGGAGAGGTTAGGTGACTCATTGGGTCACATGACTAGTAAGTGATGCCAGGAATTTGATCCTACATCTTCAGATTCTAAATCCTGTCTAGTTTCCACTGTACCATGCATCTTTTCTCTACCTTCAAGAAGCTTACAAAATACTTCTGCATCTGAAGTAATAATGTTCGTGATGAAACTTGGAGCTATTATAAATAAAGACTGCTTCCTTATAATCCTTTTAGAGAAATTTTCTGGTCTAATTTCACTCTGTGTTGATATTTTAGAAAGTGTGTAGGTTTTTATTTGGTTGGGATTGATTTATTAAGATTAATGACTCATGTTATATCCAGGTTTATGGAAAGCTCATTTCAGTTTAGGATACAGTAAAAGTTGAAGGTTCTAACAAAAATAAAGTACCAAATTTCTGTAGAGGTCAGGCATGGTGCATAGGTGTAAGGTTTTTAATATAGAAATATGCAGTCTAGATATTAAAATGCTGGACTTGTTTCTGTATTTTTAACTGCTACAGTGGAACGTTATTTTCTCAGAAAAAGGTTAAGGTCAGAAATGGTTTGTTTCAATCACAGAGCTTTATTTAGAAAGGAACCAGGATTGAGCCTGAGACATGCTTGAGGAACCTACAAACTTTTATCCTGAAGTCATGGAAGAGATTGAGACTCTGGGAGAGTCTAGGGCCCCAGAGGACCCTATATCACAGAGTCGGGTTGCCTCGAGATGGAAAATTATCTGAGAGCTGAATTTTCGATTCTGTTATTTATTCAGCTGCACTGTTCACACAGATGCAGGAAGAGAGGATACCTAGAAATAAATGGAATAAGTGGTTTCTACCTCTTAAGATGAAAAGATCCTGGTTCTTCTATTTTCTGAAGTGGTCAGTACACACTTCAACACCTAGAGACAGCTCTGAATCAGCTAAGTGACCAACAGTAGCTTATAAAGTAATAAAGCTTCAGGGCACCAGAGCCCCACTCTGTCACTGCCCCTTCCCTGTGAAATGCTCTGTACAACATTCAGGATTCATTCAACTCCATCTCTCCCGTCTGATACAGTCTCACATCTTAAAGTAAAGATAAGTTGTTGTAGACAACTTCTAGGAAATTTTTGCAAATTAAGAGATATGATGTATATATTTATCAGGTCCCCATGTATATCAAGGGCTTCCCTCATGGCTCAGCTGGTAAAGAATCCACCCACAATGCTGGAGTCCTGGGTTCAATCCCTGGGTTGGGTTCGATGGAACCTGGATTTGATCCCTTCTGGAGAAGGGAAGGGCTACCCATGCAGTATTCTGGCCCAGAGAATCCTCATGGACAAAGGAGCCTGACAGGCTACAGTTCACAGGATCTCGGAGAGTCAGACACGACTGAGTAACTTTCACTTTCACTAATACCAAGTATAATTTAAAGATTTTAAATTTTATGTCATTTATAATTCAGGCAACTTGATAAAGAAAGGATATTTCTTCTCAGCAAATACTGTTTGAACAGCTATATATTCATGTGGAAAGACATGGACCATGACCCTTACCTCACTCTGACCCAAATGGATCATAGACCTAAACACAAAACTAAAAATACAAAACTTCTGCAAGAAAATGAAGCAGAAAATGTTTCTGACCTTGAGATAGGACTTTCTTAGGTAAGAAATATAAGACACAAAAAAGCCTCAGCTACTTAAAAAATGAAAAATTGAACAAAATTAAAGACTTTCACTCTTTAAAAGACACTATTTAAAAATAAAAATTAAAACTCAAGTCATAAACTGGGAGAAAATATTCTCAATACATATATCTGACAAAGGACCATGACCAAAATATATATAAAGAACACTTAAAACTCAATAATAAAACAAACAGTGAATTTAAAAATGGGCAAAAGATTTGAACAGACATCACAAAAGAAGATAAACAGTCAATAAGCACATGGAAAATGCTCAGCATCATTAGTCATCAGGGAGATGAAAATTAAAACCACAATGAGATACCACTACCTACCCACTAGATTGGCTCTGATGGCTAAGTGTTGTGGAAAACTAGAATGCCCACAAATTGCTAGCGTGAACTGAAAAAGGACAACCACTTTGTAAGACAGTTTGGCATTTTCTTATAAAATTAAGTGTATACTTAACCATGTGACCCAGCCATTCCATTTATAGGTATTTAAGAGATGGGAATACCAGACCACCTAACCTGCCTCTTGAGAAATCTGTATGCAGGTCAGGAAGCAACAGTTAGAACTGGACATGGAACAACAGGCTGGTTCCAAATAGGAAAAGGAGTACGTCAAGGCTGTATATTGTCACCCTGTTTATTTAACTTCTATGCAGAGTACATCATGAGAAACGCTGGCTGGAAGAAACACAAGCTGGAATCAAGATTGCCAGGAGAAATATCAGTCACCTCAGATATGCAGATGACACCACCCTTATGGCAGAAAGTGAGGAGGAGCTAAAAAGCCTCTTGTTGAAAGTGAAAGAGGAGAGTGAAAAAGTTGGCTTAAAGCTCAACATTCAGAAAACGAAGATCATGGCATCCGGTCCCATCACTTCTTGGGAAATAGACGGGGAAACAGTGGAAACAGTGTCAGACTTTATTTTTTGGGGCTCCAAAATCACTGCAGATGGTGACTGCAGCCATGAAATTTAAAGACACTTACTCCTTGGAAGAAAAGTTATGACCAACCTAGATAGTATATTCAAAAGCAGAGACATTACTTTGCCGACTAAGGTCCGTCTAGTCAAGGCTATGATTTTTCCAGTAGTCATGGATGTGAGAGTTGGATGCTTTTAAAGTGTGGTGTTGGAGAAGACTCTTGAGAGTCCCTTGGATGGCAAGGAGATCCAACCAGTCCATTCTGAAGGAGATCAACCCTGGGATTACTTTGGAAGGAATGATGCTAAAGCTGAAGCTCCAGTACTTTGGCCACCTCATGCGAAGAGTTGACTCATTAGAAAAGACCCTGATGCTGGGAGAGGTTGGGGGCAGGAGGAGAAGGGGACGACAGAGGATGAGATGGCTGGGTGGCATCACGGACTCGATAGACGTGAGTCTGAGTGAACTCTGGGAGATGGTGATGGACAGGTAGGCCTGGCTGCTGAGATTCATGGGGTCGCAAAGAGTCAGACACGACTGAGCTACTGAACTGAACTAAACCTAAGAGAATTGACATTTTCACAAAAAGGCTTACACATGATTATTCATGGCTGCTTTATTCACACTGGCCCCAAACTAGAATGTAACTGTCCATTAACAGGTGAATGGATAAACAAATATGGTAACTCCTTAAGATGTTATACTCTCAGCAGTTAAAATCAGCAATTAAAAGCTGATTCACGCAACAGTCTAGATGAGTCATAAAACTTTATGTTGTGCATAAGAAGACAGGCACAAAAGAATATTTACTGTATGGTCCCATTACTGTGATACTCTAGAGAAGACAGATCCTTGGGATGATGGAATTGTTCTGTCTTGATTGTGATGGTAGTTATATGGTGTTCACATTCATCACAACCCATTGGCCTGAACTCTTAAAATCAGTGAATTTTATTGCATATAAATTATATACCTCTGTAATATCGATTTAAAACAAGGGGAGAAACAAAAAGAAACGTTAGCTCCAGAAGCCATTCTTCTAATGGTGTATGCTGACTTATAAATTAAACAAAAGCCTTTCTATAAATCACATGGAGGCCCTAGAGGAGTCTCTGTGTGGGAGTGTTTTTTCAAATATACATAGTTCAGGCAGCTGGATTGATGTAAATGAGGGCTCCCAGGGTATAGACAGGGCATTTATTTGAACACCTGGGTTAATCTTTGAAATTGGGTTCAGTCTCTCCTTCCATCCTTTGAATTACTTCCCTGCTTTTATATTGAGTGCTGCGATTAGGAAACAGAAGCCAGGCCCCGGGAGGGCCCCATGCCTGGTTCATCTTGTACCTTAAGAGTAGCTTTTCCATATTTGCTTATAACCAGCCAGTTCCAGAAAGCACTGGATCTTATGCTCTTATTCTTGCATATCCACAGTCCGAGTACCTTGGGGAGAGTCACTCTGGTACAAGTAGGAGGCCCTACTTGACATTTCCAACTCTTTCTCTTTTCCTGGGGTCTTCAAGTGCAGAGACTGGAGGTAAGTTGAGATCCAGAAAGTCAACACTTGTGCTTTATTAGTGGGGAAACCATGACTCACAGTACAGAAGTGTTCTCTCCATGCCCAGCTAACTGACCACAGACAGAGTTCAAAGTATAACCCAGAGCTCCCTGATCCGCTTCTTTCTGCAGGGCAGCTCACTGAATTATGACAACATTTAATCAACTGTCGTGAGCAGTGTAGTGCAGTGCTTCTCAAACTGGGGTCCTTGTAAAGTCAAGTCAAGTCACTCAGTCGTGTCTGACTCTTTGCAACCCCATGGACTGTAGCCTGCCAGGTTCCTCCGTCCATGGGATTTTCCAGACAAGAATATTGGAGTGGATTGCCATTTCCTTCTCCAGGAGATCTTCCCAACCCAGAGATTGAACCTGGGCCTCCCACATTGTAGGCTTTTACCTACTGAGCCACCAGGGAATCCTTGGGCAGTGTTTAATAGAGTCGTGTGGAGTTTGTGTCCCTGGACCGCACTCTAGACCTACCGAGTCTGAACCTCTGTTGAGACTAGGACCTGGGAATATCTACCTATGAACAGGTGTCTCAGTGATCCTGACACGCAGGAGAGTTTTAAATACCACTGTTGCTTAAGAAAGCACAAAACCAGGTCTTTAGGGAAGCAGAAACCTGTGAAGCTGTCTTCTCTTTCTTACTTGGAGTAGGGGAGATGCATGAGAGAAGCCTTTGTCCTAGAGGAATGGAAATAGTTTAACTATATTTGTGGGCCTTATTTGTCTACCCTTTCCCCATCTTTGCCCTCCTTTTCCCTGGCAACTTTTGCTTAATTCAAACCATTGAATACCACTCAGATCAGAACATTGAAGGACATGAAAGGGAAACCCTTCGATGAAATGACCTTTGTTCCTCCAAAACGCAAAGGGTTGGCAATGATTCATTTGTTGTTTTCTCAATGGGAGAGGTAATTTCACTAATGGATTCCCTGAGTCCTCTGCAAAAAGACTGACCTGGTCTTTGGGGAATCAATCTCATAGAATCAGTCAGTGTAATCACTGATACAAGGCTCTTTGGTTTCCCAGATTGTGACCCTCTCCCTGTCACACATGTCAAATTCATTTTACTCCTTTGTATAGGGTGCAATAGAAATAGAATGTGTAGAATGTACTGTGAGAGGATAGAGGATTGTGGCTGTGGCTCCCTTCTCCCCCATAAGTCATAACATAAAACCTGCTTGCTCAAGCTGGAAGTCTTAGAGACTTCCTTTGTTCTTCCTTCTCCCACATCCCCCATATTCAGTCTGTCACCAGAGTCAGCCATTTCAGCCTCTGAAATATATCCTGAAAGTATATATCCTTTGTCACAGTCCTGATCCAGATACCAGTTGTCTGTCTGAGCTCCCCACTCATGCTCTTTCCACCCTGCCCTTCACTTGCTACAAGCCAGAATGATCTTTAAGAAACGTAAAATACGAAAAAAAATGAAAATCCATCCAGTGGTCTCATGTCTGTTTATTTAAAAATACAGAAATATATGGATGAGGGTGTGAAAGTTCCCTTAGTCTCTTAAATACCCATTCTCCTCCCCAGGAACCCATTGGTAACAGTTGGGAATGCTTTTCTGAGCATTTGTAAGACACTGTGTAGGTGTATACTCTATATGTAAACCATATGTACACACATGTATATGTGGTGGTATGCACTGCCTGGCAAATCCCATGGACGGAGGAGTCTGGTGGGCTGCAGTCCATGGGGTCGCTAAGAGTCGGGCACGACTGAGCGACTTCACATTCACTTTCCACTTTCATGCATTGGAGAAGGCAATGGCAACCCACTCCAGTGTTCGTGCCTGGAGAATCCCAGATACAGAGGAGCCTAGTGGGCTGCCATCTCTGGGGTCACACAGAGTTGGACACGACTGAAGTGACTTAGCAGCAGCAGCAGCAGCACATATATGAATCCATAAACACACAGGGGTTTTGATATAAGTTGGATCATACCACATTGTTCTTGCTTCTTCAGTTCTAATGTATCAGTTTACTTAATATACCCCTTTTGAGGGACTTGCTGTATTGTTTTTAAGTCATTTTTTTTTTCTTAATATATATTTATTTGACTGCACTGGGTCTTAGCTGGGGTCTTAGTTGTGGCACATGGATCTTCAGGTGCAGCATGTGAACTCCTAGCCGCAGCACATGGGATCTAGTTCCCTGACCAGGGATCAAACCCAGGCCCCCTGTGTTGGGAGCACAAAGTCTTGGCCAGACCATCAGGAAAAGTTCCAGTCTTATTCTATTTAAGATAATAGCTGCACTTCATAAAGTGACCTCCAGGGCTTCATCATGCTCTGCCCCTGCGCCGTCCTCCTGATGGTCTCCACTGCTGTCTCTCTGCTCCGTGGCCTGTGGTCAGGTCCTACCATGAGCCAGCGTTCCTTTCTCCTCGGGGCTTTTGCACATGTTGTTCCCTCTGCCTGGGCTGCTCCATTAGGTGCATGATAGTGATTCCAACACGATGGACTGGGTCCTTCAAAACACACACATTCTCTGGCACCATGCATTACTTACGCAATGAGTAAATGTTTTACATGTTTGTATTTTTTAAAAATATGTAGATACTGTGGTTAGTAAAATAATTGAGTTAATGAATTCCTAGTGGCTTTTGTTTATTAATAAATACTAAAATGTATATTGGGGTTCCTCTGTGGCTCAGTGGTAAAGAATCCACCTGCCAATGCAGGGGACGCAAGAGACATGGGTTTGGTCACTGGGTCGGGAAGATCCCCTGGAATAGGAAATGACAAACCACTCCAATCTTCCCTGGAAAATTTTATGGATAGAGGAGCCTAGCACGCTATAGTCCATAGGGTTGCAAAGAGTTGGATGTGACTGAGTATGCACACAAAATGTATATTATTGTTCTATGGGGGAATTGTCAATTTTTTAAGGGTTTTTTTTTATATGGACCATTTTTAACGTCTTTTTTGAATTTGCTACAGTATTTCTTCTGTTTTATGTTTCGGTTTTTTGGCTGGGAGGCATGTGGGGTCTTAATTCCCCAACCAGGGATCAAACCTGCACCCCCTTACTGGAAGGCAGAGTCCCAACCACTGGACCGCTGGAGAGGCCCCTCAAATTTTTAATTTTATATCAAATTTTATATTGAAAATGATTGGCCTACAGGAAATATGTAAAACCCAGCACGTGAAACCCTACTTAAAGCAGCCACAAATCACTCTTCTAGCCTTCCTTTCAGTGGTCACCTTTCCATGCTATTTTTTATCCTTCATCCTTCAGCTTCAAAGACATAACTTTAATGCCTTTTCCTCTTACTGCCATTTTTATTCACTTTTTTGTTTGATGACTTTACTATTTAAAATGCCTCCTCAAGACTGGGAGTGGCTTATACACACACCTACTCACTATGTGTACACTATGTATACACACTATATGTGTGCACACTACCATGAGTAAAATAGATAACTAGTGAGAACCTACCATATAGCATAGAGAACTCTACTCAGTGCTCGGTGGTGACCTAAATGGGAAGGAAATCCAAGGAAACGGGAATATATATATGTGTGTGACTGATTCACTTAGCTTTACAGCACAAGCTAACAAAACATTGTGAAGCCACTGTACTCAAATGTTAAAAAAGAAATGTGAGCTACTTAGCAAAAAAAAAAAAAAATTGATGAATTAAACCAAAATAAAATGCCTCCCAAACAGAGTGCTGAACTATTCTCCAGAGTCCTGAGCACAAGAAGATCATCGTGTGCCTTATGGAGAAAACACATGCTAGATACTCATAGGCCTGAGCTGCAGTCCTGTTAGCCACGAGTTCAATACTAATAAATGAGCGGTATATGTTAAATACGGTGTCTTTATACAGAAACAAACGTAAAACAAGATTATGTATGGATTATGTAAAGATAATGTGGCCAGAGGCTTGCAGGAACCTAACCGTTGAATTTCCTCGAGGAGAAATGATTCGGTATTTGTAATTCAGTGTTTGTGGTGACTTTATAGACCATAACTATGGTGAATAATGAGAGTCAACTGTACTTGTATTATTCTCTTTTCCTGGAAAGTTCCTCCTCCAGTATTTTTCTGGAGAGAGTTAGCAAAACTCCTCTCATCCTTTGAAACCCAATCCAGATGGCACCTGTGCTCTGCAACATTCCATGACCCCTCCACACAGAGAGCGCTCTGCTCATCCCTCTGTTGGAGCCCCAACCTCAACCACTGAGTGCCCTGGTTACTGTACCTCCGTCCTTTCCATAGGCCATGAGATCTTAAAGGAGCTAGCTGGCACTAGTAAGTACTAACATTTATCAACATTTAATAAATGTTGATTGAATGACTGGAAGGAAAAGGGGAGTAAATACTAGTGGAAAAGAAATTGAAAGCGAAGGAGGTAGAAAATAGATTGAATAATGAATTTGACAAGAGCATGTGGAAAGGACCCCTGAGTTATCATTTTGATAACAAACTGGTTCTGGGTCCCAGAATAGTTCACATCCTTAAAACCTATGTTGATTAGCTAGTGCCCTGAATTGCCTGAAGTGAAAAAAGAGTTTGTGGAGACACCTAAGCCAAGAAGGGAAACCTGGCTTCTGAATCATCTTGATTTACGACTCACATGTAACGCAGGTCCATTTCACTCTGCTCTCTGTGTCTGGGTTGTTCTTAGACTCCAAAGGGTGGTCACTGCAATTTCAGGCTGCTGTCATCCCAACCTTCTCACCAATGAGAGAGAATGTCCACTCTGAATAACACAAACAAAAGCCCTCGAGCTGAACCTTAATGTCACATCATCATGGCTCCTCTGTCCACAGGATTCTCCAGGCAAGAATCCTGGAGTAGGTTGCCATTTCCTTCTCTAGGTTAGAATCCTAGAGCATACCATAGAACTGAGAGGTTTTGTTTGTTTTCACCAAAAGAGGGGGCAAATAGACATTCTTTCCTTTTTTTTTTCCTTTGGTGTATCTTTCATTGGAGAGTTATATAGTACATTACATCTATCAAGCACTGTGCTAAATTTTGGAGATAAAAAAGCCCCTGACCTCGGAATGGACCCATCTTATAGTAAAGTAAAGTTCATTCTGTGCCAAAGAAGCGAAGAAGGTTGTTAGAGTCAGAAACATTATTACTCAGATGAATGCTGCTGCTGCTGCTGCTGCTAAGTCGCTTCAGTCATGTCCAACTCTGTGCGACCCCAAAGACAGCAGCCCACCAGGCTCCCCCGTCCCTGGGATTCCCCAGGCAAGAACACTGGAGTGGGTTGCCATTTCCTTCTCCAGTGCATGAAAGTGAAAGTGAAGTTGCTCAGTCGTGTCCGACTCTTTGCAACCCCATGGACTGCAGCCCACCAGGCTCCTCCGTCCAAGTCGGGAGCATATAACCGTGATCCTCAGGCATTTGGATTTCAGGACTGGAAATAACTTTGGGCTGAGAGCTAGATTCTTTCTAATCCCTCTATAGCCATCACCTACTGACTGTGAACTTGACCTTTCATAAACTCTGTGGCCAGTGTTTCTCAAAATGCAGTCAGCACTTCATCTGCATTAGCTTCTCCTTCTCTTTCTGGACCTAAGTCCTGACCCACTGAACCAGAAGATTGGGGCTGTTATCTCTGCAAATTGTTTAAATTCTATAAACTTCTTTTTCCTCACCTGCAAAAAAGGATTTGTCTTGTAGCACAGGCTTGAGGATTAAATGTGATAATGGATAGAAAGCACATGGAATGTAGCAGGAGCTCAGCAAGTGGCTTTTTTCCTCTCCCGAGTGTAAAGTCACCATGGTCCAAAGTAGCTGAAGGATACCTAGAGGAAGGATAGCACGAAGCTTCTTTCTCAGGAAATGTTCCTCTAGAAATGTGTGACCGTTATGGGACCCGCTGGACTCTTACTGTTTGCTCTTAACTGTTACGGAGCATAAGTGTGATCTGCTGTGTGTTGGGATATAGTTGTGTATCATGTACTCACCATCTACCGTAGATCCCTCCCAGGGACTGTAGCCTATCAGGCTCCTCCGTCCATGGGATTTTCCAGGCAAGAGTGCTGGAGTGGATTGCCATTTCCTTCTCCAGGGGATCTTCCTGACCCAGGAATTGAACCTGGGTCTCCCGCATTACAGGCAGACGCTTTACCTCTGAGCCACCAGGGAAGCCCCCATGTACTCACAGATCAGATCAAATTCTTCTCTCTTTGTGACGTTTGAGCTGGAACTCAAGTCATATCACCACTTGGGAGTTTCACCAGGGAAGAGGTAAGTGTGAGTGTTGACTGTGTGCGTGTGTTATAGGTGGGTTTTTTTTTTAATGTGTTTAAAGCAAAGAGCTTTTTGAAGATGTATTTTTTTTTTAATGTCCCTGACTAGTAAGTTCATTTTATTGACATCAACCAGTAACCTCAGTTAGATTCTAATTAATTACTTAACAGGGTTCTCCTGGTTTATTGGCAGTTTTTGGCTTTACCCTCATCAGAAAGAGGGAAGTTGAAAGGACACGCCCATTTCCAGGAGTTACACAAAACCCTCTTCCAAGAAATGCCTTGACCCTTCTACAACTTTAGCCACAAGACATGTGAGATCTGGTATCTGGAAAGATGGTTTGAGGCTCTGAGAAGTCCTTAGTCATCAAAGTTCTGTTATCTTGGGTAGAATACCTAAGGCAAAGCAGAAGATTCTAGAGTTTTAGAAATATTTTCAACTGTCAAGGCTGAAACTAAGGGAGTTCTAGTTAATACTTGGTTTTGGGGAAGAACATATCCCTCTGTTCCAAGAATCTGAATAATTTGATTAAATGAGGTGTTACCATGTCAGATTTTCTTGGTTAAAAATGTATAAGGCTCTCCAGGTGGGAAGAGACCTTAGTCCCTTTCTGTTTACTGATTTACTGCTTGAATCTTCTTCCCTCCCTCTAGTCTGGGTCAGGGGACAGCGAGTGAATCTTGCCCACCACCTCTTTTTCTAAATTGTTTAATTGGAACACAGCCACTCTTGTTTGCTTACAAATTGTCTATGACTTCTTCCATGCCCCTATAGATCTGAGTAGTTATGAGAGAATGTCTAATCTGTGAGGCTCAAAATACTTACTCTCTGCTCTTTAGTAAGTAAAGTCGCTCAGTCGTGTCCGACTCTTTGCGACTCCATGGACTGTAGCCTGTCAGGCCCTCCATCCATGGGATTTTCCAGGCAAGAGTGCTGGAGTGGATTCCCATTTCCTTCTCCAGGGGATCTTCCTGATCCAGGAATCGAACCCGGATCTCCCACATTGCGGGCGGACACTTTACCATCTGAGCCACCAGGGAAGCTCTTTACAGAGAAAGTTTGCTAACCCTGCTCTAGGCTAAATCCTGTTTAGTATCTCTGATGCTGAGTAGTTCTTCAGTTTCCAAAGGACCTGCTTTGGACCACTCTTTTAGAAAGTTCTTATTTATAGTGAGTTAAAAAAAATCTGCTTTTCTGGCATGCCCCTGCTGACCCTAGTTGAGCTTTAGTATGTGGGATTACCCAGAACACATCAAATCATTCTGCTGTGCTCCTTGTATCTCAGAAGATAACAATCATGACTCCGGTCAGAACATCACTAAATCCTGCTACCATCGCCTCTACGTATTCTAGGTGCCAAGTTCAATAGGAAGAAGTAATGGCTGCATTCTACTTGGTTGGAGACCTTGGGAGCTAATCTGAAGAACAGAGACAGCTTCATGTGGGGTATGAATTCTCCACTTAAAGCCAGAATGATGCAACTCCTGGGCCATGTGTACCCACGGTGCACGTCTGTGGTCTGGGTGGTTGTGAAACAGTTTTGTTTTGTTTGTTTTACTGAATTTGGGCACAAAAGGAAAACAGTCACTTCTGTTTCAACAGAGATGGTGGTGGTGTTCTCTAAATCATAGATGCAAATGGAAGGTTCTTTCTCAAGAGTGGAACCTGATGCCATGTACTTCTTCAAGCCCTGTTGTTGAGTAAAGTGACTTGCGTCGTCTTCTCGGTTCTTGTCCCCTACCATCGTCTCTCACTAGTGCAGGCTGTTGCAACAACTTCTTAGTTTTCCTGCCTCTTGTTTTTCCTTTCTCTTGTTGGCCTTCCTCATTCTGCCGGTTAAGGGGACAGCAGTAGTAATCATTTCTCTGCTGATCTGTTCACTTCAGTGACTCCCCCTTGTCAATAAAGGAAAGACTAAAAATTGTAGGTAGGGCGCACCAATTAAAAACTAAATTTAAAAAAATCTGTAGGATGGTGTTGACTTTTCCAGGACCACCAAACTCTTCCTTTCCTCCTCCTTTTCCACATTCAGAGAACACTACTCCATGTTCTCTGAACCTGTCTTATATCTTCCCATACCCAGGTCTTGTCATACTATGTGCTGTGTAACAACTGACTTTTTCTCCTTTCTTCCCCAAACCATATATCAAACCCTACCTTCTTCAGTTCATATTCATCCGTGTTCATTCCTCTTTCTCCTGCTCCCTCTCCTGCACATCCTAAAGATTTGGTTCTCAGCTTCAGTGGTCCAGTTTGTATTGTATTTCCTTTTAGGTTGCTTATAAAAATCTGCTTTTTGTTTTAGGGATATGTGATCATGTCTTACCTCCCTGCTTTGTTGCAAACATCGAAAGTTACTTGAAAGGAATGTTTGGCTTTTGCCTCCTTTCTTTGTCCCTCAAAGCATTTAGGAGAATTTGTGCTTGTTTTAGTGAATATAACTATTGACTTGTCAAGAATAGTGAAGTAGCAAGAAGAGTTGAATTGGAGGTAGATGGTTTTGAATCGAACAGACTGGAAGAATCCTGATACTTCTAACTGAAATTCAGAGGAGTTGCTGTTGTGTGGTATGGGGCCAGACAAAGGACAAAGTAATGCCTCTTACTGGTGAAAAAATAAATTGGAGATCTGGAAATCGTTCATGGTGTTACCTCTTTTGCTGGTTACGTGACCTCAGAATGGCCTTGGGCTGCTTTTGATTCAATAACTATGTTCTTGGCATGTGTATGCAGTTTGGTCCTAGCTGCCTTCACACTTAATAACCATATTTAATTCTCAAGTCAATATTATTAGTTTTGTTATTTCCCTTTTTATATATTTGGTTATTAAGGCTTAGGAGATGTTAAGTTTGTCCAAGATTGTAGAGCAAGAGTTTTTCACCCTAATTTGAGTCTTTTACCCTAATCGCAAGCTTTGCTTTGCTTATCACAGTCTGAATCATCTATTTATTCTCTCCTTACCTCACTGTCCTATTCTCATTGCCCTCCTTATTTCTCTGCACTTGTGCCCCTTGGTTGAGTTTTTGTTGATCTGAATTAATAGTGTTTCTTCTACCTGACTGGGTTATGCCAGGAATTAGCCATGAAGTGAAATAAGTCAAATTGGCTAGGTGGAAAGAAGCCAGTCACAAAAGGACAAGTATTATGTCATTCCACATATATGAGTAATGAGATTCAAAGATATCAAAAGTCTAATAGTGGTTTTCAGGGATTGGGTGTAGGGAGGAATGGGAAGTTAATGTTTCATGGGTAGAGAATTTCAGTTGGGAAGATGAAAAAGTTCTGGAGATGGACAATAGCAATGACACTATAACAGTGTATATATACTTAATGCCACAGAAGTATACATTTAAATGGTAAAATTTGTGTTATACCACATTGAAAATCTTTTTCAAATTTTAGCTTAAAAACACAAAACAAAACATAACAAAGCCATAGGACTTAGCCATTGCTATGCAAGTGATAGGGAGTCATTAGATTTTTGGATAGGGAAGTGGGAATGATGTGATTGGAGTTTTTCTCTGATTGGAAGATTAAACTGGAGTCATTTATAGGATTAAATTAGAATAACTGGTTAGGAAGCTATGAAAATAGTTCAGACTATAGATAGCAAGCACTTGAAATAAGGAATGCAGAAAGGCAGGCATGATCTGGGCTATTATGAATGATGTTGCCATGAACATACTTTTATATGTCTGAATGAATATGTGTACACAGTTATTTGAGGTAGGCATCTGGGAGTAGATCCAAGGCCCTGGGGCATGTGTTCAGCTAGAGTAAACACTGCTGTAGTTTTCCAAAGTGGTTACACCAGCTCACATTCCTGCTAACAGGGCGTGAGAGTTTCTCCACAGTCTGCACCATACTTCTACTGTCAGTCTTTTTCATTATAAACATTCTGGTGGTTTGTTAGTGTTATTGATTTACATTCTCCAATGAGTAAAGAAGTTGATTTTTGAATATCTTCTTTGTATAGTGTCTGTTCAAACTTGTATAGTGTCTGCTCATTTTTCTGTTGAGTGGTCTTATTCCTGCTAATTTGTACACTTTTTTAGATGTGTTCTGAATATGAGACATATGTATTGCAAATATCTCCTCCCACTCTCTTGGCAGTACCTTTTGATGATCAGAAGTTAAGCTTAATGTTGTATAATTGCTCGCTTTTTCTCTTGTCTTAGTATATTTTGAGTATTCAGGAAATCATTGCCTACCCCAAAGTCATGAACATATTTTCCTTTGTTTTCCTCTAAATGCTTTATTATTTCATCTTTCACATTTGGGTTTACAGTGATCTGAGATTAATTTTCACATATGGCATGACATAAGGATAAAGAATCTTTTCCCGTCGTTATCAAATTGACCTAGTTCCACTTACTGAAAAGACAGGTTTGGCTTTGTTTTGTTTTTCTCCACAGCACTGCAGTATCATCTTTTTCTTAAATCTAGAGGTGATGTACAGAGAAGGCAGTGGCACCCCACTCCAGTACTCTTGCCTGGAAACTCCCATGGACGGAGGAGCCTGATGGACTGCAGTCCATGGGTTCGCTAAGGGTTGGGCACGACTGAGCGACTTTCACTTTCACTTTTCATTCTCATGCATTGAAGAAGGAAATGGCAACCCACTCCAGTGTTCTTGCCTGGAGAATCCCAGGGACGGAGGAGCCTGATAGGCTGCCGTCTATGGGGTTGCACAGAGTCGGACACAACTGAAGCGACTTAGCAGCAGAGGTGATGTATGTATGGGTCTCTTTCTAGATTCTTCTGTTCCTTTAGCCTATTAATCCATCTTTTAAGGCTCTACTTTTAGTCTTCTAAATAGACAAGGCTTTCCTCCTAGTGGATACCTTTGGTTACACCCAAATGGCCCTTGTAGTGAAAATTAAAATGTGTTTGTTCTCATGATACATGCTTAGTCATGTCCAACTCTTTGCGACCCCATGACCTGTGCCCGCCAGGCTCCTCTGTCCATGGAATTTTCCAGGCAAGAGTATGGAGTGGGTTGCCATTTCCTCCTCCAGGGGATCTTCCCAACACAGAGATCAAACCCGCATCTCCTGTGACTCCTGGATTGGCAGGCAGATTCTTTACCACTGAGCCACATGGGAAGCCCAGAGCAAAATTTATTTACTGCAGGATAACAAATTACCTTAAAGCTTACTGGCTTAAAGGAGAAATAAATATTTATTATTTAATGTGATTTTGTGAATCGACAATTTAGGAGCAGTTTATTTTGGTGGACTTGGCTCAGGGTCTCTCATGAAATTGCAGTCAAAAAGTACCTATAGTTGCTGTGATCCTAACTGGCACTGACAGATATGCTTCTAAGAATAGCTCTTTTTCACAGCTGGCAGGAGGCCTTAGTTCCTCACCACGTGCATTCCTCCTTTGTACTGCTTGAGTGTCCTTACAACATGGCAGCTGCTCGCAAGGAGAGCAAAAAAGAAGCTGCAGTGTCTTTCATGCCTTACCCTTGGAAGTCACACAGTTTCATTTAAGCAGTATCCTATTACTCATCCGCATTCAGTAGGAAAGAGGACTACATAAGGCTGCACTGGGAAACGAGATTCATTAGGGACTGTCTTGGAACCTGGCTACTACACAGCAAAATAGGAGAAGCTGGCTGGCACTTTATTTAATATGTTTCCCCAAGGCAGAGAATTATGTATGCCATTGCAGCAAAGATTTTCAAGATCTGGCAGGTAGGTCAGTAAGTTTAGAAATGCTGGTGACTCTTAGTTCACTCCATTTTGTGTCCTCCTGCTCAGGACCCTGAATGCTCTAAAGTTTAATCATATTTTCATGTGATTCCTGAAGAGCCCATCTCTGTCCTTGCGTGGGAAAGATTGAGGACAACTAGGTCTGGTTATCATCATTCGCCAAGCATGAACAACCTTTCTCCCCATGATCTTTACTTTTCTTCTATGAACACTCGAATTCTCTTGTGGATAAGTTTTAAAAATTAAACTCTCAATTATGAGGTAATTTTAGATTCACATATAGTAAAAATAATAGCCAAGTAACCTGTACCACTTTCCACCCAGTGGTAACATTTTCCAAAACTGTGCTATAGTATGACAACAAAGATGTTGGTATTGCTGCAGTCAAGATCCAGAACATTTCCATCACCAAAAGAATCTTTCATACTGCCCTCCTATAGCCATGCATTAACTTGCTTCAGTTCAGTTCAGTTGCTCAGTCGTGTCCGACTCTTTGCGACCCCATGAATCGCAGCACGCCAGGCCTCCCTGTCCATCACCGACTCCCAGAGTTCACTCAAACTCATGTCCATCAAGTCAGTGATGCCATCCAGCCATCTCATCCTCTGTTATCCCCTTCTCCTTCTGCCCCTAATCCTTCCCAGCATCAGAGTCTTTTCCAATGAGTCAACTCTTCGCATGAGGTGGCCAAAGTACTGGAGTTTCAGCTTTAGCATCATTCCTTCCAAAGAAATCCCAGGACTGATCTCCTTCAGAATGGACTGGTTGGATCTCCTTGCAGTCCAAGGGACTCTCAAGAGTCTTCTCCAACACCACAGTTCAAAAGCGTCAATTCTTTGGTGCTAAGCTTTCTTCACAGTCCAACTCTCACATCCGTACATGACCACAGGAAAACCATAGCCTTGACTAGACAGACTTTTGTTGGCAAAGTAATGTCTCTGCTTTTCAACATGCTAACTTGGTTCAGTCGTGTCCAACTCTTTGCGGCCCCGTAGACTGTAGCCCACCAGGCTCCTCTGTCCTTGGAATTCTCCAGGCAAGAATACTGGAGTGGGTTGCCATTTCCTCTTCCAGGGGATCTTCCTCACCCAGGGACTGAACTCACGGCTCCTGTGCTTCCTGCATCGCAGGTGGATTCTTTACCTCTGAACAACCAGGGAAGCCACAGCCAATTCTTTTTTCCTTAAAAAAAAATTATTGGAGTATAATTGCTTTACAATATTTTGTTAGTTCCTGCTGTACAACAAAGTGAATCAGCGATATGTATACATAGTTCCCCTCCCTCTGGAACCTCACTCTTACCCACCCCCATCCCACCACCTAAGTCATCACAGAGCGCTGAGCTGAGCTCCCTGCGCTGTACAGGGGTTCCCACCAGCTATTTATACGTGATGGTAGCCTCACCCACTTCCATCCCATTCCAGCCCTCTCCTTAACCACTGACACTCACTATTCTGCTGTGCTATGCTTAGTTGCTCAGTCGTGTCCAACTCTTTGCGACCCCATGGACTGTAGTCTGCCAGGCCCTTGTGTCCATGGGGATTCTCCAGGCAAGAACACTAGAGTGGGTTGCCATGCCCTTCTCCAGGCCATCTTCCCAATCCAGGGATTGAACCCAGGCCTCCTGCATTGCAGGCTGATTCTTTACCATCTGAGGCACCAGGGAAGCCCAAGGAATACTGGAGTGAGTGACCTATCCCTTCTCCAGAGGATCTTCCCAACCCAGGAATCAAACCAGCATCTCCTCCATTGTAGGTGGATTCTTTACCAACTGAACTACCAGGGAAGCCCCACTAATCTGCTATCCATTCCTAAATTCTCTTATTTCAAGAATGCTCTATAAGTGGAATGACACATTATGTAACCTTTTGGGACTGGTTCTAACAAAATCCAGCATAATTCTTTGGAAGTTCATTCAGGATTTTGCATGGGTCAAAGCTTTGTTCTTTTTTATTGCTGAGTAGTATTCTATGGTAGGGAAGTACCACAGTTTATTTACCACTTACCACCTAAAGAAGTCTAGATTGTTCCAATCTTGAGTTATTATAATACTTACATGAGCATTCATGTGAAAGTTTGTATGTAAATATGGATCTTCATTTCTCTGGGATAAATGCCCAGGTACACAATTGCTGGGTCATACAGCAGTTGCATGCTTTTTTTTTTTTTTAAGAAATTGCCAACATCTCTCCACAGAAGACATACAGATGACTGAAAAGCACACAAAAAGGTGTTCAGCATCACTAATTACTAGAAAAATGCAAATCAAAGCTATTAATACAATGAGGTATCACCTCACACCAATAAGAATGGCCATCATCAAAAAAAAAAAAAAAATCACAAATAGTAAATGCTGGAGAAGGTGTGGAGGAAAGGGAACCCTCCTACGCTATTGGTGGGAGTGTGAGTTGGTACAACCACTATGGTTGTACTTAAAAAACTAAAAATGGAACTACTATATGACCCAGCAGTCTGACTACTGGGTATATAGCCAGAGAAAACCATGTTTCAGAATGATACACCACGCCAGTGTTCATTTTAGCACTGTTTATAATGGCCAGGACATGGAAACAACCTAGATGGCCATCGGCTGATGAAGGAATAAAGGGGATGTGACACCTGTTAATGTAGACAATGGAATATTCAGTTCAGTTCAGTCACTCAGTCGTGTCCGACTCTCTGCGACCCCATGAATCGCAGCACGCCAGGCCTCCCTGTCCATCACCATCTCCCGGAGTTCATTCAGACTCGCGTCCATCGAGCCCGTGATACCATCCAGCCATCTCATCCTCTGTTATCCCCTTCTCCTCCTGCCCCCAATCCCTCCCAGCATCATAGTCTTTTCCAGTGAGTCAACTCTTTGAATGAGGTGGCCAAAGTCCTGGAGTTTCAGCTTCAGCATCAGTCCTTCCAAAGAAATCCTAGGGTTGATCTCCTTCAGAATGGACTGGTTGGATCTCCTTGCAGTCCAAGGGACTCTCAAGAGTCTTCTCCAACACCACAGCTCAAAAGCATCAGTTCTTCAGTGCTCAGCCTTCTTCACAGTCCAACTCTCACATCCATACATGACCACAGGAAAAACCATAGCCTTGTCTATGGACCTTAAGCCATAAAAGAGTAATGTGATTTGCAACAACATGAATGGAGCTAGAGATTGTCACACTGAGTGAAGTAAGACACAGAAAGACAAATATCTTATGATATCACTTATATGTGGCATCTAAGAAAAGGGTGGAAATAGTTACAGAATAGAAGTAGAGGCACTGATGTAGAAAGCAGACTATGGTTATCAGGAAATGGAGGGGAGGATAAACAGAGAGATTGGATTAACATATACACACCACTATATGTGAAACATAACAATGAGCACCTGCTCTGTAGCACAGGGAACTACTTAATACTCTGTAATGACCTTTGTGGGAAAAGAACATTTGAAAAAAAATGAATATATCTATATGTATAATTGATTCACTTTGTTGTATGCCTGAAACTAGCGCAACATTGCAAAGCAACTATACTCCAATAAAAAATTAAAACAAAAAAAACTGCCAAACTTATTTTCCAGAGTGGCTATATCCTTTTAGATTCTACCAGCAATGCTTGAGTGACACATTTTCTCTGCCTTATTGCCAGCATTTTGTGTTACAAGTTTTTAAAGTTTTAACCATTGTTACATTTGTGATAATATCTTTTTGTGGTTTTGTGTTTCCTGAATTGCTGATGACGTTGAACTTTTCATGTGCCTATTTGCCATCTGTATGTGCTCCTCAGTGAAATGTCTCCTCAAGTTCTGCCTATGTCCTGCTTGGACTGTCACCCTTTTTAAACTGTTGGGTGTTGAGAGTTCTTGGTGTTCCCCATACTCTCCTTTGTCAGGTATGTGGTTGGCAAATATTTTCTCCCGCTCTATAGCTTACTCTTTAGCCTCTTCTTTTGCAGAGCAAAAGTTTTGAATTTCAGTGAAATCTTAATTTGTAAACTTCTCCTATTATGGACTATGCTTTTGGTGTCTGGTCTGAAAAGTCTTAAGAACTCTTGGCTTAGCACTAGATCCAATGATTTCCTCCAATTTTTTTCTTAATGTTTTATAGCTTTATATTTGAGTTCATGATTCATTTTGAATTCATGTTTGTATAAGGTGTGAGACTTAGATTGAGATTCACTTTTTTCCCCGCTATGGATGCCCAGTTGCTTCAGCATCATTTATTGAAAAGGCTATCCCCCACTGAATTGCTTTTTCACCTTTGTCAGAAATCAGTTGAACATACTTGTGTGGGCTTCCCTGGTGGCTCAGCTAGTAAAGACTCCGCCTATAATGAGGGAGACTTGGATTCAGTCCCTGGGTTGGGAAGATCCCCTGGCGAAGGAAAAGGCCACCCACTCAGTATTCTGGCCTGGAGAATTCCATGAACCGTACAGTCCATGGGGTCTCAAATAGTCAGACACAACTGAGCAGCTTTCAGTTTCTCTGGGTTTCCTATTTTATTCCATTGTTCTGTGTGGGTGTGGGTGTGGTCTGCCAGTATGACATGGTCTTGATTTCTGTAGCTATACTGTAATTATTGAAATCTTGAAATCTAGTGGACTTGTTTCTCCCCTTTTATCTACTATTTCAAAGTTGTTTTAACTATTGTACTTTCTCTGTATATTTTAGAATACTTCTACCTACATCCATAAAAACTCGTGCTGGGATTTTGATTAAAGTTGTGTTTGTTAAATCTGAACATCAGTTTGGGGAGATGAACTGCGTTGTGTCTTTCAATCCATGAACATGGTGTGCCTCTCCATTTAGGTTTTTTAAACTTTCTTTTATCAACATTGTATAGTTTTCAGCATACATGTTTTGAACATGTTTTGTTAGATTCATGCCTCTTTTGTGTTTTTTAAATGATTATGATAATAAATGGCATTGTATTTTCATTTTCTACGCCCATGTGTTTATTTGATAGAATACAAGAGCAAGTCAATTTTTGTATGTTCATCTTGTTATGCATACCTTGCAGATATTACAAATTAGATTCCAGACCATCACAATAAAGCAAATATTGCAGTCATCTGAGGTTTTTGGCTTCCTGGTGCATATACAAGTTATTTTTTAAAATATGGCTAAAAAATGCTGTCACCTGAGCTTCGTCAGATCACTGATCATGGATCACTATGACGAAAGTAACGATGAAAAAGTTTGAAATATTGCAAGAATTACCAGAATGTGAGCCAGACGCACAGATTGAGCACATGCTGTTTGCAAAGTGGCACCAACAGGTTTGTTTGACACAGGGTTGCCACAGACCTTCGATTCGTATAATACACAACACCCACAAACCATAATAAAGCAATGCTCAACACAGTGAGGTTCTCCTGTATTTTGTGACCTTGCCAGACTTGCTTACTTGTCCTAGGAGTTTTTTTTCCTGAATTCCTTGGGATTTTTTATATGGACAATCATGCCATCCAAACAGGGACAATTTTTTCCCTTCCTTTTCAATCTGTATGCCTTTTTAAAAATTGAAATCTAGTTAATGTACAATATTGTAGAATTTACAGGTGTACAGCATAATGATTCATGATTTTTAAAGGTTATGTTCCACTGACAGCTATAAAATATTGGCTATACTCTGTTGTGTTATGCAACATATCCTTGTAGCTTGTTTATTTTTTATGTAATAGTTTGTACCTCTTAATCCCCTACCGCTCTCTTACCCTCTTCCCTCGCCCACTGGTGACTACCAGTTTGTTCTCTGTATCCGTGAGTCTGTCTCCTTTTTGTTATGTTCACCAGTTTGTTTTATTTTCTAGATTCCACGTGCAAGTGATACCATGTGGTGTTTTGTCCTTCCCTGTCGGCTTTATTTCATTTACATAATACCCTCTAAAGGCAGCAATCTGTATGCCTTTGTCCTCCTTTGAGAAGTTAGTAAAGTCTCCTCTGTTCATGGAACTTTTCAGGCAAGAATACCAGAGTGGGTTGCCATTTCCTCCTCCAAGGGATCATTCTGACCCAGGGATCAAACCCACATCCTTGCGTCTCCTGCATTGGCAGGCAGATTCTTTACCACCGCACCACCTGGGAGGACCCTGAAGCATAGTAAGCACTAAATAAATATCTGTTGCGTGGATGGATGGATAGACGGATGGCAGGGAGGAAACGTAAACTTAAATGAGGCCAAGGAGGTAAGAGCAGTTCAAGGTAGTCATGTTTAGCAAACACCTACCACGGAGATTCGGAGAGGAGCAGGAGGAGACTTTATTCATTGTCAACTTGGGAAGAAATCACAAATACTAAAATACCTGTAATATGTTGTAAAACAAAGGACACACCATGAGAAGTTCATAAAAAGTGTTATGAAGGTTCAGGGGAAGTAGAGGTCCATTGCAGCTGAGGTACTGAAGAAGTTGTCTTTTGAGCTAGACTTTATGGAGTTGCTTAATTTGCTTCTGAATTTTGTAGTTTCCAAAAAAATACATATATATACATGAAAGTTGGAGCAGAGGGTGTTGTGGCAGAAGAGGGATGTGAATTTGGGACCAGACTAGAAGGCTTTGCCCGCTCCGTCATAAATTTATCAGCATTTTGAATGCAGCCATTTATCAGCCTCCACCACTTCTTGCAAGCAGAACCTGACAGGCTCCGATCTTATCTGTAGCAAACACCTTTTTCTTGTTTATGACAGTGTCTGTGTGTGTGTTTACGTTTGTACCTGCACCTCAGTGATTTGGAGTCAGTTCTTTCTACAGAGCCAGGCCCTACAGGAGGATACATCAACTGAAACACACACTTTAATACCTTTAAAAACTTCACCATGCTATCCACACACTTACATTATATACTTGCACCTGAGGCTTGCACACACACAAGTGCACACAGTTTTGTACACAGTGGCCTGGGCAAGATTTTAGGCAACTGTAGTTGCAGGTACTTACATCTATTTTCCTCAGCTCTGTCCTATACCTTAATTTTCACTTCCACTGAAAGCTTATTAGGCACCAGTTATATCCCCCTGAGCTTCTAGATTCTGTCAGGAGTTCATGTAAGAAGATGATTCAGTCTACAGCCATACCACCCTGAATGTGCCTGATCTCGTCTGATCGCAAAAACTAAGCAGGTTTCAGTTCAGTTCAGTTGCTCAGTCGTGTCTGACTCTTTGCAACCCCATGAATTGCAGCACGCCAGGCCTCCTTGTCCATCACCAACTCCCAGAGTTCACTCAGACTCTTGTCCATTGAGTCAGTGATGCCATCCAGCCATCTCATCCTCTGTCGTCCCCTTCTCCTCCTGCCCCCAATCCCTCCCAGCATCAGAGTCTTTTCCAATGAGTCAACTCTTCACATGAGGTGGCCAAAGTATTGGAGTTTCAACTTTAGCATCAGTCCTTCCAAAGAACACCCAGGACTGATCTCCTTTAGGATGGACTGGTTGGATCTCCTTGCAGTCCAAGGGACTCTAAAGAGCTTCTCCAACACCGGTTATTACTAAATAGGTACTGGATTAATTACTGAATCATGGGAGAAAATGATTCAGTAATTAATCCAGTACCTATTTACTGATAACCACCTATGTGCCAGGCTCAACTGTAAACACGGAGAATGTAGCTTGAAATAAAAAGAACCAATACCTGCCCTCCTGAAGTTTCCATTCTAGGAGCTGGGTAGAATCAGCAGCCATACGGTGTTTTAGGTGGTGTGCGTGCTGGTGAGATCAGCATAGCAGAGTAAGGGGGAGAGAGAGTGATGATCGGGCAGCCAGAAAAGCAGTCTGTCCAGTAATGTGACATTTAAATAGTGACTTGATGGAGTTCATAAGCAATGGGAATATCTGGCAAAGGAGTATTCCAGGCAGTGGGAACAGCCCGAGCAGAGACCCTGAGGCAGGAGCGTGCTCATGCAGAATGGGCGCGGCAGAGAGGGGCAGGGCTGAGCTGAGAGTTGTGGGTGAGGGGGTGTCGCCCAGGGCTCACCGGCCGCTGTGGGGACTTCAGCTTTCGCTCTGATTGAAGTGGAAAGCCAGAGGACACTTAATGCAGAGAAGTACTATGCTCTGATTGACGCCAGCTTCCATGTCAGGAGCAGATTGCCAGATGAAAGCATAGAATCAGGAAGGCGGCCCAACGGGTGGACTCGACCAAGTGCGTAACAGTGGAGGTGTGGAGGAGTGACCAGGTTGTAAATGTATTTTGAAACTGTTTGGACCAACAGGATTTGCTGTTGGGTTTAGGAGTTGATGACTGACATCAAGACTTTTGGCCTGAACAGCTGGAAGGTTGGAGCTGCTCGTAACTGAGATGGGAAACACTGAAGGAAGAGCAGACTTGGAGGATAGGAAGAGCTCAGTTTAAAGGAAGTTTGTGATGCCAGGGCTTCCCTGATGGCACAGTGGTTAAGAATCTGCCTTGCCAAGCAGGAGGCGTGGGTTTGAGCCCTGGTTGGGTAGCTACGATCCCATGTGCCGTGGAGCAGCCAAGCCTGAGCGGTGTGCCACTGAGCCCTTGCGAACTAGAGAGTCGATGTGTCTTGATGAAAGATGCCACGCGGCACAACAAAGCTTCCTCATGCCCCAGCTGAGACCCCATGCAGCAGGACAAATGTATTTTTAAAGGAAGATTTGAGATGCCTGTTAGTGAGGAGCAGGTATGAGACTCTAGAGTTCTATAGATGGGTTTGGGTTGGAGCTATAAATTTGTGAATTACAGCAGTTAGATGACTTTTAAAGCTGTGAAATGAAATAGAATAAGAAGTGGATATAGAAAGAGACGATTCTAAGAACTGAGCATGGGGGCATTCCAGCCTTTAGAAGTCAGGGAGATGAGGAGCAACCAGAACTGGAAGCTGAAAAAGAGAAGCTGAGAGGTAGGAAAATTGAGAGTGAGCACTGAAGCCAAATGAGGAAAATGCTTCAAAGAGGATGGAATAGTAAACTGTTCTCAGATGTTGCTGAGAGATCATGTAAAATCCAAAAGTTGCTTTGAGTGTTGAAGTCTTTAAGACCTCTGTTGAAGGAGGTGGGGGTCGGGGGCAGCCTGCTTGTGTTGCTTCCAAGAAAGGAATGGGAGGAGAGGAAACAACGATTAACACTGTAGAAATCGCTGAGGTTTTTCTGTAAAGAGGAGCAGAAAACTGGGCCATAGTTGGAAGGGAATGTGGGATCAAGTCAAACTTTTTTTTTTTCTCTGAGATGGGACAAGTTGATGTCCTGGTGATTGCCATGTGCTGTCCCCATGTAGTGAGAGGGGGTGATGCTCTGGTGGAAGAAAGTGGGTGAACCTTAGACTGGGTGAGCCATCCATGCTGCACAGTAATAAACTGCTTTGCTATAATGCAGGCAGACTGGAAAATACAGTGATGGAACATGTGTAGATTCTCTGCTGCTTGCTTGTATAGTCTCATACCAAAGAGTGGAGGGGCTACAGGTTTAAAGAGGGCGAGGTTCAGATGATTGCCAAGAGCAAGAGAAAATCACGGACCAGATAAATGTAGTCAGACTGTTGCAGCGGGAGGGTCACTTGAGCTTAAAGTGAGAGCAGCCAGCGTGGCTGTGTGATTGTCTCCAGCTCCGTACAGCTGAGTGGGAACAGGCAGAGTAGGTTAAGCATTAGACTTAGTCAAGGGTTATGGTTCCCAGATAAAGAGAGGAAGAGAAGCAAGAGAATGATGATAATGATGGATCACAGCAACAAGGCAGGTAGAAGGACGTGAGGATGGAGACAGAAGGTGAGAGTGCAAGGTGCCAGGATTAATGGAGCGAAGTCCCAGTGAGGTCTAAAGAACCGTGATGACAGTCAGCTCCTTGGCATTGGTGGCGCTTTAGGGTTGTATCATAGTGCTTTGTGTGCAGTGTAAACCCTATAAGGCAGGTAGGACAGTTGGGGATGGTGTTCTATGCTATAGATAAAGCAAGCTCCAAAGAGGTAAATAACTTTATGTGAAACTCACACAACTAGTCAGTGGTGAAGCATAAACTCCACCCAAGGCTCTGTTTTATTTGTGATATCTTTTTACCACTTTGTGTGATGTCTGCTCACAGATTACTCAGTCTCATTGAAGACATGGAATGTAGACAACAACATAAGGAAATGTGTAACTGAGTGTTAAATTCTATAATATGGCATGACATAAGGGGTTTATTCATTCCGTAATATATATTGAGTGCTTATTATGTACAGGGCTGTATTATAAATACTAGGATATAGTATTATTCTCTATATATAGTGAATTAGATGGGGGAAATTCTGAAGTTATGTGCTTTAGGAAGTTTTAGAAGGGTTTCTGTGTGGTTCCTCTAAGGCATCATGATTGGGTAAAAAACACCAGGTACTGAAAGCTTGGAAACTTTTTTTTCCGCTACTTGCTGTATGTGACGTTGTTGCTTCAACTCACTCTGTCTTGGTGGGGGACCCGCATCCATAAACTGAGATGTTATGGCTTTCCAAGTTCCACCCTGACTGAAAGTCCTGTGAGTTTGAGGCTGTATTCTAGCTTAGTGGAATAACTGTGTAAAGTGTTTTAGTCCTCATCTGACTTTTGAAATGACGTATCTCATTCCATAGTGATAAGACCCTGTTTCAGTAGTGAAATGCTGCACTAACGTTTATACTAAAGTCACCGCTGCTCTTTAAACTCTGGGGATACACAAAAAGGAGATAGAGGCCACGCTCGGCCAGCAGGTGCAACAGTCCCCACCCTTAGCCTGGTGATATCTGAGGACCTGTGAAAAGCTTTGAATTAACTCTTGACTTTCCCCCTCCTCTCACTCCTTCCCGTTCAGGCCTGGAAGAAACGCTGGTTTATCCTCCGGAGCGGCCGGATGAGTGGTGACCCCGACGTCCTGGAATACTACAAGAATGACCACTCCAAGAAGCCCCTGCGCATCATCAACCTGAACTTCTGCGAGCAGGTGGATGCCGGCCTGACCTTCAACAAGAAGGAGCTGCAGGACAGTTTCGTGTTCGACATCAAGACCAGCGAGCGCACCTTCTACCTGGTGGCTGAGACGGAGGAGGACATGAATAAGTGGGTCCAGAGCATCTGCCAGATCTGCGGCTTCAACCAGGCAGAGGAGAGCACAGGTACAAGACGCTTCTCAGCAGGGACCAGGCGCCTCCTGGCAGTGGCTGGGCTCCTGGGGCCAAGGGGATGGCCTTCAGACTCCTTGAACAGCAGAGCGGGCTTTAGCTAAAGGCTGTCCTCTGAGATGGGGGAGAAGTAGGCAGAGGGCAAGAGTCTGAAGGGCTTGGCCACAGGGTAGAGGGCCTCCTAGCCCTGAGTCTGCTCATGTGGAAAGCAGGCATGTTGGGGTTATGATGAAGCTCGTGGTGCTTAATGGTATTTCTTCAGGTACCTCCGTGCCACCCCGTGTCTCAGGCCTGCCCTTTCTCCCTTCAGCTCTCTAGCTGTCTGTGCCTGGTTAACCTGTCACCCACACACGGGCAGCTTGCACCTTGCTCTCTTCTTTGATCCATCCTCTATCCACTCCTGTTATCTGTTTCAGAACAACCTGCACAGTTATACTTGCCGCTTTTCTGGCAAGGGGAGGTGTGGGATTCTTGTGAATACTGTTGATGTACAATCCACTGTTCTTTATATTTCCCTGGGAATGGACACATGAGAAGGGAAATTCTGACTTGTGTTCAGATTTTGTTAGCCTTCACAGAAAGAGTAGCTCAACATTTTAAAGTGAAGCTTCAGTTGCAGAAGTGCTCTTTGACATTTGTTTGGGCTCATCCCCAACTCTAGGATGATTGAGGAGTAGGGTTCTTTTTGTGTGTGTGGTATATGGAAAGCCTAAGTTATAAGTTTCCTAAACCTGGTTACATATCAGAATTAAAGAGGAACATTTTTTAAACGTTGATGCTAAGGATCCATATCAAATCAGTTAGCTAAGAAGGTCAGGGGTGGGACCTAGGCATCAATCTTTTAAAGGCTTCACACCAAGTGGCAAGGGTCTGGGGTTCAGCATCCATTTTCTGTAAATAATTGAAGGGCACATACAATCTCTGATTCCTATACCTGTTTTCTAAACTTTTTAGAACCCTTTAAAAACATGAAAACTGTTTCTAGCTCATCAACAACATCAGCCTCATCTGGGAACCCATTAGAAATGAAGATTCTTAAGCCCCACCCCAGACTTAGTGAATCAGAAACTCTGGAGGTGTTTTAACCACCCCACCAGGTGATCTGATGCATGGTTAAGTTTGAGAACCACTGATTTAGACTCTTACTATCAGAGTGGAGTTTATGGATGAGCAGCATCAACCTCTCCTGGGAACTTGTTACAAAGACAGACGACTTCTGCTCAGACTTACAGGATCAGAATCTGCATATTGTTTTTAAGTTTCCTATTCTGAAATAATGTTGAACTTACAGAAGAGGTGCAGAAATTGTACAGCAAGTTCCCATGTATCTTTCATCCAGCTTTCCCTAATGTTAACATCTTTCTTAACCAGAGTATAGTTGTCAAAATATTGATTGGTACAATACAGTTAGTTGCAGTGTATTGGGATTTCATTTGTTTCCACCAGTGTCTTTAATCTGTTCAGGATTCAGTCCAGGATCAGTTCAGTTCAGTCACTCAGTCATGTCCGACTCTTTGCGACCCCATGAATTGCAGCACGCCAGGCCTCCCTGTCCATCACCAACTCCCGGAGTTCACCCAGACCCACGCCCATGGAATCAGTGATGCCATCCAGCCATCTCATCCTCTGTCGTCCCCTTCTCCTCCTGCCCTCAATCCCTCTCAGCATCAGAGTCTTTTCCAGTGAGTCAACTCTTCGCATGAGGTGGCCAAAGTACTGGAGCTTCAACTTCAGCTTCAGCATCATTCCTTCCAAAGAAATCCCAGGGTTGATCTCCTTCAGAATGGACTGGTTGGATCTCCTTGCAGTCCAAGGGACTCTCAAGAGTCTTCTCCAACACCACAGTTCAAAAGCATCAATTCTTCGGCACTCAGCNCCTCCCAGCATCAGGGTCTTTTCCAATGAGTCAACTCTTCGCATGAGGTGGCCAAAGTACTGGAGCTTCAGTTTTAGCATCATTCCTTCCAAAGAAATCCCAGGGTTGATCTCCTTCAGAATGGACTGGTTGGATCTCCTTGCAGTCCAAGGGACTCTCAAGAGTCTTCTCCAACACCACAGTTCAAAAGCATCAATTCTTCGGCACTCAGCCTTCTTCACAGTCCAACTCTCACATCCATACATGACCACAGGAAAAACCATAGCCTTGACTAGACGGACCTTAGTCGGCAAAGTAATATCTCTGCTTTTGAATATACTATCTAGGTTGGTCATAACTTTTCTTCCAAGGAGTAAGCGTCTTTTAATTTCATGGCTGCAGTCACCATCTGCAGTGATTTGGGAGCCCCCCAAAATAAAGTCTGACACTGTTTCTACTGTTTCCCCATCTGTTTCCCATGAAGTGATGGGGCCAGATGCCATGATCTTCATTTTCCCTAAGGGGCCTATATTTGCAAAAATATTTTCCTAATCAACCTGCTAAATCTGAAGGAGAGTACACAGAAAGTATGAAGGTGTAAAAGAACCCTGGGGCAGTCAGGGACTGGGGGTGGGGCGGGGAGGGTGTTGGCCCCTCGGAATCCCTTTCCAGCACATCACACAAATCTAAATGATCTAAGAGCCCTGAATTTATTTTGTTGACTCTAGTTTGTCCTCCCATCACTCTTTCAAGATCACCATGAAAAGGGAGAACAGAGGTCTTCCAAGACTCTCTTTACATCCAGTAGTTAGTGGTAACTTATGACTATGTTTTCAACTTTCTTCCGTTGAGTCATTGACTCCTCCTCCCCTCTCAGTTTCCAGGGTCGTTGGGCAACCCTTTATAAATCACAGGACTGGATTTGCTTTGTTTGGTCTTGTTCCAGCTTCTTCATTATCTCTTCTATTGTATACTACACAGTTTTGTAGACACACCAGATTAAGTGGAGAAACAAAACCAGATTATTCCCCGACTGCTTGCCATCTGATTTTAAACTATTGCTTGCTGCTGGTACACAAAACAAGGAATAGTGTTTTATTCCTGAGTTTTTAGACTAGAAATGGTAGAGGCTAGTTAATTATTGGTTCCTTCAAACATCTTTGTTCAGTTTGTTAATTTGTTTAATAGTGCTGTTTATAATTTTGTTTTCTTCCCTAATTCTCTATAGTGCAAAATGCCTTGGGTATTTCCCCACCATTCTAGTGTCATTAAAAGTGGAGCAGGAAGGATATATATAACCATTTATAATCATCTAGATCTTGCTTCCAAAATTTCTTGGTCTTTAATTGAAGAGTTTCAAGAAATCTCTGAAACTATGTCAGTTCACAGAGTCAACCCCACAGAGTTGATCCCTGGACCAGGGAAACCCAGGGAGTTTAAATAAGTCACTGCAAGTCATATGGCTAGCTAGGGTCAGGATGTGCCAGGACTTGAACCTATCTCTTAGTATTTTCAACTGAACACATAACTCATTTGTACCGAATTTCAGAACGCTTAAGCAGATTCAATGTTTGGGCTGAATTTCTACCTCAGTCCAGGATGACTCTTGCAAATATATGTTCTGGAAGATTCTGAGATCTTGGTATGATTGCAGGGAATTGCTTCCCTGATAGCTCTCACGGTAAAGCGTCTGCCCGCAATGTGGGAGACCCAGGTTCGATTCCTGGGTCCGGAAACTCCCCTGGAGAAGGAAATGGCAATCCACTCCAGCACTCTTGCCTGGAAAATCCCATGGACGGAGGAGCCTGATAGGCTACAGCCCATAGCGTTGCAAAGAGATATGTGGGGTCGGATTCTGTGGCGAGTCTAAGAGACCTAACCCCCTCCTTGAACAGAACCAAATTCCCCAGAACCTCACACTCAACCCACTTTCTTCACGGTTGACTCAGAGCAGAGCTGACACAGCTGAAACATTCTAGAGTACGCCCACATCTCAGGCTTAATGTGGACAGAGTGGAGTGGAACAAGGATTCAAGATCATTCATCCAAAGGGTCATCTGTTGACCGTCATTAACTCAGTATCACTGCAGGCCCGTATCCTCTCTCGAATTAGCTGTAAGTGAAATCTCTTCAAAACAAAATTTTGCTTTATCCATAATTTTTTTTTAATTTGGCAGAAAGCCGCTAAAGACTTATCAGCGAATATGAATCACAAATCAGCCCCGTGTTCATGTGGGTTCTGTCCAAGTCTACACAAGAGGGGAACATTTTGTTTTAGAAATGTGAGATGTATGAAATACAAATCTGCCAAGAACCTTCCTCTGAATTGCTTTGGGACTAGGCAGGGCAGCCTGGGACCTTGCGAGGGCGGCGCGGGGGGAGAAAACAAGGCAAGTGTGAGTCAGGTAACGCCCTTGGGTGGGGTCCGGGAAAGATAAAGAAGTGAGATCATAAGGATAGAGAGCACTGAACATTTGTGTTCCACTGAGTCGGATCCATAATAAAGTTAGACAGTGGAGGTATGGAGGCCCCCCGAGTCCACAGCTTTTAGGTTCTCGGTGGGGCAGCAGGCAGGGAAGGGTCGACCTGGTTCTGCCAGAGGTTAACGCACGGTCCGGGCGGACCCAGCAAAGTTCACCTAATTTTGCTAAAAAGCTGCAGTCCCGAGCGCGGAGGTAAACAGGGTTGGAAGCGAAATCGGAACTGCAAAATCCAGGCCCTCGCACAAGAGCACCCCCCTTTCCTTCCCTGCCGGACCCCCTCCTCCGATCCGGGATGAGGGCAGGGCTCGCCGCCCCTCCCCCGGAATCGGCTGGTCACTTGGGGGGGGTCAGACTGCGGGACCCCGCCCATACGGCCTCCGGCCCCGCCCCTTACCCCGCCCACCTGGATTGGCCCGTCCCCGGCGGGGAGCGAGCCGTCTCCGCCCTCGCCCCCGAGCTGCGTGGCTGCAGGACTGGTGCCGCAGTCGCCGCCTCGGCCACCGCGCAGCAGCCGGCCCACCTCCGCCACCGCTTAGCCGCGCTCGGAGCCCGGCCGAGGAGGCTGCCGCCGCCGCCAGGAGCCCGCAGCCCGCGCCCCGAGCCCGCCGCCGCCCTCCGAGGGCGCCCCAGGCCGCGCCATGGTGAAGGTGACGTTCAACTCGGCTCTGGCCCAGAAGGAGGCCAAGAAGGACGAGTCCAAGAGCGGCGAGGAGGCGCTCATCATCCCTCCGGACGCCGTTACCGTGGACTGCAAGGTCCGAGGGCCGGGGCTCGGGGAAGTGGGCCCGCTGGGGCCCCGGGAGAGCTGCGCGGGGCCAGGGCGCTGGCGCGCGCGGGACGGGGGTCCCCGAGAGGGCCGAGCGCTCCCTTTTCTCGGGCTGCTCCCTGTTCTTGTCCGGCGCAGCTTCTTTGTAAGAAAGTGCGTGTGCAGAAAGCGGTGCCCGGCGCGGGATCGGGGGCTTGGGGGCCTCCGCGGGAGGAGGATTGGAGAACCGGGCCGAGTGCCCGGTGCTTAGTGCAGTCGAGGAATGTGCGTGGAGCCGTGCCGGGGTTCGTTACACCTGGAGATCGGCGGCGACAGGCAAAACGACAAAACAACAGAGTTTGGCACGTCCTCCCAGTATAAATAATGTCCCTAAGATGGCTGACATCATTACAAGCCTAAACCGCAGTTGCTTCCTTACTTTCGTTTCCAGGCTGAACTGCACTGGGACTAAGTCCTGCTCCTGTAAGCCTCTTAATTTTAAAAGCGTTTTTTTTTTTTTTTTTCTTTCTTTAACCTCTTTTTCCACGGCCCTTTGGTAGCGGCAGGTGAACTTCGCCGTGGGGTCTGGAGAGGGAGGGAGCGGGCGAGGGGAGAAGGCAAGGTGGTGGTCTGCTGAGAATAGGTTCTGGCTGTTCATTTTATAACTAAAATATTCCCGGTAGAGGTTACTGATCACTATCTGGATGTTAGTGTAAAACCGACAGTTCACTTTTAAATTATATCAGCAACTTTACGAGAACCCCTTAAGCTAAGTGGAACTAAACAAACTTGTCCTATGTCTCTTTCAAAATTGTCCTTCATCCCTTTTAAAATTATCCTCCGTCCCTTCAACAACTTTTCTTTATTTTAGAAAATCCCCTTTTTAGCCCCAAGCAAAAATCCGGAGAGGAACTATTATCGTGCTACAGTAATACTCATTTAGGATGTGATTGTCTCAGAAGTTGAATAAACAGGAAAGGTTCACAACCTTTCTACCAGATCTTCTTCAGGCTGCAAAAATTTAATCCTATAGAAATTAGTTGTAGAATTATGTTCGTAACTTTTAATTTTTTTGTTAGCATTTTTCAAGACCTGCTGTAAGTAGGGTAAACTTAGTTTTAACTTAAAAAAAAACCCAGTAACTTGTGCAGATATAAGGACTGTTATTTAATATATTACTACTACTGGGGAACGCAGTGTGAAAAATGTTTAAAAATACAGTGTTAATCTGCACGTGCCTGTACTGGATTTTTGGAAATGTTCTAGTTAAAAACACAAATGTCAGGAGTTGATTTTTTAAATGAATGTCTTGCCTTGCAATAGGAAGTGGACAGATTCCCTAAAAGGATTAAGCGTTTTGGTACTGGTATTGTTTGCTGAATCCATTGCAAACAGTCTAGGTTTTAGAGAAAATGTTTGGAATCCACAGAGGATAATTGCAGCAGCAAATTATTATCTGAGCTCTGTATTTGTTTAACATTCATTGTACCTAAATTAGATTAATAGTCAAGTACCCCGTCATAACAGACTGAAATACATATATAGAGATTAGGTAGATTTTAATCCTATTACATATCTTTTTAAAAATCCTATGAACAAATATAATTCCTCTTATTAAAAAAGAGAGGAAGACAGGATCCGATGATGTCACTTCAGATAGCTTTTCCCTGTTCCTGTTGTGAAGGAGATTTGAAACGCTGGACAAAAATCAGAAATAATTTGCTGGGTAGCTGTAAATCTGATTTTGGACATTTATTGTCATTTCTGAGACAGTGACTGTGTTTTCAGATTCTCAGAATTTCTCACAATTTCACCATATTCAAATATTGTGGTCATAGTAGCAGTTAAAAAAAAAAGTAACCATTTCTAGCTCTGTTTTCTCAGATCCGCATATCCAAAGAAAAATACTGGAACTAAGCTGTGAGGGCCTGTCCTCTATAACCACACAGCAGTCATGGATGAACTGGCAGATACAAAATGACTAATGCTTTTTCGAGCTGTGAACTCAAAGACCTCTTAAGTGAGTGACAGAATATTGCTGTACATTAGAAGGAGAATCATTATAACCCGTCAGTCACTTCACAGTAAATGCAAACCTTACTTAGTGACAGGCATTTGCAGACGGTCTCTTACAGCTGGGACAGTGATTACATAATGTTCTTTGACTCCTTCGGGTGACTGTACCGTGACCACTGAGTTTGACTCTCCGAATTCTGCACAGAATCAGCCTTCCTGTGTTTGCCTGGGGCATTTCCTTGCCTGGTTGGTCGAGAGGATCCGGTTTAGCTAGTTAGGAGCAAGAACTCCTGAAGGAGAATTTTGAGTATCTTAACTTTCCCAGACCACAGTGTCCTGAAGACCATTGTTTGTCCCCTTAGGATCCCCTTGTATCACGTGGGTTCTGATTTAAAAATGCAGATTCTTCAGACCTTCTGCGGTGAAGAATTCTGATTGCTCCAGTCAGCTGGCTTATGTAACTCACATTCCAGTACTTTTACGCTGCTCCTGTCTTTTGCCATTTCTTTAGCTCTTTTCTCTGGAAGCTGTTGCATTGTCCTGTCTTTTAGATTTGTCTTTTCAGTAGCTATTAATCCCAGCAGCCACGTCTGTGGATTATATTGTCTCAACTAGCTTGCTGTTTATTATGCTTTCTCTACATTTCCCCCTAGGTTTTATGTAATAGGGGTGAATTTGAAATTATGAATGTTTTATGTGAGAGGCAGCTATTCATTCATGAACTTTTGTGTTTTTACTTTGAACTTTGAAACATTGTTAAATATGTGTAAATATCAAAGAAAATACTGTCCTGAGTCAGAAGTCCCAATTTTGTCAGTACACAACTGCTTGATCTTGGGTTTAAGTTTTTATTTTTTTGAAGAGTTCTTTATGTGTAAGATGACAGGGTAGGACCAGATGGTCTGTGGAGGACTCTTCCAGTTTTAAAATTCTATGAAAATGGCAAGAATTACATAATTATATTTGGCAGGAGTCAGATTGTTTTAACTGTTCCCCTCTCACCCTAACTAGACTGTTCCTTTTTTTCCTCCCCTTGTTCAGCTTGTTACATGCCTTCCTCTTATTAAGTAGCTGTGGGTCACGGAGAAAGGAGATGGCTAGAGGTATTATGTAATAAGCTAAATTTTCGTTTTGGGTTACCTCACTGTAGAACAGTAGCTGTCAATAACTCCTGTTGTCATGCCTGATTATGAAATGCCTTTTCCAGTATCAGGCCTCGAAGAAGCTCAAGTTTTCTTCCTAGGTATCCCTGTAAATTATTTTGCTGATAAATAATGTTGCCTTTTCTCTGCCGTACATTGTAGTTGTAGACGTCCTTAAAAGGAAAAGTGAAATGCTTGTGGAGGGGAAAGAAAGGGCAGGATGGAAGCCTAAGTGAAGGACTACTAACCCAGTAAGTTCTGAGTACTCCTAATTTCTCCCTCCTAATTCTTTTCACTTTCTGGCATTTCTCTGCATAAAACAGGACTGGTCATTTAGCTTCTTGGTGATGTTGGTGTTCATTTTATTTTTTGTTTGGGTTGCGGGGGCGGCTAGAGGGGAAGAGGAACATAAAATCTGGCACCATATACTGAAATGTTTTGGACTTTAGGGAAGGGATGAGGAGCTTGGTTCCCTTTAACAAAAGTGCATATCATTACCCTGTTGTATAATTTAGTGTCAGTAAAACATTGACCAGCAAAAACTTTACAGTCACTGCATTTTAGTTCTTCGTGAGGGTATTGATATCTGAAGTGAGGATTTAGTGCTGGGAGATAAATTAATTGCCCCTGTGCATACCAAGTGACCTTGGCAGGATCTCTCATGTCCACATGCCTCATGGGTGGCTGCTGCTCCAGAGGGTCGAAAGGTTGTACATTGTGCAGTTGAAAACTGCCTCCAAGACCCTGCTTGGAGTCTTCCCAGTGTCACCTTAAACATAATCTTCTTTGGGCTAGATAGAACCGAGTATATTATCCTTGGCAAAATCATAAACCTATAAGACATTTTGGAATTCAGCTCAGCCATATTAGAGATTTAGGTGCATAGCAGTATTACTTTAACCAGAAATATCTCTCGGAACACATGGTACAGGCCTATTTAAATTGACTTAGAATTTAACTTGAAAAATTTTCAATATGTATTGCTAGAGCTTGATGTAAAGTGGGACATTTTATTTCTTATTTGTTCTTTCATACCCTAACTTAAATACCTGGAATGTCTGTTTAAAAGGCATTTTTTTCTCCCCCGAAAGGAAAATGCTTTCTGAATACATGGCATAACTAAAACTTTAGGAACTCTTTTATCACAGTGTCAGCAGAGGAAGAACCAGAAAAAAATTTGTCTTTTCAAACTGACATCAGTGAATCCATCCTCTTAAACTTTTTGGTAAACTTGTCACTTTTTGTTAGAGTTTCAACTAAAGGAGTTAAGGACTTTGCCATCAAAGACTTTTTGAGGCCATAGCTGCTGCCTGTTAAAAATAAAGGATTTGGCAGTGCTGAATTTCTGAATGTGGTGGTTTTTGTTAAAATGCTGTAGAAAGCAATAACACTGGAGTTATGTTTTCAAGAAGCTTATGTGTAAAGAGTTATTTCCTGTCTTTCCTATTTACTTTGCACGGCTTAACAATGAAAATTTTACAGGGTAGACAACTGAAAGTTGAAAATTAGAAATGTTTTTACAGGTTTGACCCTAAGAATATCATTAAAAATCATTCAATTGTGATTTTCCCTTTTAATCAATGTTTATGATACATACACTTAATAGCTTTAAATAATCCTATTTTATGTTACCAACAATTGAGCAAAATTGTAAACAACTGAAGTTTTTTTGAACTCTTGATCAAAGGGAAAAATAACTTAATGAAGTATTTCTATAATTCTGTCATTTGGGGGAAAATCAAGTAAAATGAACAGAGACTTCTGCAGAAGAATTCTTTAAAAATGACAAAATTACTCTTGTTTTTATGATAGATGGATATTCTAATTTTCCATTTAATATTTATCAATATTTATTGATGAATGATATTATTAACATTGATTAGTTTCTAGCAGTAATTATATGAGCTAGAGCTAAGATATATTTGTCAGAAGATAAATTAATGTTGAAATTAAATATGCACAGTTTATAAATCCTAAACATTTTCAAATTAAAAATGTAGGGAGTTTATTTGGGAAATGGATACTAAGTGAGTGTGAGGTATTTAGTACTTTAGATTCTGAAATACTTGCATAAACCTTTTTTGGCATAGTTGAATTTCATATTTTAAAAAAGAAGGTTTAACGAGGTTTTGTATGTTTGAATGTTTTTAACTTTTAATGCCAAAATTAATCTTGGATTGTTTTCTCTGCTTTAAATATGATTATGATGTTTAAAATTTTGTAATATAAAAACCTAAAAGGTAAGTTGCATTATTAAGTCACTTACTGCAACGTCCAGAAGAAGAATCATCTTTATACTGGGAAAAAGACTTTTAAAGGTCAGTCCATCTAGGTCTGCAGTTTTTGGGGGGTGGGGGTGGGAGGACACTGGTTTTTGTGGGATCTCACTTTCCAGACCAGGATTTGAACCCTGGCCACAAGAGAAAGCCTGCAATCCTCACCACTAGGCCACTCGGGAACCTAGGTCTGCATTTCTTAAAAGTGATTTTTTTTTTTCAGCCAGCCTCTCTAGTATTTCATTTCTGCTGTATATACCATGGTGGTTTTTTCATTTTTCATTTTCTAGCTTTCTCTTCAATTTATTTTATTTTGCTTTCACTTTAATGCTAGGAAGAGTTTCCCAATTCCATCAGTTTTAGCTGGAGCAAAAACTAGGCATGTTAAGCAGAGATGGCAAATTCAATACTCTTGGGCCCAAGTAGATGTTTTAGTGAAGCCAAGCTTTTTTCTTTTTTCATTTTTTTTTGCATATTAAGCAACTTAAAATATTCTTCATTTTCATTTAAAAAGTGAAGGATCCAATGTTGCCTGATCCTCCAGGTTTTAAAGGTAAGCTGGAATCGGTTTCATTTAAAACTTGATTTTTAAATATTAACAGCTAATTCATACAAGGGTTTCATGCAGAAACACAGACGACTGACACAGGCCACCGTTTTACAGTCTCCTTTACAGTGGAGAGCAGAACTGGCAGATTATGGCCTACTGCCTGTTTTTGTATAACCCATGAGCTAAGAATGATTTTTTTAAAAATATATTTTTAGATGTTTGGGGAGAAATAATCAATTTCTCCCATTTGCCCCAGTTTCCTGACCATCGAAAAAGGAGCATCATTTGGGAAGCCACACTATCTACTTACTGAGAACTCAAATTATGCAATTTATACTTTAAGAGTTTAGATTCTGTCTCTACCATCTACTGCGATACTTTGGGGAAGTTACTATAACTCTCTGTGTCTTTCTCCGTCAGCTAACTGGGGAATAAGATAATTTGTAAAAAGTGTATCACAATACCTGGAACAGCATATGACTCAGTAGATGCTATTATTACTACTCAGATATATATATTTTTTAATGATTCAAACTTTTATTTGGCACCACTGCAAGATTTCTGGAAGTAGACTTCAGGGTGGATGTGCCTGTGTGCTCAGCCATGCCCGACTCTTTGCGACTGCATGTACTGTAGCCCGCCAGGCTCCTCTGTCTATGGGGTTTTCCAGGCAAGGGTCCTGGAGTGGGTTGCCTTTCCTCCTTCCTCCAGGGCATCAAACCTGAGGCTCCTGTGTCTCCTGCATTGCAGGTGGACTCTTCACCCTCTCAGCCATAGGGGAAGCCAGGTAGAAGTAGAAAATTAATGAAGCAGGGCAGTTACTCATTTTATACTATTTTTTATAGACTAATACCTCAAACTCAGCACTGTTTTCAGATAGTGTTAGGGCCTACTGGCAAAGGTTAATATTATTACCTGGATCTGATAATTTGGGCAAGTCCCACAAGCTCCCAAGCCCCAGTTCCCTCACTTATAAAATAATATAATGGTACTGACCTTAAATAGTGTTCTTGTGGTAGAATTAACAGTTCCTGGTACATAGAAACTCATTAAATGTTAGCACTTTTCTCCAAATCCCCATCTGTTAAAAAGTCCCACTTTTACCCCCCTCATCATTCTTTTGTTGGAATGTTACTTCTTGGGTTACTATTATTGCTCATCCCAACTTCACATGTCAGTTAAATTGCAGTATTGTTGATAAGAAACACCCTGCTCCCCTGAGATACTCTCCCGAAGAGTCATTCCTGCAACATAAAAATCCTTAGCATTCAGTAGCTATGTCCATTTTTGTATAGAAGCATTTCTTATTACAGAATAGAATGTTGGTATAATTTTATAAATTTAATTTGGGGGTTAACCAAAGTAATACTTAGTTTTAAAATGCAAATAACTGTCCTGCTCTATCTCTGAAGAACGTACATTTTGGGGGGAACCCACTTTGTACATTAATGGTTCTCAAACTTTTTGGTCTCAGGACCCCTTTGTACTCTTAAAAATTGTTGAGAGTCCCAAAGAGCTTTTGATTATATTGATTATATTTATTGATATTTACTGTATTCAAAATTAAAACAATATTCATTGATTTAAAATAATACAAAACCTATAACATGTTAGCAAAAATAACATTTATAAATAAAAATTTCCATATAACCAGCAGACTTTAAGAACAGTAAGAGCAAGGTTGTTTATAATTTTTACCCTTTACTGAGTGGCTTAATAGAAGACAGCTGAATTCTCCAGTTAGCTTCTGTGCTGTGTCACACATTCAGCTTCTGGGAAACTCCACTGTACACTGTCCAGAGAATGAGAATGGGGGTGGAGGAGTCTTATTTTTATTACGAAATTAGTTTTGACATCGTGGACCCCCCCGACATTGTGGACCCCCTTGACATTGTGGTGTCTGTCCCTAGAGCACATTTGGAGGACTTCTAAATACTTGCTATTTCATGGTTTTTGTTTTCATTTGTGTTTTTTGCAATTTTGGATATTACCTACTGGCTTCCTAAAATGGGAAGTGACTATTTAGCCTTTTTTATTTGTTTATATAGTATATACATAGTCTCTTCTCCTGGTATAGTTATAGTAATATCTGGTTAAATTGCTGGTCCATGCTTTTATTGTAATTGACATGAAACTTACATGGGAGTAATGTAGTATAACTTTTTCTACTTCCTTTCTTGTACAGAGCCATTGTTTTCCCTGAATTTGATAATTGGCTTCTTGAGTCAAGAGAGAGGGTTACTTAATTTTCTGTGTATTGCTAGTTCATCCTCAGTATCTCTGACAAACTCTCAGATAACAAACTTTCATATCTACAAACTTATCAGATAATTTACCGAGTTTTCTATTTTTCTTGGTGATATTTCACTTGTCATTCTTCAGTCTTTCCACTCAGATGGTTGTCCTCCAGGTATATGGCTGCACAGATATCTTGAGAGTAATTATTATCCTCGAATTATTCTGCCTTTGCCTCCATCCTCCGTTGAATCTTCAGTTTTGTAAATCCAAGAAACAGCATTTGAGATGAAATTTTTTTTTTTTAAACCTTCTGAGAATCTTTACTCTGTCTTCACATTTAATTGTTAATTTATCTGGGCATAAAATTCTAGGTTAGCTGTAATTTTCTTTCAGCATTTTAATGGTGTTGCTCCATCTTCTAGTCTGATGCCATTCTGATTCCTGGTTCTTTGAATATGACCACTTTTGTTTTACTTTTCCTCAAGAAGCTTGAGGGTTTTTTTCTTATGCTTTCAGCTTTTAAAATTTCTATTGACATACTTTATCTTCTGTCATTTCCATTTCCGGCTTACGCTTTATTTGTTTAGCCCTTTACTATCATTCTTTTGAGCTTTCAGGAGAAGTAAAGATGACTGTTTAACTGGAAATCAATAACAGGACTTCCAGCTCAGCTGTCTTCATAGCTTTAAGACTTACTAGATCGTTTTATTTCAAATTGAAAATGGAATTTTAATGATAATAATAGATAAGGAATAGTAGATAATAATAGGAAAGCATGTTCATTTTTATTAGCATCAGTTTAACGTCTGACAGGATAACCTATAGAGAGGCATCTGCCTGTCTCCTTTTTCAATATTCCAAAATTGTCTTTTCATGAGTAATTTTAGACACAGCTCCCCCACTGTCAACTTCATGATTTTTGCTTTGTGACTTCATTTCTCTAACTTTACTAGCTTCATTTTTGTAATAACATCTTGCCTTTTTCATCTTTGAAATGTTTATATTCCAGTGAGCCTGAGATATTTTCCTTCATTGTCTTTCCTTCATGTGCATATGATTTAAATACTTTTTGTTACTATCCTTTGTTAATTTGATGAATAATAGAGAAAAATTCTATTCTGTTAACTTCGTCAACACATTAATAACAACACCACCACTGTTGTAACAGTTAACACCTAGTGCTTCCTATGAGTGTGACTCAGTTTGAGTAAACCTATTATGATAGGGAAAAGCTGTAGAAACTCAGGTCATTTCTGGTTGGATATTTATCTGTAAAATGACGTATTGGACTAAATGACCTCTCATGGCTCTTGCATAGAGGATCTTTTCTTCTAAGAAGTATACTGATCACATAGTCAGAGGCCGCTGTTGCATGACCAGACCTTATACTAAGAAGTTAAAATTACTGAACGCCCAACCTTCAAAAAACCCCTAGTGTAACTCAGAGAGACTGACCAACTATGTAAACCAAATTAACCACAACCTACTTAAATATCTGTATCTGTTTTCACAAGAAAACAACCCTTCTGGATCCAAGAGTGAGGTGAATAATAGGATAAGGAAGCGGAATCAAATGACTGGTGAATGTTTACTCTACATGCATTTGGTGCTAGGCATAGGTTCAAAGCACGTTTTAAGATGTATTCACTATATAGATACAAATATCTGTAATCTCAGGACTGGAATTATTTTTTTCTAATAGTCATTTTGTATAACTTCCGAATTTCTGAACTTGGATGGAAGATATAGCTTTCCGCTTTCGAATTATTTTATGCTTTTAAAAGACTATACGTGGAATTTTCTTGTCAAAAATTCTGCATTTTAAATGGAATGACTCATATTTGAATACAAATGTATAATTATCTTGTTGAATGACATTAAAATTGAAGATTTATAAAAAAATGAGTCCAGAACAGGTTTGCTGCCCCGCCCCCAACTTGACATGTAATTCTTTGATGAATTATAGAGTAGAGCATTCCTATCATAGTTGAAAATTTTGGGAAGATGGTTGATACTCTCATTAACAGTATGAACTCATGATTCAGCCAGTAGCAGAAGAAATCTGCCTTGACCAATTTGTCTATCCCTAGTAAAGACTGTTACTAACAATAAATGTCATTTGTATATAATAGTGTTGTTTACAAACATCTGTCTGTCAGTGCTAGTCTAGGTTTCTCTTTTGACTACCCACTACCTTTATATCTCACTAATATGAACTTGAAGACCTGATGAAATATTACACTTCTCTTCAGTGTAAATGGAATAAACACTATATTTGGCTTGAAGCTCAACATTCAGAAAACGAAGATCATGGCATCTGGCCCCATCACTTCATGGGAAATAGATGGGGAAACAGTAGAAACAGTGTCAGACTTTGTTTTTTTGGGCTCCAAAATCACTGCAGATGGTGACTGCAGCCATGAAATTAAAAGGCGCTTACTCCTTGGAAGAAAAGTTATGACCAACCTAGATAGTATATTCAAAAGCAGAGACATTACTTTGCCGACTAAGGTCCGTCTAGTCAAGGCTATGGTTTTTCCTGTGGTCATGTATGGATGTGAGAGTTGGACTGTGAAGAAGGCTGAGCGCCGAAGAATTGATGCTTTTGAACTGTGGTGTTGGAGAAGACTCTTGAGAGTCCCTTGGACTGCAAGGAGATCCAACCAGTCCATTCTGAAGGAGATCAACCCTGGGATTTCTTTGGAAGGAATGATGCTAAAACTGAAGCTCCAGTACTTTGGGCACCTCATGCGAAGAGTTGACTCATTGGAAAAGACCCTGATGCTGGGAGGGATTGGGGGCAGGAGGAGAAGGGGACGACCGAGGATGAGATGGCTGGATGGCATCACAGACTCAATGGACGTGAGTCTGAGTGAACTCCGGGAGTTGGTGATGGACAGGGAGGCCTGGCGTGCTGCAATTCATGGGGTCGCAAAGAGTCGGACACGACTGCGCGACTGAACTGAACTGAACTGATGTACCAGATACTCTGCTTGCTCCTAATCATGTAAAAAGTGATTAAGTGACAGTCCATCACTAAAAGCATTTACAGACTGATCTTTTTCTTTTTTATAGCTCTGGCCTATTTTTTTTTGTTTAACCTCGGCCTGTGCTAATTTTACATAATGCCAATAATTTGGTTCAGATTTTCCTATTTCTCACAGTAGTTATATTGTTAAGCAGTGGATTTAAATTGTTAATTTTTTAATTCCTATTTTGTTGTTTGTGTCATAGGATTTGTTAACAAATAAAGGACGTTAAAGAGAAATTGGTTTTGTAGACATAATTTTAGATTAGTTTCTTTTTGAAAAATCTCTCCCTACTGAAGTGTAAAATAATGCAATAACCTTATCATCCATATAATGCCAATCACTTGGAAAACTGCTCCCTTTTTGCATCTCATACACAAGATTTCTCGTGTGGACTTTCTCACATGGTTGAGATAGTAGCAGTCTTACTTGAAGAATCAAATGAGAAGATAAAATTCAGTTTTACGTATTTAAATGAGCAAGAGAAACTGCAAACAGATGTTTGGTGGCTTTATAGATTTTTTAGCTTCTTAGCCATAGATTTTTGTGTTTTACATATAGCAGAATATAGTTGGTAACCAGTTAATGCTGTTAATGGTGAACAGGTTGCTGGATCATGTCTTTTTGATGCTTCCATGATGGGAAAGACAGCTAATGCAGAAGCCAGGTGACTTTAGAACAAGTACAGTGGTAAATGAATGACACCCCTATTCTACGTGATAGTAATCAGATGGAGCAATTGCCTATGTTACTTCAGTGGTTTGAAGAGTCTAGTTAGGAAATTATTTTGGAAATATTTAAAAATAGATCTTCAGTGATGACCAAGGTTTTTATTTTTAATTCTTACTGGAATAGGAAGTCATTTTCTTTTCCTCTCTAGTAATGTCTTTTTCAGTTGGCTTTTTCATTACTTTGCTGTTCAGGTCAGTTGCTCAGTCGTATCCGACTCTTTGCGACCCCATGGACTGCAGCACGCCAGGCTTCTCTGTCCATCACCAACTCCTGGAGCTTGCTCAAACTCATGTCCATCAAGTCAGTGATGCCATCCAACCATCTCGTCCTCTGCCATCCCCTTCTCCTGCTGCCTTCAATCTTTTTATTTATGGGGTCTTAGGAAAAAATCCCCTCCTTGCTCCTCATGAGCTGGGAAAGGAGAGGAATTCAGATTTATTGGAGTATTAGTTACATACTGAAAATTTCAGCCCCTCACACTTTATACAGTTCAGTTCAGTTCAGTTGCTCAGTCGTGTCCAACTCTTTGCGACCCCATGAATCGCAGCACGCCAGGCCTCCCTGTCCATCACCAACTCCCAGAGTTCACTCAGAGTCATGTCCATTGAGCCCCTGATGCCATCCAGCCATCTCATCCTCGGTCGTCCCCTTCTCCTCCTGCCCCCAATCCCTCCCAGCATCAGGGTCTTTTCCAATGAGTGAACTCTTCACATGAGGTGGCCAAAGTACTGGAGCTTCAGTTTTAGCATCATTCCTTCCAAAGAAATCCCAGGGTTGATCTCCTTCAGAATGGACTGGTTGGATCTCCTTGCACTCCAAGGGACTCTCGAGTCTTCTCCAACACCACAGTTCAAAAGCATCAATTCTTTGGCGCTCAGCCTTCTTCACAGTCCAACTCTCACATCCATACATGACCATAGGAAAAACCATAGCCTTGACCAGACGGACCTTAGTCGGCAAAGTAATGTCTCTACTTAACGAATATGCTATCTAGGTTGGTCATAACTTTTCTTCCAAGGAGTAAGCGTCTTTTAATTTCATGGCTGCAGTCACCATTTGCAGTGATTTTGGAGCCCCCCAAAATAAAGTCTGACACTGTTTCTACTGTTTCCCCATCTATTTCCCATGAAGTGATGGGACCGGATGCCATGATCTTCGTTTTCTGAATGTTGAGCTTTAAGCCAACTTTTTCACTCTCCTCTTTCACTTTCAACAAGAGGCTTTTTAGCTCCTCTTCACTTTCTGCCATAAGGGTAGTGTCATCTGCATATCTGAGGTTATTGATATTTCTTCTGGCAATCTTGATTCCAGCTTGTGTTTCTTCCAGTCCAGCGTTTCTCATGATGTACTCTGCATATAAGTTAAACTTTATACAGTTCTGTTAATTTTGACCAATATATGCAGCTGTGTGATCATATCACTTTGTAATCTGTTCCATTTTTCTGTTTCTATAATTTACCTTTTCCAGAACCTCATACTGATGGTATTATACCAGGAGTGGCTGTCCTTCATTCTCATTGTTCCTATCCTGAGAACTGGGCATCCTCTCGAACATCTTTGATGCCCACAATTTATGGACCGTAGCTTTCTCTGAGCTTATCCAATACCCGGCTCCTCTCTGTCACCATTTTTGCTTATGCCATTCATGCTTGGATTTATTCTTTGCAAAAGAATACCTGTTCTGCTTTATTCACCATATTAATCTAGTCTCTAAAACCCAAAACTCTAAATCCTTTTATGTGGAGAAGTGGCTTAAAATTAGATACTCAGAAGGAATCATACATAACCTAGTCATAGGTATGAAAGTGAAGATTGAAGTTCAAAACTAAGTGACTTTGTAGAAAAAAACTTACTATGTTTGGTCTTCACTAGGAAGAAGAATGATGAGGGAGGAATTGAGAAACTAGAACACAGATGAGAAGCTTATTTATGAAAATTTGAATTATTAGATTTTTTAAAATGTTGGCAGCTAATTCTGTATTTTGTAAAACAGTGTGCAGGCCAAACAGCACACCCATAGGCAACCAGCCTGTGCATCCCCATGTTTATCCATATTACTGAATGTGTTTTAAAAAGTACATATTTTGAAATAAACAATCTACTTCTGATGCTACTCTGAATTGAATAAATTGTATTGTTTTCCCCTGAATTTCAGTATTTATATTAAAGTGTTTTTACACCATCACTTTCTTCTTTTCTTCTGTAATACGATTTTTAACTCTGAGAGACAGTTTCCTCTTTGGTAATTCTGGTTCTTAGAGCATTGCTGTTTCATTTGCTCTAATAATGCAAAGTAATATTTCTGGGAGGTTTGAAGAAATGTCTCCTCATTCATTCTGCAAAGAAGCTCATGAAGTGAGTTGTTAGTGTGGAACAGAATAAAAATTATATGAAAACCCTTGCATCTTGTCTGAGTTTAGTTTATAATTGAAGCACATTTACTAAAGCCTCTTAGGGAACTCATTGAGGTGACCTAATTCTTAACTAATTGAAGTACCAGAACTGAATTTATCCTTCATTTTGCTTAAGATATAACCGGTTAAATAATTTTACTTTATAATATGGTGGTAAGATTCATATGAACCCGAGATCAGTAGTGTGAGAGTGATAATGCGTTTGAAGCAGTTTCTTTCTTTTCCTACTGTGGAGGGTGACAAGGGTGATTATGGGCCAGAGTGTGCTTTGGCATCTTCATTTATAAACTGGGATGAAAACTTGAGGTCTTCAGAAGATTAATGAGATGATAATTGTATAGCACCTGTGGGAGTTCTTTTACCTTATCAGCATAATTTAAGGTGCACCAGTTTTATTGCAGTGCCAGGGGAGGAAATGTCTGTTACTTGTTTAAATTAGGCCAAGTGAAGTTACAGATCTCAGTGAAGATGTTCTTGTTCGTGAGTGGTTTTCCTTTTTCTTACTGTGGTGGTTAATTATGAAATAATCCAAACATACAAAAAAAAAAAAGTTTAGAGTACCATTTTTTTTAATGTTTTTTTAAGTGTTAAATATATGATGTCAATTTTTAATTCAACTTGACTTTTTTTGGTTCAGAATTCTAAAATTAATCACAAAGTCAGCAGTGCTAGTTGGTTTCATTTAGACTTTAATTGTATGAACCTATACTTTATTCTTTACTTGATAGACATTTAAGTTATTTCCAATTTTTTTCTTAATGACCATTCTGCAGTTATCATTACTGAGCCTCTTTCTGTGTACAAAAGTGTTTATCTAGGGTTGTAGTGCTAGGACTGGAAACAATGACTTGTTATATACATACCTTTAATTGTATTAGATCCTGGCAGATTGTCATTCAGAACATTTGTACCAGCTCCTGTCTTTAACTATGTGAGAGTTCTCAATTCCCGTTGTCCACACTTTCTCCAGCACTGGTGGTGTTAGACTTTCTTTTATTGCCGACTGTATAGGAACTCAGTTTATATTTTTTTCTCTCACTCCCCATATTGAAATAAACTTTACAGGCAGTAGGTCTTCCTTGGTGATCTAGTGGTTGGGAGTCTGCCTGCCAGTGCGGTGGACACGGATTCAGTCCCTGGTCTGGGAAGATTCCTCATGCCAAGGGGCAACAAAGGCCGGGCACCACAACTGCGAAGCCTGTGCACCCTAGAGCCCACGCCCTGCAACAGAAGCCAGTGCAGCGAGAAGCCCATGCCCCAAAACTAGAGAAAGCCCGCGCACAGCAACAAAGGCCCAGAGCAGCCAGAAAGAAAAAGAAAAAACAACTTTACAGGCAGTCAAATACATATATATAATTATGTATATAATTTGATTGAAATTATGGTCCTTGTATAAAGTCATATCTCCACCACCACTCATGATATGAAACACTTCCATCACCCCAAAAAATTTCCCCATGGCTCTTCTATCTTCCTTTCACCCTGACAGCCGCTAAGCTGCTTTCTGTCATTGTAGTTTTCCCTTTTCATAGCTAGTCGTTTGTGTTGGAATTTTTTCACTCTAATGTTTTTGAGATTCAGTGTGATTAAACCACACTTTATTTATCCATGCATCAGTTAGTGGATATGTTGTTTCTGCTTTGGGGCTATTATGAATAGTGATGCTGTAACTATTTGTGTATAAATCTTTGACCTGTTGATTTTTAATTACTGATCTTCAGCAATTTTGCTGAACTCTAATTAGTTTGAATAATGTGGCTGTCTCAGATTTTCTGCGTAGACAGTTATATCACTTAACATAATGACAGCTTTGTATTCTTTTTCCTAATCTTCTTTTCTATTCTTGTTCTGTCATTTTTGTACTACGTAGGATCTCTAGTGCAGTGTTCGAACAAAACAAAGATTCCGTTCTAGTGAGCATCCTCATACTCCTGACTTGAAAGGTTATGGTTTAACTCTGAGGCTAAACTGTTACATTGAGGTTTGGGACAGAGTTTTGATCATTAACCTTTTTCATGTTAATGAATTTCAACTGTTGTAGTTTGAAAAGAGATTTTCTTATGAATGGGAGTGAGAGTTTATCAAATGCATTTTCTCCGTATTTTGAGGTGGTCATGGGGCTTTTCTTTAATCTTATATGTGGCTTTTTTTCCCTCTGAGCTTACTCTTTCAAGTTTTAAAATTTGTTTATTTAAAATACATTTTTAAATGACTTAGGTTAAAAACTTCTCTACCTTGAATATACTTTCATCCCTTCTCCATGACTGACTAAGACTGTAATGAAGGAACATCATTTAACTGTCATGCATACTGTTAATTTTAACTGTAAATTGCTTAAGGTCTCAGCCATATCTTAATCACATTTGAATTTCCCACAGGATGTAGCACAGTACGTTGCAAATAACAGGCCCTTAATGTTGAACTGCGCTAAGTACTTACGGCTACTGTTCTTCGCTAAAGAGCCACAGTCTCTCGTGGGTTGATAAATTCTTACATTGCCCCCACCTTTCATTACCGTGCTGGCTGTCAATGTAACTTTGGGGGTCATTAAAAAATAACCAAGTTTTAAAGCTTTAAAATTTTATCCACTCATCAATTATTTATTGAATGCCAACTAAATGCCGAGGTTGGCTTGGTGCTACCATGCTAACCTTATAGGAATTTAGAGAAAACAAGAGATTAGTTAGACTTTGAAGACCTGGTACCTCTTTTATGAAATAAATGATTGTATAAGTTAGATTCTTTTGGGAAATTTAAATTTTTATTGCCGTAGTCCTGAAATGTGATTTTTGAATGAACAAGAGAGAGCATGTTACATAAAGTACCTTTGTGACCTGCCCCAGTAACTTGTCCATTCTCATCTCTGCATCAGTTGCCACCACGCTGGACACTCGAACCATACCCCAGGTGACTGTGGAGAAGTAACGCGTTCTGGTTATTCATTCTTTGCCCTACATATGACGCCCTTTAACTCCACCTTCTGCACAGTTAATGAGTATTGTCCTTCATTCCACTCCAGTATTTTCTCCCCTGGGAAGTCTTTCCCAAATCAGTCCTCCTGTGTTCTCTACCTTCTCCTATTAGAGCTTGTATCATATTTATGTTCTTTTTTATAGATTGATTTTCCATGCTGACCTGAATGCTCCCTTTCTTGGCTGTGGCTATATACCCATAACACTTGGCCCATAGTAGGCATTTATAATTTAGTCTTGAAAATATTGCTTGTTGACCCGTTAAAAATGATAGAGCAAAAGGCCTGGAAACTTGTCATCAAATTAACAGTTGGGACTGCGTATTCTTTACAAGGGTCTGCCCGTGCTCTCTGGCTGCTCCTTGAAGTGCTGCTACTGAAGAGGGCCTGCCAAAACAGGGGGCTGTTACACACACATCTGACGGTCTCAGCAGCTGATACCAAATGAGTAGAATTCACTGTTTCCATCTGTCATTTTCATCTCCCCACCCTGCCTCCACCCTAAAATTAATTATCCTTGGAACCGTTTCCTGTCTTCTTAGATATTTGTGTCAGACAAGGACTCAAGCAAAACACTGTATGTCCTTTGGTATTGGGGTTTCAGAATACCTGATGACTCCATGGAATTCTGTTCACAGATGGGATGTCTTACCTGACCTGATAAATTGCTTAGGTTCATTCTCTGGTACACACTACTTCCTTGCAATGTACTTGTCATCCTCTAAATATACATACAGTCTGTTGACAGGTACACTTACCAGAGCAAAGTGTGATGATCTCACAGCATCTGAGTCAATGCCTAGACTGGGAGACATTTTTTCTATAGTGCAAGCAACCCAGGTGCCTTAAAAATTGTCCTTGGTTGGCTGGGACATTTGGGCTTGGGCTTTTCCCGAGTGACATCAAGTTAAGATTCCTCATCTTAGAATTGAAAATGTAACTTTAGCTTTCATTCTTTGCTATCTGCACTCTTGCTTCAAGTATATCCAGTGTTGTGTTTTTTTTCTTGTGTTGTTTTGTTTTGGCTGTGCCACATGACTTGCAGGATCCTGTTCCTTGACCAGGGATTGATCCCGGGCCAAGGCATTGAAAGTTCGGAGTCCCAATCACTGGACCACCAGAGAATCCCCTCCAGCGTCATTCATACAGTTTTCATTCCCAACTTATATCCTATTTATCTATGTAATTGGAGGTCAAGTCTCCTTTGTCCTTTAACTCATCCCATAGTGAGTTTTCCAAGTAACGGTCAGAGTTGCGTACAGTACTTGAGAGGCTGCACCACACACAGTACTTATTAGATCATCTTTTATTATGTTGGTTTCAAGTCCATTGGAGCCTCTCTTTTGCTGTCTGTGCTGTTTTTTGAGCCACTGGTTATATAACACCAGCAGCTAATCTCATTTGTTTGTTAGCTCTTTGCACATAAACCTAGGTACAGATAAGTTAGCTGTAATTTTGAAGTGGCAGGGTGGAAGGACTGAGTTAGAGGGGCAAGTGTATCTAAGGACTGTGCATATCCTTCCTTGGTGATGTTTCAGGGCTAAATTACCTCCTTGAACGGGTCAGAATCAGAATTCTAACAATTGCATACTAGTTGTATGTCTCTTAATCATTAAGTTTTTCTTACTGAATCTTTCCTCAGTTTTCTACTGCTTCTATCTTTAAAGTGAAAAACTTTGTTAAACTGGGATTCTTTAGGGTAGAGCAATGCATTAATAGAATTATTTCTGAGTATGTTTGTCCTACTTCTTTGAGATTCTGATTATTTAAAGAATCTGTTTAATATTATGTGGTCTGTCCCAGTTTTCCTGTTAATTTTTCCTGTGTTTGGTTAGGAATGGCTTTGTACTTAGTGTGAAATATTAACTACCTGCAGCAGGCTGACATATAATTTTATGAATACCTCACATTCCCTGAAGTTGTAATACACAAGACGTGCGTGCGTTCTCAGTCATGTATGACTCTGTGACCCCATGGACTATAGCCTGCCAGGCTCCTCTGTCCATGAAATTTTCCAGGCAAGAATACTGGAGTGGGTTGCTATTTCCTTCTCCAGGGGAATCTTCTCGACCAAGGATTAACCTGAATCTCTTGCATTGGCAGGCAGTCTTTACCACTGGCCCATAGAAGAAGCCCGATACCCAAGACTCAGCACCATAATTTTGCATGACAAAGTTGTAGCCTTTTCTGAATTTTTAAATATTAGAAGATATTTTAACCACACAAATCATGCACAGAAAGTAGAAATTGTTGAGTATGTTATTGATTGCTCTAGAGGTATGGGTGGCAGGTGGGATGCTGAAAGTCAAAAGAGGTCAAGAACTCCTGCCAAGGGCCTGGTGTCTCAGCTCAAGAGGCATTGTGCTGGGGCCCGGTGCCACCACTGAATCATTCCTAGTGAACTGTGAGTAGAGACCCGACTTCTTTGGTCTTCTATATTTTTGTTTACAAAGTGATCATTCTTAAGGTTTCTTTCAGGCTTGACAATCCTGTGGTTCTGACAGGAGATAAGATACTGACCATTAGTCTTTCACATTTCAGGACCCAGATGAAGTGGTTCCAGCTGGCCAAAGAAGAGCTTGGTGTTGGTGCATGTGCTTTGGACTGGCGTTTATGCTCGCAGGTGTCATTCTAGGGGGAGCGTACCTGTACAAATATTTTGCATTTCAGGTAAGTGTGAAAATGCTAAGGACACTTCTGCCTTTCCGTCACCTGTACTAGAAAATTGGCCCAAACTTATTCTAAGCCTGTGCTTTTTGTCTGTGGCCTTTTAGCCAGAGTGGTGGTTCTATTTTCTGGTTATGTTCAAAAATTCCCTGAGCATAAATTCGCTGAGCCTATTAGACAGTCATTAAAAGCAGAATAACATTGTTTTGAAATGCTGCTGACTGAAGGATATGGATTGCTGGATGATTTTTCAAAACTGACAAACCCTCCATTTTCCTACCATGATTAATAGCTAAGTTATAGGATTTTTCAGTTGCCAATTGAATCAATATACCAGCCTCAGATGTCATGTTGATAAACTATAATTTATTGGATCGACATTTTGGGCTTCCCCACAGTAGCTTTTTGCTTCTGGGCCCAGAGTACATTGTTGCATTTCTCTCTGGCCTCTTTCTCAGCCATTGGTTTATCTTAAGAACTGGGACTTTGGCAATAATGCTGATGTAATTTAGGATGAAAGTTGTTTGTATTTATTATAGAATAGGAATCCCAGTGGATTGAGACATAGTTTTTTCTCTTCTGATTACAATTATTAAGGTTTATGATCTCTCTTTTGTGACTTATTTCTTTGCCAATAATCCAGTAGTTTTATTTCATGTAATGTACTGGAATTTGGAGAAACTGTTGACAAATAGATTTTATTAGAATAATGAAACATTCTATAGAGGATGTATAAGTTTTGTGCTCATTTTCTGTATGTTTGAGATAATAGCATGATGATAGACATTAGGTGAAATACAAGTCATCTTTCTTAATGCAGTGTTTTATAAGAAATGTATTTTCAATATAAAAAGTCATTGCAGTTCCACTGTCTAGAGATATTTGTTGATTTATCTTTTTGTTATATGCTCATAATCTTTATTATATATGCCTACTTAAAATCTTTATAAAGATTTGCTGTAATCTGATATTTTCCATTTAATTGTGATATATTTTAAGGGAAAATGAGAGCTACCTGTATGCCTGTGGAAAGGACAGAAAAACCATCTCTTTTTTGGCTAGTAAGAGAAAAATCATGTAATCAGTGAATCACAGCAAAAATTAAAAGTATATCCTTTAAGAAAAATATTCCTGGTTTCTGAATATATTCCTTTTATAAAATTAAGGTCTACAGGTAGAAAGAGGCGTGTGTTTCTTCAGATTTACTTGTCACCAGATGGATAATTGCTTTTATAGTCTATTTTTAATCAAATACAAAAACTAAAGGAGAAATCAACGGCTTTTTTCCTTCTGAAACTGTTGTTTTTTTTTTTTTTTTACAATACTTCAACACCTGATCTTAAAGAAGTGTGTTAACTCTGTAATTAAACTGTCTGATTTGTCATCTAAAAGTAGGAGTTTGCAAGCAAAATGCTATTTAGATGAAGGTGGCAGCTTAAGTAATACTTAATTTAAAAACCTGTCTCCCACTGCATTGCTGAAATAGTGTTTAAACTCTCTATAGCCAGATGACGTCTACTACTGTGGAATCAAGTACATCAAAGATGATGTCATCTTAAGTGAGCCTTCTGCAGACGCCCCAGCCTCTCGCTACCAGACCATTGAGGAAAATATCAAGATCTTTGAGGAAGAGGAGATTGAATTCATCAGTGTGCCTGTCCCAGAGTTTGCAGATAGTGACCCTGCCAATATTGTTCATGACTTTAACAAGGTGAGCCAGGTGCCCTGAACTGTAAAAAGAATGCAGGTCCCTTGATGGATGCTTTTGTAGTTTTAATTTTAATATTGGCTAATTTATTCTACTTACGGTTTACTGTTTGAAAAGAAAATTTTTAAAAAGGCCTTGGGTTTTTTCTGCCCTACAAGAAAAACTCCAGCATTTGATGGGCTCTTTGTCTGAGGCCAACCCTCAGGGAACCTACTTTTTCTCCCCCTTTCCTTGTCTGTCTTAATGCACACCAGATGCTGTTCCTCCTCTGCTGTTAAATTGCTTTTAGAAATCTAAATATTTACATGTTTTGGTTTAACTCATTTTAATCCTCAGAACCATCCTGTTGATTTAGTCTTTCTCAGTCATGCTTTCTCATTTGAACCACAAGAACAGAGTCATTTAATTGACTTATTTCAGTCAATTTCATCCAGTTCTCTGTGGATGGTAGTAACTAGCCAATACTTTCTAGATGCATCAGAGAGAAGTTAATTTTTATATACAATAGATGGATGCCTTGGAGGGCATGATGGTTTATAAGTGCAGGGACAAAGTCTCTTAAATCAGATGATAGGGTATTGGAGTTAGGTTTAATAGTTTGTTATTATCTGATTAGTATGTAAATACTGACTAGTAGCAGAATTTCCTCTCCCCTTACTACTTCCATTCCTATCCTACCAAATTCTTGATTTGTTGAAATGCAAGTGATTGACACATTCTAAAGCCAACCCATTTTAATGGTACACATTGTTCTTAAAAATCCGTTGCTGCCTGTTTGTATATTTGTAATATTTATACTTGAATCTAATAAAAATATCATCTTTTTCTTCCCAGAAACTTACCGCCTATTTGGATCTTAACCTGGATAAGTGCTATGTGATTCCTCTGAACACTTCCATTGTCATGCCACCCAAAAACCTATTGGAGCTACTTATTAACATAAAGGTATAAATCTTTCAGATACTTCTTCTTATTGCTGCTGTTACAGGATCTTGGAATTCCTTATTGATAAATTAGCCCATCTTACTGACAGTATAGCTAATAAGTATCTTATGACAAGTAACTGAGACTGGTGGTTTGGGATTTTTTTCCCCTTGTCTCTTAATATTTTATTTATTGAAATTAAAATGTGATTTCTTAAATTACATCCTAGGGCCAGAGAATAAATAGTAGGCTTTAAAGAAATAAGGTCAGCGTTGCAGCTATTCAATTTTGATGCCATAGACAATAAGTAAACAGATGGGCACAACTATACTCCAGTAAAACTTGTAAAAAGTTTTCGATTTATTTTTGGCTGCGCGTGGGTCTTTGTTGCAGTGTGCGGGCTTTCTCCAGTTGTGGTGCGTGGGCTTCTCGTGATAGTGGCTTCTCTTGTTGTGGAGCATGGGCTCCAGGGCGCATGAGCTTCAGTAGGTATGGCTCTTGGGCCTCGTTTTACTGTGGCATATGGAATCTTCCCAGAGCAGGGATCGAACTGTGTCCTCTTCATTGGCAGGCAGGTTCTTAATCACTGGCCCGTCAGAGAAGTTCCCAGTTAAACTTTATAGAAACAGGTGGTGGGTGATAGTTTGCCAGTCTCTGTTTTGTATTATAATCTCTAAAAATTTTGTTTGTTTTCCTTGTGTGTTCAATGTATGTTTTGAGATATCCATGTAATATACTTCTTTTCCAAATGTAGGCTGGGACCTACTTGCCTCAGTCATATCTGATTCATGAACACATGGTCATCACTGATCGCATTGAAAACATTGATCACCTGGGTTTCTATATTTATCGACTGTGCCAGACAAGGAAACTTACAGACTGCAACGCAGAGATACCATTAAAGGTAATACTTTGGAATGTTAGAGTGTTGGCAGAAAAGTTTGTTTCACTTCATTGTGTTAAATTAGATTTAGTTGTAAGCTTGTCATTGTTACCAATACATTGGCCATGAGTAAGAAGTAAAACTGTATTGTACACTGTATAATATTTCCAGATTACTGAAGAATCATCTTAATTCTAAATCTACTCTTTTCAGATGTAGAGAATAGGTGAATGTGAAATTCATTTCCTAGATGTGCTATTAGTTCACTTCCATATGGCCCCCCCTGTCTACCTTTCCATCCTCCCACTTTGGTTCAGCCATACTATGCAAGGGTTCTGCTTACCCAAAGAGTCTCTAATGTAGCACTCAGGTTCTAAGCAGAGTGTGCCTTTTGGATCACATTGAAGATAACCACAGTCAGGTTAGTTAGAAAGAAACTGGACTGAAGAATTAAAAGCACTGACACAACTAAGGTAACTTTGCCAAATTGCTTAACCTTTGTTTTCTCACGTGATGATGTTATTTATCTCATTTCTTTTCAAGATCATTCAAAAAATAAAATGAAAGTACAGGTGACAGAGCTTTAGAAAGTAAGACATGCCATGCAGATACACTGTGATGTGATTTCTTTGAAATTGTGGCACCTGGTTAAATGCATTCCTGGCTTTTTGCTAGCACTTTTGATTGATTCTGATTTACTGTTTGATGATACTTTGATGATGAGTTACCTGAAACCTGAGGCTTGATGTCTTACATTATGAAATGAACTTCATGGTTCATCATTTTTTTAAAGCCATAATTTTACATATAATAAAATTCACCCTTTTTTAGTGTGTAGTTCTGAATTTCAACAGATCACCACCATATCAAGATAGAGAATGTTTCTGTTTCCTTCAAGGTCACAAATTTATATGTATGGCATTGTTATTGTTATCAACCTCTGTAAAGATACTTAGTTTAGAAAAGAGCAGAAATTATTTTCTGCCATGTTGAAACAAATAGACTACAGAAGTTAATGGACTATAGATAAAATATTTGTATATGTCTGAATAATAGTTGTGAAGATTAATATGAATATTTATTACCAAAGAAACAGAAATTTAAAAAACTTTTCCTTTCTAACAGGTATTCAGAAACGTGAAGCCAGCGCCTGTGTTACAATTCGGCATTTTGAGAACAGATTTGCCGTGGAAACTTTAATTTGCTCTTGAACAGTCAAGAAAAACATAATGGAGAGAAATTCAATACCACAGCATAACCCCACCCTTTGTATTTTGTGCAGTGATTATTTTTTAAAAAAATCTTCTTTCATGTAAGTAGCACATAGGGCTTCACGATTTTTTCATCTCATTAACTCAATTAAAACCATTATCTTTAAAAATCTTTTTTTCTTTCCAAGTGTGGTGTCTTTTATCTTGAATTAGTTATATGAAGTCATAGGTAATAGTACACTTCATCATAGAGCTTAGGTATTAGGAAGTGTTTAAATTTCAGTAATCCATGTATCCAGATTTTTGTGTTTTAATTATGCATTTTCAAGAAGAGAGGTTCTCTAATAATCACATATATGCATACGTAAAAATGGACCACAGGGACTGACTTGTAGCTGTTGCCCTGCTACTTAGTTTGTTAGAGCATTTTAGCACACATTTTAATTTTCTCCTCTAATTAAAATGTGTAGTATTTTCAGTGTCATATTTAACTATTTAGAGTATGATTTCCACCTCGATGTTTTAATATTCTAGGCATCTGGTGTAATGATATTTTAGAAACTGTTTGGAATTTAAGGAATAACTTGTATTACTAATTTGTATAATCTCTACCTGTGCAATGGAATATAAATATCACAAAGTTGTTTTACTAAAGGACTGTGTGTTGTTTTTCCCATATAATAAAACCAAAGAGTAATTTGGTTCTTCATATCTTGAGGTAATCCATATTAAAGAAGAAACTATTTCTTAAAAATTCAGTTCTCTATATACAGTGGGTAAAGTCATAGGTTTTATAACTATATTCTTCATGATACTGTTCAAGTAACATCTAAGACTCAAGATGCTGTTTAAACATTTTGAAGGAATGTTTTTGTATTTAATGGAAGGGCTGTCATTAAACCTAAACTTTCCAAGGAGCATAAACTAAAGTGCTTTCCCGGGAATATCTCCTCACAAACAGCATTTTGAGTTATAGTGGTGATTCTTATATTTCTAAATTTGTTTCCTATCTGAAATAATTTAGAATCCACCTCTATTTAAAATACCTAAGGGTAATTTCACTGTAAATTCTTGAGACAAATTCCAATTCTGAATTTAAGAAGTCAGACTTTTTAAAGCTTTACAAACCCATAAAGGATTTAGTCTAGGAACCAGTACTAGGCTAACAAGGATATTATTTTGAGTCCTGGCTCTTGGTTTCCTTTCAGTAATACTGTAAAAGCTTTTGGCTGGCTAGACAGATACTTGGGGATTGAAATTCATTTTAGAAGAGAATATGTTCTGATGAAATGAGAATTGCTTTTCCCTGCCTCCAAGGCACTAACATTTCCTGGCTTTTAGGGGCTGTGGACACTTAGGAGCACATTATCAATTCATTGAGCAGATACTTGACATCCTTTGTATGCCAAGCACATGGCATTAAGTGTTGAAGTTACACCTGTGAAAAAGAAAGACCACTGCGCCTTAGTAGAGACTGTCAGTTTCATGAAAGGAACCGATTAATAACCAACTAATTGTAACACAGTTGTGATTGGTGCTGGAGTAGGGGAAGATTGGGTCCAGACGTTTTAGGAGCCTTTAGAAGGGTCAGTGAGATTTTTGGGGATGTGTAGTGCATGGACCCAGGTTATGGTGGACCTTCTCTGCCATCTTGAGGACTTCTTTCTAATAGATCATGGACTGATATTGAAGGTTTGTGTTCTGGATGGAGCATCTTAGTTTTTTGGATAATAGGATAGATGAACTGCTGTCACAATTCCAACAGCTCAGTGGTTTCGGACAGCAGGACTTCTCTCTGTTTTCATCATTACTTCCATGTGGCAGGAAGGTTCCAGGGACCCAGACTTGCCCATCTAGAGACAGTGCCAGCTTTGAATCCTCAGACGTGCCCTGGAAGAAGAGGAGTTGGAGTGGTAGATCCTGCAGGGGTTTATGGGCAGGCCTGCTAGGGTACGCATCACTGTTCCCCATTTCCATTGGCCAGAGCCCAGCCCTATGACCTCAGGCCAGTGGTCAGGGAGGTAGGGAATGTACAGGAAGAGGACCAAAATGAAGTGCTGAACACAAAGCGTTGTCTTTTTTTTTCCACGAGTGGACAGTTCGAATGAATGAAAGAAAAAAAAAAAAAAAACTCATAAGAAAATAAAGATCCTCTATAATTCCATTACCCAGCAATAATCATAATAAGGAATTGAGTGTATATTTAAAACTGTATCATGTTACTGTAACAGCCGCATGCTCTTTGTAGATTTGGAAAATACATAGAAACACAAGGAAAAGGGGAAATTATTACCTACCAAGAACTGACTGTTTTTTGTTATTATTTTGGTGTATGCACTTGTGTGTCTTCATTGTTTTATAGTCTTTTCCTCCACTTAATGTAAGCACTTTCCCAGGTCATTGAACATTCTGCATCTTAAAGGCTGAATTATATTTATTGTGGGTGTAGTGTAACTTTCTAGTAAGTTCTCTCTTGGACATTTCGGTAATGGGTGACATTTTTGCCATTAAAAATGCTGAGGTGTGTATCCCTTATTTAGAGTCAGTTGAACAGAGGTGTCCCTCTCACCCAAGCTTGGTCAGTCAGACGTGGCCCAGGAGTTTTGGAGCTCCAGCTGAGATTCAGGGTTGTACCCTTTGAACTCATATGCCATGCCTGAGACTACAGTCGTGGTGTGGTCGTGAGCTTGGGGAAAGCAGAAGGCAAAGGGAGTGAGTGAGAAGATGACCGAATCAGCCAGGCAAGAGAGGACTGCCCAGTTTCCTGGGGGATGGAGGAGACTCATACATGCTTCCCTACCCTTCACTTCCCTGAGGCTTTCCGTCTTGTGTGTGTGTGTGTGTGTGTGTTTATCACAATTGCTCTAATCCAGCTAGCTCCCTTCCAGAAACATCCTATTGCATGGCTGAATAAAGAGCACACGTCAGAAGATTAAAATCTTTGCACGTCGTTAGGACCCTGGTCTGATCTCTGTGGCAGAAGATGGAACACAATAATAAATATGAAAGAGCTTTGTACAGTGCCTTCTAGTTGTTGGCAACCCCTATCTAGTTTTTTGGGAACCCCCATCACTGGTACGTGTTAGCAAGTAAACACTGATCCTGTTCTTCAGTGCATGTTTTAAAATTTTCTGCTTTTGCTATGTCCATTTTAGATTCTCCACATCCATGTTAAAATAAGTAGGATGCAAAAACAAAACAGTGTTCTCAAGGGTATTTATCTCAAACAGCGGAAGTGGGGTGTAAACTATAAAGAAACTCAAAGGCAGTTGAATAGTAAAACAAGAAGCAAATGGATTATTGGAAGGAAAAAAAATCCAGATTCCACATTTGAATGCGGTTATGAGTTAATGCTGGCTGAATGGCTAACATCCTCCTAAGTGCACACCACCTCCTTTCCACCTAGAGAGGAGTTTGTTGGCTGGAATCATATGAATCCTGCTCTGAAGGATGGGCACCAATCCTTGCATGTTTAACTCTTTTGAGATTCAGTTTCCCAGGTGAGGACTTCATGTGTATGTGTTTATAAAAGGGACATCGTTTCAGCTCCACAAAACTACAGAGCTGTGAGTTTGTTAAATGTCTTGTCCAAAGTCAGGGTTAGCTTTCTTCTCTCTGGGTCTTTCTCATTCAAATATTACATGAGGGAAAAGCATAGTCTAGTCCGCTCTCTCACTATTGATCATTGTTAGGCTTTTATCTTACTGACAAAATATTAATCACAATTTAAGATTAAAAAAATAACACATGTGCTCAGTCATGTCTGACTCTGCGACCCCATAGACTATACCCAACCAGGCTCCTCTGTCCATGGGATTCTCCAGGCACAAATACTGGAGTAGGTTGTCATTTCCTTCTCCAGGGGATGTTCCTGACCAGGGATTGAACTCACGTACCTTGCATCTCCTGCATATACTGTAGCCTTTATTTGGCGTGGACTCTTAATCCCTCCAGTCTTCTATTGCAGATGAGTCCCAAGAAGCAGATGGGTGGGAGTGGGCTCTTGAGAGCTCAAAATCCATTTCTAAGTGGCATAAAACAAGGTAATCCTAGCTTTCTTGCTTATATTTGTAAGTAATTTGATGGGGTTTCTATATTCAATTTTCGGCTTATATTTGTATTCACGTTTTTATTGTAAAAGCCATGTAATATAGAAATGTTGATGGTAAAAAGCGAATGCCCCTCTCTTTCTACCATCCTTTTTAGTCCCATTCCCACCATTGTGGACAGTTGAACGTGTAATGTAGCATGTAATTTTTAGATGACCAGGGCAGGATGTAATTCTTGCCCTAGTGAGTAAGAAGGTGAGAAGAGGGACTTCCCTGGTGGTCCTGTGGCTGAGACTCCACACTCCCAGTGCAGGGGGCCCGGGTTCCATCCCTGGTCAGGGAACTGGATCCCACATGCCGCAACTTAGTTTGCATGCTGCAACTAGTGATTCTGCAAAGACTGAAGATCCTGCATGCCCCAGCTAAGACATAGCCAGCCAAATAAATACTTTTTTAAAAATGAAAAACTTCTAGTCAGATGATGTGCTTTTACCTGTCATGAACTGGGAGCATGTTTTAAGAAGCCCAACCCAGAAACCCCATCCTTTCCCCAGTCACCAAGTCCTTCACATCCCAGCATCTTCATGGTTTTTGCAGAGATGGCTTAATATCCACTTCACCCCCACAATCTATTAGTCATACTGCAGCCACAACAATCTCTTCAAGACACATATTTGATGTGTTTTTGTTTTCTTAATACACACGGCTTTAAAACATGCTCAAGGCTTTCCCTAGCTCTTAGAATAAAGGACAGGTTCCTCGCTGCTGCATAATACAGTGCTCTCCCACCTCTGCAACCTCGTCTTCATCAAACTCCCCTTTGCTCTTTGGAGTCTCTCACACTGGCTTCTTACAGTGTAAATGCTGTTTTTCCTCCCTTGAAAATTATTCCTGTTCATTCTTCACCATGCCTTGTAGTTGACTTCTTAGTCAATCTGCAGAATCTAGTTCCCTTTCTCAAAGGAGACCTTTTCTGAAGCATTAGGAAAAGGTTCACGACTGCATAGTGTCACGTATTTCTCCTTTATGGCAAAATGATTGAAAGTTTGCTTTGTTATTCCTGCTTATTTCCCCCACTTGACTCGTCAGTATCTTAACAGGACACTGGCATATAGTTGGAGCTCTTAATTATTTACTCAATGAATCAATCATTCCTCCCTGTTCCACCTTCATTCCCTTGTCTTGCCCACCATCACCTTTACTACGTAATATAACGTTGCCCACCCAGTTGTCTAGATGTCACTTCCAAAATCTAGGTTGGCTTTCTCCAATCTGTCCATTCTGGATCTGAATGAGTTGGGTTAAACGTAAGTAAGTCTGATCGTGTCTTTTTTTTTGTTGTTAATTTTATGATGGTGTTTTGCTACACTTAGGAGAAAGGTCGAAATCTTATCAAGCCCTAACATTCTGCCCTCCCAAGATTTGTCTTCTCCACTTTTCTGTGTTCATGCTAATGTGTTCTGGCTTTTGTATAATCTGGTGCCCCTGCCTAACTCTCCCTAAACCCTTCCCTCCCCACAAACAAAACATTTAATTTCTATTCATCCTTTATATCTCAATTTTAAAATTTACTCAGCAAAAGTCACTATAACTTTAATTCTAATATTAATAACTTCCATATTTATTATCTATTTCCCTGAAACCTTCCAGTAGACTATCAGCAAAGCTTACCACTGTGTCTTCTCTACTTGGCGTGTAATAGGTCTTAACACTGATTGAAGGAATAAACTAACTTCTTGATCAGTTGTATCTAGAAAACAAAAAGTTTTAACATCAACTTTATTATAACCAAAGTATTTGGGGCAGATAATCTTCATTCAAATGGACAATTCAATTAATATTTATTGAATAAATGAGCAACATTTTGTGGGTCTTTTTAGCTGCTGAGGATTTTACTTGGAGGCTGTTTCATCCTGGTAGGCTCATTGTGCAAAGACATAGCCTTGTTCTAAGTAAAATGTTCTGTGAGAACCATATTCAAGTTTTTGTTTGACAGAAGTGGATAACTGAATTATATGTCCCCCAAATGTTTCCCCCAAACCAAGCTTATATCTTTCTGTGTCATGTGATTCCACTGAATTTGGGATCAGATGCTTTTCCACATTCAAAAGGATACCAAATTTGTTTTAAGCCCCAGTGTTTACTGAAAGGGGTGATGCTAAGTTTAAAAACAGAGCAGGACTATTTGGTTGTCATAAGGCTAAGGATGCTACTTGTACTTCCTGAGTGGAGCCAAGGAGGCTAAACATGTTAAAAGCTGGGAGTCCTGAACAGCAAAGTACGGTGTGTGTGTGTGTGCGCATGCGCGCGCTACATCCAACTCTGTGACGCCACGGACTGTCGCCCGCCAGACTCCTCTGTCCGTGGGATTCCCCAGGCAAGAATACTAGGGTGGGTTGCCATTTCCTCCTCTAGTAGGTCTTCCCAATCTAGGGGACTGAACCTGGGTCTCTTATGTCTCCTGCATCGGCAGGCACCTTCTTTACCAGCTGAGCCACCAAGAAGGCCCTGACAAAGTACTTCCCTGCCTAATTTTGTCAATTACAGCGCTGCTGGGAAGCACAGGAAGGAGTTGCAGAAGAGGTACCTAAATGCCAGAGATGAAGTGATCCATTAAGTCCCAACTAAGGAGACCCAGGGATAATTTCTATTTGGGTGTGAATATGGCAGCTTCTTAAAACTTTTTTTTCTTTTAAGGTTTTTTTTTTTTTTAATGGACCATTTTTAAAGCCTTTATTGTATTTGTTACAATATTGTTTCCATGTTTTGGTTCTTTGGCTGAGGCATGTGGGATCTAAGCTCCCCTGACCAGGGATCCAACCTGTACCCCTGCCTTGAAAGTCAAAGTCTTAACCACTGGACCATGAGGGACGTCCCAGAAAGGTTCTTAAACAATAATTAACCAAATACAAGTTCAGTAGCTGAACTCCACATACATAGTTTTAACCAACTCCAGAGAACATTCCACTTTAGTTAACCCCTAATTATCTGATATCCAACTCCTGTCACAAACCCAGCTGAGGCATGCAGAAAAGTGAGTTTATGAAATCTGAGAGTCCTTTATTTCTCAAGAATGAGTCCCTAGATTCTATCCTTGCAGCTAGGTGGCAGTCTAGAAAGCTACCTTGAATGTCTGCTTCAGGTTCCCCATAGAAATTCCTTCATAGTGAAAGTCGCTCAATGTCCGACTTTTTGCAACCCCATGCACTATAGTCTGCCAGGCTCTCTTTGTCCTTGAAATTCTCCAGGCAAGAATACTGGAGTGGGTAGCCGTTCCCTTCTCTGGAGGATCTTCCTGACCCAAAAATCGAACCCGTGTCACCCGCACTGCAGGCAGATTCTTTACCACTGAGCCACCAGGGAGGTCTTCCTTCATGGACCCATAACTTCATATTCTTTTACTTCTGTTGAGGACTGACAGAAATAAAAATAAGCCCCAAATGTTTCTTCAACTTTTATGAAGGTTTTATTGAAGAAAATTTGTAATGTATTTTTATCTAAAGTCTTTTTTGACTGCACTTTGGCATACTGGATCTTAGTTCCCTGAGCAGGAATGGAGCTCACACCCCCTGCATTGAAAGTGCTGAGTCTTAAGCACTGGAGTGCCAGGGAATTCCCCTGGATATTCTTTAAAATGTAATGATAGGAAATTTTTTTATTTTACACATGCTGATATTAGATAATAGAGCTAAATAATGCTTCCCTTTTGCTTTGATTGCTGGAAAACTCAGAGCTCCCAGTTTGTGCTCAATTAGATTAATTGCTTTTCTCCTAGGTTTTTCAGTAGTATGTAACCCTTTCAGTAGTTGGCTCATGTCCTGTTGTGTATTTTAGATAGAACTTACATTTAATAAAATGTACATGTATTCAATACAGTGAATTATGACAATTTTCTATGTCTGGGTTAACAGTCATCGAACAACTTCATTACCCCAGAGAATTTCCTTGTACTCCTTTCCAATCAATTTTCCTCCATCTGATGAAACTACTTGCTGAATTCTATGACCCTAGATTAGTTTTTGATTGTTCTTGAAATTTGAATCATAGAACTTGTAGTCTTTTAGTCTGGCTTTTTTTACTCAATATTTTTGACATCCATGTTGCATGAATCAGTATTTCTTTTTAATTGCTGAGTAGTATTTTACCTAGGGGCTTCCCAGGCTGTGCAGTGGTAAAGAATTCTCCTGCCAAAGCAGGAGACGGGTTCAATCCCTGGGTTGGGAAGATCCCCTGCAGGAGGAAGTGGCAACCCACTTTAGTATTCTTGACTGGAGAATTCTATGGACAGATGAGCCTGGCAGGCTACAATCCATGAGGTTGCCAAAGAGTTGGACGTGACTTAGCAACTGAACAACAATTTTACTTTTTAATAAATACTATAATTTATCATTTCTCCTGCATATGGAGTTATTTCCAATGCTTGGCTATTATGGGTAAAGTTGGTATGAGCATTCATGCACAATTCTTTGTGGATAGCTCATGTTTTAAAATATTTGTTTAATGTTTTCATTGTGAAAGTATCTTTATTGTAAACCTCACATCTGGATGGGGAGGGGGAGGGAAAATATAGCAGTCCCAGTATTAGATTTATATCATAACTTAAACACTAAAAACAACTTATAACTTTTAGTTTCCCATTGTTTTGAAACTGAAGGCCAAGGCAAGTACATAACTTATCCCTTCAAATAAACATCTGTCATTTGGAAAACTTCTCATTTAAATTCTCCCTAAGCTAAAGGTTGGATAGCATCACTGATTCAATGGATATGAACTTGGGTGATAGTGAGGGATGGGGAGGCCAGGTGTGCTGCAGTCCATGGGGTTACAAAGAGTCAGACATGACGTAGCAACTAAACAACAACAAAGCTACAGTTGCTATCCTTTCACATCCTCATTTTACTTGTCCAGTAGGCATACCAGATTCAGCATATTCAAAGGAAATTTTATCCACCCCACCGACCTCCGCAAAAAAAAAAAAAAAAAAAAATTAGCCCTTCCATATTCTCATGTCAACTCTTTTTTCAGTTGCTCAAGCTAAAAATGTGTCTTCATCCTTGATACTTCTCTTTTTCAGAAACCTCTCACCTAATCAAGGAGCCAAACTGGTGTGCTCTATCCTCAAAATACAGACTGTCAGGAAGCCAGCCCCTGCTCACTCTCCCTACTGCTGACATGTAGTCAAAGCCACTGTCAGCTCTTGCTTGGATCAGTGAAACAGCCTCCTAACCAGTCTTGCTGCTACTATCTGTGGTCCCTAGAGCCTCGTCCAAATAGGGCAGCTAGAGTGGTCCTTCCCCAGTCTCAGTTAAGTCAGTCACCGCAATCCGTTTTCATTCAGAGCAAAAGTCAAAGTTCTCACATGTTCTGCAAGGCCATAAGTAATCCCCTGACCTCCCCTTCAATGGCTCTCTCTCTCCTTTCTTGCTCCTCTTCAGTCACGTAGCTGCCTCCCGTTTCTTTAAACTACCTAGAGCAATCCTGCCTCAGAAATTCAACACTTGCTATTTCTGGGGCGGGAATTCCACTCTTCCTACCTCCAGCTCCTACACACAGCCCAAGGCTCATTGCCTTATTTTATCCACGTCTCTACTCAGCATCACTTCATTGGATAGGTCTGGTCTGAGCACCTTTTCTAAAGTGAATCCCACCTCCACCCTCAACAATGTCAATTGTACTGTGTTCTTAGCCCAACCCAGGCCAGCCCACGAAGACTGCTTCAAGTTGAAAGAAGGGCAAAAATGATGACAAGAACTTGACTCAATGCTCTTAAAACAGCTAATAAGTAACGTAAAGAAGAAAGAAATAAGAAAGTGACTGGGGGGACTTCCTTGGTGGCCCAGTGACTAAGACTCTGAGCTCCCAGTGCAGGGAGACTGGGTCAGGAACTAAATCCCACATGCCACGGCTAAGACCTGGAGCAGCCAAATAAAAATAAATATTAAAAAGGAAAATTTATTTTTAAAGTGGTTGGGAACACTCTCTACAGCCTCCCCTGTTTTCTCATGGAAGCTCCTCTGGGATTCTGTGGTCCCCTCCGTCCACCTGGAGTGAAATGTCCACTAGGGTCGAGGAGCACAGAACTGTGGGCTTTGCCTTCCCATCTCCCCTCCCCACCCCCGGCATCCAGCAGCTGGAAACCACCTGCCTTATCATTCTGCTGCACAGTGAGACCAATCATCGGGGCCTTGTGCGTGGGTGACTGTGGCTTTGATAATCTCCTTTTATCTCTGCCTGCACTCCACAGCATAATTGCACTCATCTCACATGCTAGTAAAGTAATGCTCAAAATTCTCCAAGCCAGACTTCAGCAATACGTGAACCGTGAACTCCCTGATGTTCAAGCTGGTTTTAGAAAAGGCAGAGGAACCAGAGATCAAATTGCCAACATCCACTGGATCATGGAAAAAGCAAGAGAGTTCCAGAAAAACATCTATTTCTGCTTTATTGACTATGCCAAAGCCTTTGACTGTGTGGATCACAATAAACTGTGGAAAATTCTGAAAGACATGGGAATATCAGACCACCTAACCTGCCTCTTGAGAAATCTGTATGCAGGTCAGGAAGCAACAGTTACAACTGGACATGGAACAACAGACTGGTTCCAAATAGGAAAAGGAGTACTTCAAGGCTGTATATTGTCACCCTGCTTATTTAACTTATATGCAGAGTACATCATGAGAAACGCTGGACTAGAAGAAACACAAGCTGGAATCAAGATTGCCGGGAGAAATATCAATAACCTCAGATATGCAGATGACACCACTCTTATGGCAGAAAGTGAAGAGGAGCTAAAAAGCCTCTTGATGAAAGTGAAAGAGGAGAGTGAAAAAATTGGCTTAAAGCTCAACATTCAGAAGATCATGGCATCCGGTCCCATCACTTCATGGGAAATAGATGGGGAAATAGTAGAAACAGTGTCAGACTTGATTTTTTTGGGCTCCAAAATCACTGCAGATGGTGACTGCAGCCATGAAATTAAAAGACGCTTACTCCTTGGAAGAAAAGTTATGACCAACCTAGATAGCATATTNCTACAATGCAGTAGAAAAGGGTCAGAGAAAATACATGTCAGGGTAGAAAGTTACGAGGGAGGAGATTCAGATACACACACAGATGAGTGGTGTTTTGCTGTGCAACTTCTGGAGAAGGTGACTAACAGATTTGGCCTTATGTTTTCTAACAGGCAAACTAAAGGAAAACAAGGCTATGGTTTTTCCTGTGGTCATGTATGGATGTGAGAGTTGGACTGTGAAGAAGGCTGAGCGCGGAAGAATTGATGCTTTTGAACTGTGGTGTTGGAGAAGACTCTTGAGAGTCCCTTGGACTGCAAGGAGATCCAACCAGTCCATTCTGAAGGAGATCAACCCTGGGATTTCTTTGGAAGGAATGATGCTAAAGTTGAAGCTCCAGTACTTTGGCCACCTCATGTGAAGAGTTGACTCATTGGAAAAGACCCTGATGCTGGGAGGGATTGGGGGCAGGAGAAAAGGGGCCGACAGAGGATGAGATTGCTGGATGGCATCACGAACTCAATGGATGTGAGTCTGAGTGAACTCCAGGAGTTGGTGATGGACAGGGAGGCCTGGTGTGCTGCAATTCATGGGGTCGTAAAGAGTTGGACACGACTGAGTGACTGAACTGAACTGAACTGAACTGCACTCCACAGGGTCTAAGAGTTTTCTGATCTGTCCTCTTAGAAGCCATGAATTACCATAATGCCTTACTTTCTCCATGATTCTTATTATCACCCGACCTATGATATCTTTATTTTTGTGCATATTTGTTGCTTGTTTCCCCAAGTAAAATGCTAAGTTCCCTGACAACAGAGACTCGACTCTTTTCGTTCATGCTATATCTCCTCCCCAGTACTTGGAATGGCAGCTGGCACATAGTAAATAATAAACATTTACTGAATTAATTTTGTTCAAAGCATTTAACACCATTCTATGTAGTCTCCCTCCTTTAGCCACTGTTAATGTCAAACCAAACCAAACCTCCCTTTTGGCTTTTTTCTTTCCTTTGAGTTTCAGAATGTCATTTAGGGGTTGGAATGGGCTTCCTTGGTAATTCAGATGGTAAAGAATCTGCCTGCAATGCAGGATACCCAGGTTTGATTCCTGGGTCCTGGAGAAGGGCATGGCAACTCACTCCAGTATTCTCGACTGGGGAATCCCATGGACAGAGGAGCCTGGCGGGCTACAGTCCGTGGGGTCGAAAAGAGTCGGACATGACTGACGGATTAACACTTTCTTTTCATGACCGTGGGAATGCAAGCCACATACACCTCAGACTTGGCACTGGTTTTGTTGCCATATTAGGACAGTGAGCTGGATACTGTCTTCAGTAGCCAGAGTATAAGAAAATTTATTTTCTTATTTAATGTCTAAAGTTCGAATTGCCTCTAATCTAGGGATCCCTTGAATGTGATAAGGCTGAATCACATTGGAGAATAAAAGGCTGAAGTTCAGTCCAGTTGACAAGTAAAAGGCCTCTTGGAAACAACATTCTAGAAAGGTCCTGCTTATTCAACACTGAATATTTTGGGGTCTGAATGAGTGTGAATGGTATGGAGACTCAAAACAGAAACCGTAACTGCTCATTGATTCAGTCCAACAGATAATTTTATCAAGAGTCTAGTATAACAGAGACTTCCTTCAAATATGTAATCCTACTTGTGATCTATTTTTTTAAGTCAACATTGCCTCTATAGTAAACTATTTTCTGCTAGATGACCCAGAAAATCCAAATCCCTGGTGGAAGATAAGTACATTCATGAGCACTCTTGTGTGTAGATTACAGCACTAAGCTCTGACCTAAAGGAGTCTGCAATTTCTGTCTGTCTGGAGGTACTGGTTGAAAGGAGCATGATAAGCTTCCCTCTCCCTATAAGTCATTGTTTCCAGCAGAAGAAAAGATGTTGACTAATAAAGCTCTTTTATAGATCACCTCTTTTTGTATTTCAGAAACAGCTAAAATTTGTTTTGCAGATTTTGATAGGATCTATGAGAGTGATATAATATCACTTTGATAGTGTATCAGCTCAGTTTGGAGCCAAGGGTGGATCTCGTGGCTGGGAGGGTAGTGAATCTTGTATACCTGACTCATCTTCCCTAGATACTCAGAGACCGTGGCTTTTGTAAGAAAAGGGCATGGCACACCAAATTCTGGTCAGAAATAATAAATATGGAAAACAGAGTAATCGGCTTTTTAAGAAGCCATGTACATATAAAAACTGAAAGTGCAATGTCAAATATTTATGTGGTTTCTGTGAAGGACTTTGCTAAATTAAACAAGTCTGGAATAGATTAACTCTAGGCAGAGGGGTCTGGCCAAGGATTAAGAGTGCTGGCTCTATTTGGTCACAGAGCCACACAAACAAGGCATTGCAGTTAGAGAGAACTTAAACCAGAGCAGAAAAATCACAGGGTGAAAGAGTTCAGACCAGAAAAACCCTAAACGACAAAACATACAATTAAACAAACAAAGACGGGGAAAACACAAGCTAATTGGTATAAACGTCCTTGTTTCAAGTTGATGACTGTCAATGCAATTCACTTAGAAAGATGAACTTGAGACCAGATGTGACTTGTTGCCCAGTTATTTCACAAAGAATCAGTCTTTAGAAAATGGAAGGTCCTTTTCTCTGTAACTCATACCTTTACCCAGAAGTCACAGGCTTCCTGGAATGACTATTAAAAATCTAAGATGTCTTGGAAATGACTTTGAAACTCAGTTTTCAATATTATTGACCCAGCCAGCCCTTCTTAGATATACAGATTGTATGGCCACATGCTATGTGACTGGAACAGAAGACCAAGCAGAGAGGAAAGAGCAGGAACGGAAGAGACATTTTGCTGTTGACCACTACTTTTTTTGTCTTTTAAATATCACGTACATCTTTGACTGTTTTTTGGCTGTGCTGGGTCTTAGTTGCAGCATGCAGGATCTCTAATTTTCATTGAGGCATGTGGGATCTTCAGTTGTAGCATGTGGGATCTAGTGCCCTGACCAGGGATTGAACCCAGACCCCCTACATTGGGAATTTGGAGTCTTAGCCACTGAACCACCAGGGAAGTCTTCATCTTTGACTTTTAATTATGGAAAATTTCCAATACAGATACAAAGATAGAAACAAAAGTATAATAAATTCTCATGAGCTCATCACTGAGCTTTCATTTCAGTTCAGTTCAGTTGCTCAGTCGTGTCCAGCTCTTTGTGACCCCATGAATCACAGCACGTTAGGCCTCCCTGTCTCCATCACCAACTCCCGGAGTTCACCCAAACTCATGTGCATCGAGTCGGTGATGCCATCCAGCCATCTCATCCTCTGTCATCCCCTTCTCCTTCTGCCCCCAATCCCTCCCAGCATCAGAGTCTTTTCCAATGAGTCAACTCTACGCATGAGGTGGCCAAAGTATTGGAGTTTCAGCCTCAGCATCAGTCCTTCCAATGAACACTCAGGACTGGTCTCCTTTAGGATGGACTTGTTGGATCTCCCTGCAGTCCAAGGGACTCAAAAGGGTCTTCTCCATCAACACCTGTTAGCAATATTTCTTTATTATTTCATCTATCCCTCCCTTGTTTTACTTTTATTTCTGTTGGCATATTTTAGTAACTCTCAAACAAGCATCATTTCACCCATCAATACTATCTTTTTCTTTTTTTAGCAAAAATCACAAGACTGTTATCCTCATCCTCAACAAAATTAACATTATTTTTTAATCAACTAATGTATATCTAAATCTATGTTCAGATTTCTTCAGCTGGCTTTTGATAGTTGGTTTGTTTGAACTAGGATTTAAGCAAGGTCCATACTTTGCATTTAATTGGTATATCCTTAAAATTTTTTTTTATTTTTATTATTATTATTATTTTTTTACTTTATTTTACTTTACAATACTGTATTGGTTTTGCCATACATTGACGTGAATCTGTCTCGAGCGTACATGAGTTCCCAATCCTGAACCGCCCCCCCGCACCTCCCACCCCATATCAACTCTCTGGATCATTAAAATTTTTTTTAATTGGAGGATAATTGCTTTACAATGTTGTGCTGGTTTCTGCTGTGCGATAACTGTTATATTTTTTACATCTCTTTTAATATATGATTTCATCTTCCCTTCTCCACCCTCCTAACATTCATTGACTGAAAAGTTGGGTCAAGTGTCCTCTGGTATTTCTTAAATTTTGGACTTTTCTGATTGCATTTCCATGAAATCATTTAAAATTCTCCTGTATCTCTTGTATTTTTTGTAAACTGAGTTAGATTTGGATGAAGAATTAAATTCAGGTTACTTATTTTGGCAAGAGCATTTCATTGGCTGTGCTGTAATCTTCCTAACATCATATCAATAGAAAGTGATGATCAGCTTAATTGATGGGTTCAGGTAGATTTTTAATTAAAATCTTGTTTTATTTAAAATTCTTTAAATAAAATTCTATTTTAAAATTCTTAATTATGATATAATACATTCTCTGTGGAACAATTAGAAAATACAGATGGCAATAAATACGAAAATAAAAAGTAAGTGCAGTCCCACAATCTAAAGAAGACTACCATTTACATTTGGCATAGTCTTTCTAGGTTTTTACTGTTTTGATTGATCAATCTTGAGAGTTTTTCCCTTCTTTCCCTATTAGTTTTATGCAGCCTTTTAAAATGTCATCCAATAAATTCTTCAGTTAACAAATATTTTGGGGTCCCTATTATTATTGTGAATGATAGAAAGAAGAAAGGAAGGCAGAAAGGGTGTAGTCTGAGCACCTGCTATGTAGCAGTGCTTTTACATTATTTTTTTATTGAAGGATAATTGCGTTACAGAAGTTTGTTGTTTTCTGTCAAACCTCAACATGAATCAGCCATAGGTATACATATATCCCTCCCTTTTGAACCTCCTTCCCATCTTCCGCCCCATCCCACCCCTCTAGATTGATACAGAGCCCCTGTTTGAGTTTCCTGAGCCATACAGCAAATTCCCGTTGGCAATCTATTTTACATATGGTAATATAAGTTTCCATGTTACTCTTTCCATACATCTCAGCATCTCCTCCCGTCTCCCCATGTCCGTAAGTCTATTCTCTATGTCTGTTTCTCCATTGCTGCCCTGTAAATAAATTCTTCAGTACCATTTTTCTAGATTCCATATATATGCATTAGAATATGATATCTATCCTTCTCTTTCTGATTCACTTCACTCTGTATAATAGGTTCTAGGTTCATCCACCTCATCAGAACTGACTCTAATGTGTTCCTTTTTATGGCTGAGTAATATTCCATTGTGTATATGTACCACAGCTTCTTTCAGAGAAGGAAATGGCAACCCACTCCAGTACTCTTGGCTGGAAAATTCCATGGACAAAGGAGCCTGGTAGGCTACACTCCATGGGGTCACAGAGTCTGACACGACTTGGTGACTTCAATTCACTAACTTCACTCACTTCATATTTTCTCACTGGAGAAGGAAATGGCAACCCACTCCGGTATTCTTGCCTGGAGAATCCTATGGACAGAGGAACCTGGCGGGCCATGGTCCATGGGGTCGCAGAGAGTCGGACACAACTGGAGTGACTAAGTAAGCACCATTGCAACCCACTCCGTGTTTTTGCCTTGAGAATCCCAGGGACAGGGGAGCCTGGTGGGCTTCTGTCTATGGGGTCGCACGGAGTCAGACACGACTGAGGTGACTTAGCAGCAGCAGCAGCAACAGCTTCTTTATCCATTCATCTGTTGATGAGCATATAAGTTGCTTCCATGTTCTAGCTATTGTAAATAGTGCTGCAATGAACAATGGGATACATGTGTCTTTTTCAATTTTGGTTTCCTCAGGGTATATGCCTAGGAGTAGGATTGCTGGGTCATATGGTGGTTTTATTCCCAGTTTTTTAAAGGAATCTCCATACCGTCTTCCATAGTGGCTGTATCAATTTACATTCCCACCAACAATGCAAGAGTGTTCCCTTTTCTCCACACCCTCTCCAGCATTTATTGTTTGTAGACTTTTTGATGATGTCTGTTCTGACTGGTGTGAGGTGATATCTCCTTGTAGTTTTGATGTGCATTTCTCTAATAATGAGTGATGTTGAGAATCTTTTCATGTTTGTGTTAGTCGTCTGTAAGTCTTCTTTGGAGAAATGTCTGTTTGGGTCTTTTCTCCATTTTTTGATTGGGTTGTTTGTTTTTCTGGCATTGAGTTGTATGAGCTGCTTGTATATTTTAGAAATTAATCCTTTGTCAGTTGTTTCTTTTCATTTGCTATTATTTTCTCCCATTCTGAGGGTTGTCTTTTCACCTTATTTATAGTTTCCTTTGCTGTGCAAAAGCTTTTAAATTGAATCAGGTCCCACTTGTTTACTTTTGTTTTCATTTCCATTATTTTAGGAGGTGGGTCATAGAGGATCTTGCTTTGATTTATGTCATCGAGTGTTCTGCCTATGTTTTCCTCTAAGAGTTTTATAGTTTCTAGTCTTACATTTAGGTCTTTAATCCATTTTGAATTTATCTTTGTGCATGGTGTTAGGAAGTGTTCTAATTTCATTCTTTTACATGTAGCTGTCCAGTTTTCCCAGCCTCTTTTATTGAAGAAGCTGTCTTTGCCTCATTGTGTATTCTTGCCTCCTTGTCAAATATAAGGTACCCATAGGTGCATGGGTTTATTTATGGGCTTTCTATCTTGTTCCATTGGTCTATATTTCTGTTTTTATGCCAATACCATACTGTCCTGATGACTGTAGCTTTGTAGTATAATCTGAAGTCAGGAAGGTTGATTCCTCCAGCTCTGTTCTTCTTTCTCAAGACTGCTTTGGCTATCTGGGGTCTTTTGTGTTTCCATATGAATTGTGAAATTTTTTGTTGTAGTTCTGTGAAAAATGCCTTTGGTAATTTGATAGGGATCACATTGAATCTGTAGATTACATTTGGTAGGATAGTCATTTTCACAGTATTGATTCTTCTTACCCAGGAACATGGAATCTCCCTCTATCTGTTTATGTCATCTTTGATTTCTTTCATTAATGTCTTGTAATTTTCTGTGTATAATATTTTTGTCTCCTTAGGTAAGTTTCTTCCGACATATTTGATTCTTTTTGTTGCAATGGTAAATGGGATTGATTCTTTAATTTTTCTCATTTTTTATTGTTAGTATTTAGAAATGCAAGTGATTTCTGTGTATTGATTTTGTATCCTGCAACTTGGCTGAATTCATTGATTAGCTCTAGTAATTGTCTGATACTATCTTTAGGGTTTTCTATGTACGGTATCATGTCACCTGCAAACAGTGAGAGATTTACTTCTTCTTTTCTGATCTGGATTCCTTTTATTTCCTTTTCTTTTCTGATTGTTGTAGCTAGGACTTCCAGAACTATGTTGAATAATAGTGGTGAAGGTGGGCACCCTTGTCTTGTTCCTGATGTTAGGGGGAATGCTTTCAGTTTTTCACCATAGAGAATAATGTTTGCTGTAGGCTTATTATATATGGTCTTTATTATGTTCAGGTAGGTTCCTTCTAAGCCCATTTTTTGAAGAGTTTTAATCATAAATGGGTGCTGAATTTTGTCAAAGGCTTTTTCTGCATCTATTGAGATGATCATATGGTTTTTTGTCTTTCAATTTATTAATACGGTGTATCACATCGATTTATTTGCTATACTGAACAATCCTTGCATTCCTGGAATAAACTCAACTTGATAATGATGTATGAGCTTTTTGATGTGTTACTGAATTCTGTTCAAGAAAACTTTGTTGAGGATTTGTGCATCTATGTTCATCAGTGATAATGGCCTGTAGTTTTCTTTTTCTGTGTTGTCTTTGTTGGTTTTGGTATCAGGGTGATGGTGGCCTCCTAGAATGAGTTTGGAGGTATTTCTTCCTCTGCAATTTTTTGAAAGAGTTTTAGAAGGATAGGCATTAGCTCTTCTCTAAATGTTTGATAGAATTCTCCTGTGAAGTCATCTGGTCCTGGGCTTTTGTTTCTGGGAGATTTTTGATCATAGCTTCAATTTCAGTGCTTGTAATTGAGTTGTTCATAATTTCTATTTCTTCCTCGTTCAGTCTTGAAAGATTGAACTTTTCTAAGAATCTGTCCAATTCTTCCAGGTTATCCATTTTATTGCCATATGGTTGTTCATAATAGGCTGTAATAATCCTTCATATTTCTGCATTGTCTGTTGTAACCTCTCCTTTTTTATTTCTAGTTTTGCTGATTTCATTCTTCTCTGTTTTTTTTTTTCCTGATGAGTCTGGCCAAAGGTTTGTCAATTTTGTTTATCTTGTCAAAGAACCAACTTTTAGTCTTATTAATCTTTACTATTGTTTCTTTCATTTCTTTTTCATTTAATTCTTCTCAGATCTTTATGATTTCTTTCCTTCTATCAATTTTGGGGTTTTTCTTTTCCCAATTGTTTTAGGTGTAAAGCTGTGTTGACTATTCGATGTTTTTCTTGTTTCTTGAGGTAGGATTGTATTGCTATAAACTTCCCTCTTAGGACTGCTTTGGCTGCATCCCATAGGTTTTTTTTTTTTTTTTTTTGAGTTGTCATGTTCTCAATGTCATTTGTTTCCAGAAATTTTTTGATTTCCCTTTTGATTTCTTCAGTAACCTGTTGGTTATCTAGAAATGTGTTGTTCAATCTCCATGTGTTTGTGATTCTTACAGCTTTTTTCTTGTATTGACATCTAGTGTCATAGTGTTGTGGTTGGAGAAGATGCTTGATATGATTTCAATTTTCTTAAATTTACTGAGGTTTGATCTGTGACCCAAGATATGGTCTATCCTGGAGAATGTTTCATGTGCATTGGAGAAGAAGATGTATTCTTCTGCATTTGGATGGAATGCCCTGAAGAAAACAAGGAGATCCATCTCATCTAATGTATCATTTAAGACTTGTGTTTTCTTATTAATTTTCTGTTTTGATGATCTGTCCATTTGGTGTGAGTGGGTGTTAAAGTCTCCTACTATTATTGTGTTACTCTCAATTTCTCCTTTTATGTGTAAGTGTTTGTCTTATGTATTGAGGTGTTCCTGTGTTGGGTGCATAGATATTTACAATTGTTATGTCTTTCTCTTGGATTGATCCCTTGATCATTATGTAGGGTCCTTCCTTATCTCTTGTAATCTTCTTTATTTTAAGATCTATTTTGTCTGATCTGAGGGTTGCTACTCCAGCTTTCTTTTGTTTCCCATTTGCATGGAATATATTTTTCTTGTAGACAGCATATATTTGGGTCTTGTTTTTGTACCCATTCAGCCAGTCTGTGTCTTTTGGTTGGAGCATTTAATCCACTTACGTTAAAGTAATTATTGATATATCTGTTCCTATTGCCATTTTCTTAATTGTTTGGCGTTGATTATGTAGATCTTTTTTCTTTTGTATTTCTTGACTATATAAGTCCTTTTAACATTTGTTGTAAAGCTGGTTTGTGGTACTGAATTCTCTTAACTTTTGCTTGTCTGAAAAGCTTTTTATTTCTCCATCAATTTTGAATGAGATCCTTGCTGGGTACTGTAACTTTGGTGTTGAAGTCGCTCAGTTGTGTCCGACTCTTTGCGACCCCGTGGACTGTAGCCCACCAGGCTCCTCAGTCCATGGAATTTTCCAGGCAAGAGTACTGGAGTGGGTTGCCATTTCCTTCTCCAGAGGATCTTCCCAACCCAGGGATCAAACCTGGATCTCCCACACTGCAGGCAGAGCTTTAACCTCTGAGCCAACAGGAAAGTCTTAACTTTGGTTGTAGATTTTTCCCATGGAATACTTTAAATATATCCTGCCATTCTCTTCTGGCCTACAGAGTTTCTGCTGAAAGATCAGCTGTTAAGCATATGGGGTTTCCCTCATATGCTACTTGTTGCTTCTCCCTTGCTGCTTTTAATTTTCTTTCTTTGTGTTTAGTCTTTGTTAGTTTGATTAGTATGTGTCTTGGCATGTTTCTCCTTGGGTTTATCCTGTATGGAACTCTTCGCACCTCTTGGACTTGATCGACTATTTCCTTTTTCATGTTGGGGAAAATTTCAACTATAATATCTTCAAAAATTTTATCATATGCTTTCTTTCTCTCTTCTTTTTCTGGGACCCCAATAATTCGAATGTTGGTGCATCTGATTTTGTCCCAGTGGTCTCTGAGACTATCTTCAGTTCTTTTCATTCTTTTTACTTTATTCTGCTCTTCAGAAATTATTCATACCATTTTATCTTCCAGCTCACTGATTCATTCTTCTGCTTCAAATATTCTGCTATTGATTCCTTCTAGAGTATTTTTAATTTCAGTAATTGTGTTGTCTCTGTATGTTTATTCTTTAATTCTTATAGGTCTTTGTTAATTGATTTTTCATTTTCTCCATTTTGTTTTCAAGGTTTTTGATCATCTTTACTATCATTATTCTGAATTCTTTTTCAGGTAGTTTCCCTATTTCCTCTTCATTTATTTGGACTTCTCTGTTTCTAGTTTGTTCCTTCATTTGTGTAGTATTTCTCTGCCTTTATTTATTGATTTTTTAACTTATATTTGAGGTCTCCTTTTCCCAGGCTTCAAGGTTGAATTCTTTCTTCCTTTTCGCTTTTGCCCTCCTAAGATTGGTCCAGTGGTTTGTGTAAGCTTCCTATAGGGTGAGATTTGTGCTGAGTTTTTGTTTGTTTTTCCTCTGATGGACAAGATTGAGTGAGGTGGTAATCCTGTCTACTGGTGATTTGGTTTGTATGTTTGTTTTGTTTGTTTTTAGATGAAGTGTCCTGCATGGGGTGCTACTAGTGGTTGCGTGATGCCAGGTGTTGTATTACAGTGGCTTCCTTTGTGTGAGTTCTCACTATTTGATACTCCCTAGGGTTAGTTCTATGGTAGTCTAGGGTATTGGAATCAGTGCTCCCACTCCAAATGCTCAGGGCTTGATCTCTGGTCAGGAATGAGGATTCCACAAGTGGTTTATCATGGCATTCAATTCAGTTCAGTTCAGTTGCTCAGTTGTGTCAGACTCTGCGACACCATGAACTGCAGCACACAAGGCCTCCCTGTCCATCACCAACTCCCGGAGTCCACCCAGGTCGGTGATGCCATCCAACCTTCTCATTCTCTGTCATCCCCTTCTCCTCCTTCCCTCAATCTTTCCCAGCATCAGGGTCTCTTCCAATGAGTCAGCTCTTCCCATCAGGTGGCCAAAGTATTAGAGTTTCATCTTCAACATCAGTCCTTCCAATGAACATGTAGGACTGATCTCCTTTAGGATGGACTGGTTGGATCTCCTTGCAGTCCAAGGGACTCTCAAGAGTCTTCTCCAACACCACAGTTCAAAAGCATCAATTCTTCAGTGCTCAGCCTTCTTTATAGTCCAGCTCTCACATCCATACATGACTACTGGGAAAACCATAGCCTTGACTAGATGGACCTTTGTTGGCAAAGTAATGTCTTTGCTTTTCAATATGCTGTCTAGGTTGTTCATCAGAGAAGGCAATGGCATCCCACTCCAGTACTCTAGCCTGGAAAATCCCACGGATGGAGGAGCCCGGTGGGCTGCAGTCCATGGTGTCACTAAGAGTCGGACACGACTGAGCAACTTCACTTTCACTTTTCACTTCCATGCATTGGAGAAGGAAATGGCAACCCACTCCAGTGTTCTTGCCTGGAGAATCCCAGGAACATGGGAGCCTGGTGGGCTGCCGTCTATGGGGTCACACAGAGTTGGACACAACTAAAGCAACTTAGCAGCAGTAGTAGCAGGTTAGTCATAATTTTTCTTCCAAGGGCAAGAGTCTTTTAATTTCATGGCTGCAATCACCATCTGCAGTGATTTTGAAGCCCCCCAAAATAAAGTCAGCCACTGTGTCCACTGTTTCCCTATCTCTTTGCCATGAAATGATGAGACCAGATGCCATGATCTTAGTTTTCTGAATGTTGAAATTTAAGCCAACTTTTTCACTCTCCTCTTTCATTTTCATCAAGAGGCTCTTTAGTTCTTCTTCACTTTCTGCCATAAGAGTGGTGTCATCTGCATGTCTAAGGCTATTGATATTTCTCCCAGCAATCTTGATTCCAGCTTGTGCTTCCTCCAGGCCAGTGTTTCTCATGATGTACTCTGCATATAAGTTAAATAAGCAGGGTGACAATATACAGCCTTGACATACACCTTTTCCTATTTGGAACCAGTCCGTTGTTCTATGTCCAGTTCTAACTGTTGCTTCCTGACCTGCATACAGGTTTCTCAAGAGGCAGGTCAGGCTGGTTTTCCCATCTCTTTCAGAGTTTCCCAGTTTATTGTGATCCACACAGTCAAAGCCTTTGGCATAGTCAATAAAGCAGAAATAGATGTTTTTCTGGAACGCTCTTGCTTTTTTGATGATCCAGCAGATGTTGGCAATTTGATCTTTGGTTCTTCTGCCTTTTCTAAAACCAGCTTGAACATTTGGAAGTTCACGGTTCATGTATTGCTGAAGCCTGGCTTGACATTGAGATTAAAACAAATGTCCAAAAACGAGAAGCCAAAGATGAACCTCAGACAAATGGCAGATAAAAATCAGGCAAATAATAATTAAAATAATGGAACATACACTACTTATACATATGTAATGTATATACATATACACCCATGAGCAAAGTAAAAACTGCAACAAAATAAAGTACAGTAGATTGACTCGGCCAACAAAGTAAATCAAAAATTATATTTACCAGTTAAGAACAAAACTAAAGCACAAAGTGGAAAACAAAACTAAAGCAAGGTGCCAAGTGGAGAATAAAGCAATGAAAACAAAACTAACAAATGTGTTGAGAGAAAGGAAAGAAAGAATAGCTATGAAAAGTTAAACAGAGGTAGATGAAGGAGATTTACATACATTAAAGATTAACTGCAAGGGGAAAATAACAATAGGAAAGGCAAACAAAGAAATAAATGTAGAAAAAATATACTAGGTTTAAAAAATTTTTTAATTAAAATTATTAAAAAGAGAAGGAAAAAAGATGGAAGAAGAAAGAAAAAAGGGGATAAAAAGGAAAACTCCACAGAACTGTAAAAGCCCAACGTTAAGGAAGAGGTTTATAGCAACAATAAAAGGTGCGACTGAATATACACATATACATATATATCCATAAGCAAAATCAAAACAGTCCAACAAAAATAAAGTACTATAGATTGACCAGGAAAACAAAGGAAACCAAAAATTACATCTACCAGGACAAAACTAACTAAGCACAAACTGGAAAACAAAACTAAAGCAAGGTGCCAAGTAGGGAATTAAGCAATGAAAATAAAACTGACAAATATGTTGAGAGGAAAGGAAAGAAAGAATAGATATGCACAGTTACATAGAGGTAGATAAAGAAGATTTATATATATTAGATTAACTGCAAGGGGAAAAGAACAGTAGAAAAAGCAAACAAAAGGATAAATGTAGAAAAAATAATAATAGGTTTTAAAAATTAAAACTAAAAAACAGAAAGAAAAAAAAAGACCTCCACAGAACTGCAAAAGCTCAATGTAGAGGCAGAGGTTTATAACGACAATAAAAAATGTGACTGAAATAAAAAAGCTCAAAAGCTTAATTAGATTTCATAGATCCAATAAAATAAAAAACTACAACAGAGGGGGTAAAAAAGGAAAAAAATCCAAAAGAATCTACAGAACACGTCAAAACAAGAATAATAAACATTTGTCTTGAGTCACTGCTGTCAGAATCTCCCTCACCGGGAGTCACAGTCCATCTCCCTTCCCTTGGTTGCCCTCCAACACTGCGCTCATCTCTGGACCTTCTGTGGGGGCAGCTCAGATTCTCATCTTTTCCTACTCCTATGTGTTCTGCCTCCAATGTCCACAGCTATCAGAACTAGTGCATTTTTTTTTTTTTGTGGGAGCGCTCAATGACATTTTATATATTCTATAGACACAGAGTCTGCCTAGTTGATTGTGTGGATTTAATCTGCAGCTTGTACAGCTGGTGGGAAGGTTTTGGGTCTTCTTCCTTAGCCACACTGCCCCTGGGTTTCAATTATGGTCTTATTTCCACCTCTGCACATGGGTTGTCCTCTGGGGTTTGCTCCTGAGGCTGCCCTGGAGGACTTGGGTTTGCCCCTGTGAGGGCCAGGTGTGGAAGTGGTGCAGCTGCTTAGGTTGCAGGGGTTCTGGCAGCACCAGATACTCAGGGGAAGTTGGTGGCCAGGCAGCAGAAGAAGGGTGCTCTAGAAGGGTATGGCAACCCGTATTGGCCAATACGCTTCAGTATTCTTGCCTGGAGAATCCCTCCCTGACAGAGAAGACTGGCAGGCCACAGTCTACAGGGTTGCAAAGAGTCAGACACTACCGAAGCGACCCTGTGCGCAGAGATCCAAGACTCTTTTTGCCTGTGGCAACTCTGCCCCAGTGAGAATCGAGCATGAAGGTGGCGCAGCTGCTTGCGGGGACCTTGGTGGCGCCAAATGTGCAGGGACACGGACTGCCTCCGCCGCAGGAGTTATGGCCCTATCAGAGTCTTTTTTCAAGCCTCTTGTAGTTGGCAATCAGAAGGCTTCTTTCCTCAGTCTTTTTCTGTAGCTTCACCTGTTCAGGCACTTAGATGGCTCCCTTGCCTGGGGTCCTTCTCTGTTGTTCAGCAAGTCCAGGGGTCCTACTCTGTAGTTCAGCGCATCAGGCATTTGATGGGCCAGCCTCTGTTGTTCAGCTGCAGATGCTGGCCTGTGTGGAGAGAGAGAGAGGCTATGGTGATGGCTCCACCCCCTACGCGTGACTCAGCAGTATCGCCTTGCTTCCATGGCTGCACAGCTTTCCTCCACAGGCATTTCCCACCACAGTCTCCTCCCTCACTTCCTTTTGATCCGTTTCTCCCAGTCAACAGCAGCCCTCGCCCTGGGATGGCTCCACAATCCCCAAACTCTGCGTCCCTGTCCGGGGTAGGTATGGCTGCGGCAAGGACTGCCTGATTCTCATTCTATTTAGGCTGCCACAGATCAGCTGTTTCACTCAGCCTTAAATGTTTCTCCTCTGACTCAAGTGATTGCCCCAATGTGGGAATCAGACCCCTGCTTCAGTTTCCTGACCCACTGAGAGCAGGTCCAGTCCTATTAACACTCCTATTCCCACCCCCCAGTTCCTTCGTGCTACCAAGTTTTGCGTGGTTCAATATATTTTTTTCCTCTGGTCAGGCACTCCTGTCCGCTCTCAGCTGGTGTTCTCTACATTATTTTTTACTTATTGTCACAATGACCTTGTGAAGAGAGGTATTAATGTTATACTCCCATTTAACAAAAGAGGAGATTGACACTCAGGCTTCCTGGAGTCTTTAACTCTGAGCCCAGACTCTTGAAGTCTTCTGATTCAAATCCAAAGTCCAAACATTCATTTCCTTCCTGAATTTTGTGATACTGATATCAAACAGGGCCATTCTATCTAGTCAGTTAAATATGTACTTGATGGGCACAATAAAATGTAATCATTGCTTAACATGTTTGAGAGATTTTATCTGATCTTTAGTAAGGCAAACCCACTTAGGCATACAAAGTACAGAAAATTTTCCATTTCTCAGAGATTAAAAAAATGTTTTACATGTTTTCTGTATTCTTCATCTTTATTATTTCTCTCTTTTCTTGAGCTTCCCTGGTGGCTCAGATGGCAAAGAGTCTGCCTGCAATGCTAGAGATTTGGGTTTGATCCCTGGGTTGGGAAGATCTTTTGGAGAAGGAAATGGCAACCCACTCCAGTATTCTTGCCTGAAGAATCCCATGGACAGAAGAGCCTGGCGAGCCCCAGTCCATGGGGCCGCAAAGAGTTAGACACGACTGAGTGAGTAACACTCATCTTTTCTTGCGGTAGTGATAGTTAAGAGTCTTTAACTTAAAGTAGGTGAAAAGATGGAAAAGTGGATAAAAATCTGTGATGGTGGAGACAGGGTTTGGGGTCATCTATAAATCTTGTCATATATATATATGTAACCTGTTGCATGGTTTAACTCAAAGCACAGAATTTTAGAACTGGATGGTATTTTAAAGCTTATCTTCTGGAACATTCTTAATATATAACAAAGAGGCTAAAGCCCCAGTGGGTTCAGTGACTTTCCTCGGGTCACTCTGTTACAGGGAAGAACTGACTCCATGTTGAATCTGTTTCTTTTACTTTAACCTTTGCTTCTCCTTGCTTTTGTTTACTAAAAGGATATTGTCCATACATAAAGGCCTGCCTCAGGGAACCCTGCTTCCCTACCTGAATGTGAAACCAAAACGCCTTTGTTCAGGACCCTGTCCACTTCTAGATGGCTACAGGAAGGACAAAATTAACACATCCCCTCCCCAAGACTAGCCATTCCAGGAAATATTTGTAAGATTAATGCCTCTTTCTACTTTACTTCCTCACCTCTCCCGCTCTCTGTTCTAGGAAGGATCTTGGCATCCAGACCTTGATAAGATGGTTATTTTGAGACCATTAGTCTACTATCTTCTCAGTCAGCTAGATTTCTGAATAAATTCATATTCTGTGCCTCAGTACCTTGTCTCTTGGATGTTATTGGCCTGTGTGGGGCAAGTAGAGCAAGCTTGGACTTGGCAAACAATCTCAACTGCTTTGATATCAAGTCATGATTTGAACTCAGATCTTTGGCAGGGATCAAGACCATACCCAAGAAAAAGAAATGCAATAAGGCAAAATGGTTGATCACCATTATGTGAGTTTAACCCATTTTGAAAAATTTTCCCTCTATGAACTGAAGGAAATGCTTGAACAATCTTTTCATTACACTTGGGGTAGGCAGTGGTTTCACCGGATTCTGAAATGTCCTACAGTTGCAAAAACATGTGCCAAGAATGGCTTCCTACTATTGTGTAAGCTGAGGACCAGGATACAAAGAAGGACTTCAGACAGGGAGAGAAAACATATTTAAAAAGGCTATGATTATATATTTTTTCTAGTTTCTTTAATCCTCTGCAAGAAAAGTTTAAATAAATGTGTCTTTTACAGCCATTTTAATTCTCAAAAAAAGTAGAATATGTTTGTAATATTATGTATCATTCTAGAAATACTGAAATATAGAAAAATATAAAAGTGTAAAACTCACTAGGGAAAATTGAAGTGAAAATATTTTATTATGCTATACTTTAAAATGCAAACATGAAAGTTAAAAATAAATGGCAGGAAATAACTAATTGTTCACTCAATAACAAGCTCTGGGGACAATGGTTTGAAGCAGCTAGATGATGTGTTTCATATCCAGCTTCCTACCGTTTTGTATAAACATTGCCTCCCTGTTTCCTTCATGGATAAATTTAACCTAAAAATCAGTCTCGGCGTCTCCAGTGCTGTCCTGTTTGTAGGGCAATAATCAGTCCACAGGTTTTTGACACTGTGGCTCACATGATACCGTCAGCTGACAGACGTGCATTACTTACCCATTTTCTAATGATATTTCTGGACTGTGAACAGGGACTGATGGTGCCATGTGGTATCTAGCTATTTATTCTGGCTTCTAAGCAGTTGGAATGTGGGGAACTATTTAGTTCCACAGCATTTGACAGAAGGGAACAGATTTGCTAGACGAGGTTGAAAACAAGCCTGTCATTGTAGGCAGAGAATCAATTGGCATAAATATAGTATCCTTCCAATATGTATATCCAGTAGTAAAGAATAATATCAACTACCACCAACATTCAACTCAAAGAAATATTTAAAAAAAATACATAATGGGGGAGAAGGAACACTGACGTACCTATCAACTAACTTCAACAATTATCGACTCTTAGCTGATCTGTTTTGTCCCCAGCTATTCCCTTGCCTTCACTGTATTAAAGCATATTCCAGACATCAAATTATTTTATCCATAAATATGTTAGCACCTATCTCTACAAGACAGGAACTCTTTTTTTAAAAAGCAACCATAATACTATATCTCATCTAAAAGTTGGATAAAAAAATTCATTAAATATACATTACTATTGAAATGTTTTTCTTTTTTGGCTGCACAGCTTGTGAAATCTTTTTCGTTTTTTTTTTTTTTTTTCCCATTATGTTTTGTGAGATCTTAGTTCCCCAACCAGGGATGGAACCTGGGACCCCAGCAGTGAAAGAGCCGAATGCTAACCATTGGACCACCAGGGAATCCCTCCTCCTTTGTTTTAAGTTCATATGTATGAAACAGAATCCAAGTAAGGTCCATACATTTCAGTTGGCTGTTTCTTAAATATTTTTTAAATTAAAATTTAAAAAAAATTTTTAATTGTGATAAAATACACAAAACATAAAATTTACCATCTTAACCATTTTTAAATGTGCAGTTCTGTAGTATTAAGTGCAATCACCTTGTTATACAGCCATCGTCACCATCCATCTCCAGAACTCTTTTCCTCCTGCATGACTGAAACTACGTTCATCACACCAGCACTCCCCACTCCCGTATTCCCTCAGCAACCACCATTCTCCTTTCTGTCTCCATGAATTCGACCACTCCAGGTATCTCAAATAAGGGCAGTCATACAACATTTGTCTTTTTGTGACTGGCTTATTGCACTTAACAGAATGGTCTCAAGGTTCATCCATGTTGTGGTATATATCAGAATTTCATTGCTTTTCAAGGTTCAATACCATTGTATTGTATGTATATGCCGCATTTCATCTGTCTATTCATCTGTTGATGAACACTAGGGTTGCTTCCACCTCTTTGCTGTTGTGAATAATGCTTCCACGAACACGGGTGGGCAAATATCTTCCAGACCTTGCTTTAAATTTTTTTGGATATATACCCAGAAGAGGAATTATTGGATCTTACGGTAATTCCACTTTTTTTTCTTTTCAGGGACCACCGTACTATTTTCCTTAGGGGCGACACCATTTTACATTCCAGCAATAATGCACAAGGGTTCCAAGTTCTCTACATCTTTGCCAACTCTTGTTATTTTCTGATTTTCATTTTTTTTTAACTGTAGTCATCCTAAGGGCATGAAATGGTAACCCATTGTGGTTTTGATTGATACTTCCATAATGATTAATTGTAAGCATCCTTTCATTTTCTTGTTGGCCTTTTGTACATCTTCTTTGAAGAAATATCTATTCAAGTCCTTTGCCCATTTTTAAAATAGTTTTTTCTTGTGTGTGTGTGGTTAAGTTGTAGGAGTTCTTTATATATTCTAAATATTAATCCCTTTTCAGATACATGATTTGCAAATATTTTCCTCCATTGCATAGGTTAAATTTTCAATTTAATTGTGTCTTTTGATGGCTTCCCTGGTGGCTCAGCTGGTAAAGAGTCCACCTGCAATGCAGGAGACCTGAGTTCAATCCCTGGGTTGGGACGATCCCTTGGAGAAGGGAAAGGCTACCCACTCCAGGATTCTGGCCTGGAGAATTCCATTGACTGTATAGTCCATGGGTTTGCAAAGAGTCAGACACGACTGAGTGACTTTCACTTTTCACTTTGATGTTGTAGAAGTTTAAAATGTTGATGTATTCCACTTTACTTTCACTTTTGTTGCCTGTGCTTTTGGTATCATATCCAAAAAACCATTGTCAAATTCAAGGTCATGAATTCAAGGTCCTATGTTTTCCTTTAAGAGTTTTTATAGTTTTAACTCTTACATTTAGGTCTTTGACCCTAATTTTTGTATTTGGTGTAAAGTAAGAGTCTTAAAATTCTTTTAATCCATAGATCCTTCACTTTCATCTTTTTCTATCCTCTGCCTATCGCTTTCATTTCCTCTCTTGCAATTTATTTGTTGAAGAAACTGAGTTGTTTGTCCCACAGGCTAGGTTTTGTTGTTAGCACCCTTGTAGTTTCATTTAACAAGTTCCCCTGTTTCTCTTCACTGCATTTCCCTTAAGTTGGTAGCTGACTCTAAAGATTTGATTTGATTCTGGTTTCTTTCTTTCTTTGTTTATTTTTAGCAAGAATACTTCACAGATGATATAAACACATCAGGAGACACATATTATCTGGTGTCTTTTCTGATGTGATGGTAGTAGTCAGCACTGAACAATAATTACCAGGATCTATTCATTCATATGGAGAAGGCAATGGCACCTCACTCCAGTACTCTTGCCTGGAGAATCCCATGGACGGAGAAGCCTGGTGGGCTGCAGTCCATGGGGTCGCTAAGAGTCGGACACGACTGTGCGACTTCACTTTCACTTTTCATTCATTCATAAAGGGCTTCCCTGATAGCTCAGTTGGTAAAGAATCCCCCTGAGTCAGTAAGATCCCCTGGAGAAGGGGAAAGGCTAACCACTCCAGTATTCTGGCCTGGAGAATCCCATGAACTGCACAGTTCATGGCGTTGCAAAGAGTCAGACACGACTGAGCAACTTTCACTTTCACTCATTCATAAAGTTTACCCAAAAAGTGATATTCTAACTCTCTCACTCCCTTTTCTTATTTATTGGAAAAATTCTGTTTAGAGAAACATATCATCATCAACTAATTAACTACCTTAGAGTTCATATAAGAAATGGGATGTATATTTGATTCTTCCCCTTAATTTAACAATTTTCAAAATGACTTACTTCCTTAGTAACGTCAATAGTGAAAAATGTGTTTTCTTTTTTGTTTTACTATAAGCATATCATGAAAATGAAAGTGAAAATGTTAGTTGCTCAGTTATGTCCAACTCTTTGCGACCCCATGGATTGTAGCCCGACAGGCTCCTCTGTCCATGGAATTCTCCAGGCAAGAATACTGGGGTGGGTTGCCATTTCTTCCTTCAGGGAATCTTCCCAACCCAGGGACTGAATCTGGGTTTCCTGCATTGCTGATGGATTCTTTACCTTCTGAGCCACCAGGGAAGTCCAAGGACATCATGAATTCAATGGGAAAAAAATGGTTGATGTATCTCAATTCATTTTAGTTATTAATTTTATTTGTGCTCAAGTTGTCACATATTTTCAGTGGGAGACTTCTCAGTTTGACTCTTGATTCCTTTTGAAATAGTCTTTGATAGCTTTCTTGCTTTCTGGAACGATAAGCTATTCCAGGCTTCTTTTATTAATTTTTCTTCTCCAGATCAAGAATTGGCCAGTTTCTAAGAATCTCTAATTCCTTTTACTGAGAAATTTGGTGATGAAAATTTGGGGTACAAAACATGCTCATTGCTACTGAATTGGGCATTATTTCTAGCTTGTGGGGTCTTAGTCCCTCAAACAGAGATCAAATCCATGCCCCTGCAATAGAAGCAAAGTCTTAAACACTGGACCACCAGGGAGATCCTTCAAAGTATTTTCTAGTTTTTCTTGTGATTTCCTTTTTTACTGGTCATAAAGGAGTACATTGTTAATTTTCACATAATTTTTAGTATCCCAAATTTCTTTCCCTATTGATATCTATTTTCATTCCACTGTGGTTAGAAAACATACTTTGTGTGATTTCAATCATTTTAATTTTACTGAGTTTGTATTATGGCCTAGCAGATATCTGTTCTGGAGAATGTTCCATGTGTACTCAAGAAGAATGTATTTTCTGTTTTTGCTGGGTAGAGCTGATCTATAGATGTGTTAGGACTAGTTGGTTTACAAACTCCGTCAAGTCTTCTATTTTCAAGCTGACCTTCAGTCTAGTTGTTTTATCCATATTGAAAGGGGATATTGAATTCTCCAACTATTATTTTTGAATTGACTATTCCTCCCTTCAATTCTGTCGGGTTTTGCTTCATGCATTTTGGGGCTCTGTTGTTAGAAGCATACATGTTTAAAATGATTACATCTTCCTAATATATTAACAATTTAATCATCACAAAACTCTTTATCAATAATAGCAAATAATTTTAAAGTTTCTTTTGCCTGATATTAATATAGCTGTTCCAGCTTTCTTATGCTTATTTACATGATATCTTTTTTAATACTTTTACTTTCAACTTCTTTGTATCTTGAATCAGAAGTGCCTTGTAAATAGTATATAGTTGAATCTTGATTCATGGCCACATCTGCTCAGGGTGAAGTTCTTTATACTGAACTGGAAAAGGGTGAAGAGGGGAGTGGGTTGTGACTCAAGTACCATAGACTCTGACTGTTCTTACGAGGTTTAGTAGATTTTCTTGAGTAAACATTTCATTTGCTGTATGACTTTAGGACAATTTACAGAGATTTTAAATGTTTTTTTTAATATATATATAATTTTTTTACCATTTAGGGTTGTTTCACTAGAGAGTAGGTCTGTAGAACTCCTCACCCTGCCATTCAGATCATCTCCTTATTTAAGTTCTGATTGTAAAAGATTTCAAACATATGAAAAGGAAAGAAACACTATAATAAACCTTCATAAATTAAATATTCATTTTAAACAATTATGAAACATGTAATCATGTCATCTTTTTCTCCTTCTTCCTATAGATTATTTTGAAGCAAATCTTTAGTATCATATAATTTCTTCTATAAACACTGCTTTTTGAAGTTAAGTTAGTCTCTTCCCCCTACTCTCTCCCTCTCTCCTCTCTCTCTCACACACACACATACCCTTCTCTCCCTCCCTGCTCTGCAGTCCCACCTCTGTCACATATCAAATATCCATACATGTTTGGATTATTTATGGGCTCTCTATTCTGTTTCATTTGTCCTTTTATTCATTCTTGTGCCAACACCACACTGTTATAGTTATTTTAACTTTGTAATCTTTAACACCTAGCAGATGGTGATTGTAGCCATGAAATTAAAAGACGCTTGCTCCTTGGAAGAAAAGTTATGACCAACCTAGATAGCATATTAAAAAACAGAGATTATTTTGCCAACTAAGGTCCGTCTAGTCAAGGATATGGTTTTTCCAGTGGTCATGTATGGATGTGAGAGTTGGACTGTGAAAAAAGCTGAGCACTGAAGAATTGATGCTTTTGAACTGTGGTGCTGGAGAAGACTCTTGAGAGTCCCTTGGACTGCAAGGAGATCCAACCAGTCCATCCTAAGGGAGATCAGTCCTGGGTGTTCATTGGATGGACTGATGCTAAAGCTGAAACTCCAATACTTTGGCCACCTCATGCGAAGAGTTGACTCATTGGAAAAACCCCTGATGCTGGGAGGGATGGGGGGCAGGAGGAGAAGGGGACGAAGAGGATGAGATGGCTGGATGGCATCACTGACTCGATGGACATGGGTTTGGGTGAACTCTGGGAGTTTGTGATGGACAGGGAGGCCTGGCGTGCTGTGATTCATGGGGTCGCAAAGAGTCAGACACGACTGCGCAACTGAGCTGAACTGAACTGAACTGAACACCTAGTAAATCAAGTCTTTCCACCATTGCCTTCTTCAAAACTATCTGAACAAGTCCTGGCCCTTTTCATTTCCATATAAATTTTTTAAAATTTAAATTTATTTATTTTAATTGGAGGCTAATTACTTTACAATATTGTATTGGTTTTGCCATACATCAACATGAATCCACCATGGGTGTACACATGTTCCCCACCCTGAACCCTCCTCCCACCTCCCTCCCCGTACCATCCCTCTGGGTCATCCCAGTGCACCAGCCCCAAGCATCCTGTATCCTGCATCGAACCTGGACTGGCTATTTGTTTCTTATATATTATACATGTTTCAATGCCATTCTCCCAAATCATCTCACCCTCACCCTCTCCCAGAGTCCAAAAGACTGTTCTATACATCTGTGTCTCTTTTGCTATCTTGCATACAGGGTTATCATTACCATCTTTCTAAATTCCATATATATGCGTTAGTATACCGTATTGGCGTTTTTCTTTCTGGCTTACTTCACTCGGTATAATAGGCTCCAGTTTCATCCACCTCATTAGAACTGATTCAAATGTATTCTTTTTAATGGCTGAGTAATACTCCATTGGGTATATGTACCACAGCTTTCTTATCCATTCGTCTGCAGATGGACATCTAGGTCGCTTCCATGTCCTGGCTATTATAAACAGTGCTGCAATGAACACTGGGGTACACGTGTCTCTTTCAATTCTGGTTTCCTCGGTGTGTATGCCCAGCAGTGGGATTGCTTGGTCATAAGGCAGTTCTATTTCCAGTTTTTTAAGGAATGTTAAAAAAACATTCTGCACTGTTCTCCATAGCGGCTGTACTAGTTTGCATTCCCACCAACAGTGCAAGAGGGTTCCTTTTCTCCACACTCTCTCCAGCATTTATTGCTTGTAGACTTTTGGATTGCAGCCATTCTGACTGGCGTGAAATGGTACCTCATTGTGGTTTTGATTTGCATTTCTCTGATAATGAGTAATGTTGAGCATCTTTTCATGTGTTTGTTAGCCATCTGTATGTCTTCTTTGGAGAAATGTCTGTTCTTTGGCCTATTTTTTAACTGGGTCTTTTTTTTTCTGGAATTGAGCTGCAGGAGTTGCTTGTATATTTAATTTTGTTAACAGCTTGTCATATTGCTTTGAAGATTTAGGAAAAATTTGGCTAACTTTTATCAAATTCAAAAACAATAGCATGTATGCTATTATTTTAATACTACTAAGATTATTCTAAATAACAGATGTATAATCTAAAAATTAAACACATAAATATAGACTTAATAAATGTCCACTACTATATATAGTACATATATATGCTATTTGTTAGACAGTCACTGAAATCAGAATGCGTATAGCTGCAAGTCAATCTATCGTCTTTGTGGAAGGGAAAATTGAAAGGTGCTTTATCTCCCTCTAGCCTCTAATTAAAAATCTGCAGGCTAGACATTTGCCACAAAAAGCAATTAGAATCTTAAAATTTAGCATTGACTTATGGGATAGCTGAGGGCTTCCCAGGTGGTGCTAGTCATAAAGAACCTGCGTGCCAATGCAGAAGACGTAAGATCCACGGGTTTGATCAGGGCATGGCAACCCACTCCAGTATCCTTGCCTGCAGAATCCCATGGACAGAGGAGCCTAGCAGCAATAGTCCATAGGGTGGCAAAGTCCCACATGACTGAAGCGACTTAGCATGTATGCATGCAGGGGATAGCTGAATGAAGTGCCATATAAATACATAAATATAGAAGCTGCTTCAAATGTGGTATGCATGAAGGGGTACTAAAGAACCTTGAAGGAGCCCAGAGAAGGATAGTGGAAATAAGAGTTCATTGCCTTATCTATTCCATCCCTTTTCCTTAGTTTTAAATCTGATTGAGTCCCCAAAACAAGTGAGATGTTCAGTTCAGTTCAGTTCAGTGGCTCAGTCGTGTCCGACTCTTTGTGACCCCGTGGACTGCAGCACACCAGGCCTCCCTGCCCATCACCATCTCCCGGAGTTTACCCAAACTCATGTCCATTGAGTTGGTTATGCCATCCAGCCATCTCATCCTCTGTCGTTCCCTTCTCCTCCTGCCTTCAATCTTTCCCAGCATCAGGATCTTTTCAAATGAGTCAGCTCTTCACATAAGGTGGCCAAAGTACTGGAGTTTCAGCTTCAGCATCAGTCCTTCCAATGACTATTCAGGACTGATTTCCTTAAGATGGACTCCTTGGATCTCCTTGCAGTCCAAGGGACCCTCAGGAGTCTTCTCCAACAACACAGTTCAAAAGCATCAATTTCTCAGCACTCAGCTTTCTTTATAGTCCAACTCTCAAATCCATAAATGACTACTGGAAAAGGCATAGCTTTGACTAGACACACCTTTATCAACAAAATAATGTCTCTACTTTTTAATATGCGGCCTAGGTTGGTCATAGCTTTTCTTCCAAGGGGCAAACGTCTTTTAATTTCATGGCTGTAGTCACCATCTGCAGTGATTTTTGTGCCCAGAAAAATAAAGTCTCTCGCCGTTTCCATTGTTTCCCCATCTATTTGCCATGAAGTGATCTTAGTTTTCTGAATGTTGAGCTTTAAGCCAACTTCTTCACTCTCCTCTTTCACTTTCATCAAGAGGCTCTTTAGTTCTTTGCTTTCTGCCATAAAGGTGCTGTCATCTGCATATCTGAGGTTATTGATATTTCTCCTGGCAATCTTGATTCCAGCTTGTGCTTCTTCCAGTCCAGCGTTTCTCGTGATGTTCTCTGCATATAAGTTAAATAAGCAGGGTGACAAGATACAGCCTTGACGTACTCCTTTTCCTATTTGGAACCTGTCTGTTGTTCCATGTCCAATTCTAACTGTTGCTTCCTGATCTGCATACACATTTCTCTGGAGGCAGGTCAGGTGATCTGGTATTCCCATCTCTTCAGAATTTTCCATAGTCTACTGTGATCCACACAGTCAAAGGCTTTGGCATAGTCAATAAAGCAGAAGTAGGTGTTTTTCTGGAACTCTCTTGCTGCTTCAATGATCCAGTTTGGCAATTTGATCTCTGGTTCCTCTGCCTTTTCTAAATCCATCTTGAACATCTGGAAGTTCATGGTTCACATATTGTTGAAGCCTGGCTTGGAGAATTTTGAGCATTACTTTGCTAGCGTGTGAGATGAGTGCAATTGTGCAGTAATTTGAACATTCTTTGGAATTGCCTTTCTTTGGGATTGGAACGAAAACTGACCTTTTCCAGTCCTGTGGCCACTGCTGAGCTTTCCAAATTTGCTGGCATATTGAGTGCAGCACTTTCACAGCATCATCTTTCAGGATTTGAAATAGCTCAACTGGAATTCCATCACCTCCACTAACTTTGTTCCTAGTGATGCTTCCTCAGGCCCACTTGACTTCGCATTCCAGCTTTCATTCCAATCCCAAAGAAAAGCAATGCCAAAAAATGTTCAAACTATCACATAACTGCACTCATCTCACATGCTAGCAAAGTAATGCTAGTGTGTGGGATATTAGAAAGGTTTTGATCTCTTGTCTAGATTTTGAGTTTTGTCTAAATACCCACTAAATGGATCTGTTCTATTTTTAAAATTTTTACTTACTTATTATTTATTTGGCTGGGTCAGGTCTTAGTTGCATCATGAGGGATTTTTTGCTGCAGGATCTTCTGGACTCCTTAGGTGTGGAATGCAGGCTCCAGAGCTGCAGGTTCAATAGTTAGGCTTAGTTGCTCCATGGCATGTAGGATCTTATTTCTCCAAGCAGGGATGAAACTATGTCCTCGCATTGCAAGGGGGAGTCTAAACCACTGGACCACCAGAGAGGCCCTGATATGTTTTATTTTTCAAAATGCCTACTGTTAAAGTGCTTAATTCGGTTGAACTTGGAATGACTGGAAAATTGGAATGGCTCTGTGTTGATTATTGACCTTTGCCTAGAGCATTCTGCGTACTTATCTCCTCTGCTTCTTGGACAATAGAGTGAACTTGCTGCTTGCCTTTGTCTGTGATACTTGCCTTCCATGCTGCCAGCTCCTGCTTCTTCCTAGGACTTAGCTGTCTGCCAACTCCTAGGTTTCTCTCCGCTAAAATAATGGAGAAGCTAATCACATATCTAGCCACTGTACAGGCTGGAAAAATTCCACGTTGGCACAAAGAAAAGACTTGTCCGCAGGCCCCACAGTTCTGAGGCAAGACTTCTTGGCTGTTCTGCCATCAGCCAAACCTTATGTAGAGTCTTGAGCAGTTTGCCGCTCCTAGATTCCTTTATTTAGCTGACAGGTGGCCCTGCATCCTACAGCTGTGGCCAAAGTCTCACAATCAGCCTTTTGTTGCAGTGAAATGAAGACTGTTGGTTTCCTATGAAATAACTAGAGTTCCCGATAGAGCCCTTTACATAGGGTTTTCAGGAGTTTAGTGATCCACCAGAGCTGGTAAACATTCCATGGTTCCATTCACCACAGTTCTATAAATTTCATCTCCCAGATGCAAGAAGAGATTACCACAAACTTTACTATGTGAGTAGTTTCAAGATTAATTCATGATAGCTGATCCACGTTGTTGTACAGCAGAAACTAAAACAACACTGTAAAACAATTCTTCTCCAGTTAAAATAATATTAAAAAAGAAAGGCAAAGGAGTGATTCATGGATCTCACCCATAGCAGTGGCAGAAATTTCCCTAATTGAACCGGGCAATAAAACCAACTGCAGTGAAAGCCTGACATCAGTTCAAGTTTCCTTTATCCAGAGCTCAAGTACTCAAGCCTGCCATCCCTACCTCTCCGTCTCTGAGGATTCTTTCCCCTAAACCTGACACCCAGGAGTGAGTGATGCAGCCCAGTGCCATTCATCCACAGGAGGCTCAGTCTGTCTCTATCACATGGCCTCAGCTCCACAGGCAGAGCTCCCTGTCTCTCTTACCTCTCACCATTCTGTCTTTGGCACTGTGTTTCCTGCAATCCATTTGCAGACTCTTGCCCCACACAGAGCATCAGAGGTTTGGGTGCACTAGGGGACTTCACTGTCTTGAAAGACTTGTGGACAAGGACTGACCTGGGGATGGAAGGATCTTCTGAAAGGCTTCTCCTCTTTCATTCAGACCTTGAGCTTGGAGGCCCAGACAAAAGAACAGTAGGATGCTCTTATCACATCAGGCACTAATGCAATGACTTCCTAAATGACCTCCTCCTGTCCGTTATTTTCCTCTTTTCAAGTCTCCACCCAGCAGTCAGGAAATTTGACTGTGTCCTTCCTTTATTTAAAATCCCTTCCTGTCTCCCACACTGTGGCCTGCAAAGGCCCTGTACACCCGTGCCAACCTCTCCAATTCTATCCCACGCCTCCTTCCTCCTGTGCTGTGCTCCAGTTTTCTTTTAGTTCTTCATATGCCACGCTCCCTCCTGCCTTGAGGGCTTTCCACATGCCAGTCTCTTTGATTCTTTAATTTATTGATTCTCACTCATCTTTCAGAGCTCAGTTCAAATGTGACTTTCTCAGGGAAGCTGCCCTTGAGTCCCCTGATGAATTCCCTCATTTTACCTTTTACCCTACATCCAATTCCTTCCTAGTCTGTAATTATAAATCTGATTAATTTTGAATGTCTTCCTCCCAATCAGCTTGTAAGATTCATGAAGGCAAAATCTCGGCCTATAAAGGCTCTCCCCCTTGCATATCCACATGGTAGGGGCTTGGTAAATATTTACTGGATGAATAAATTAACCAAAAAAATATGGGCAAGTTACTATTGAAGGCCTCACCAGCTGGTGAATACACACTTCTATCACATTTGTGACGAATTTTTTCTTCCATATGACATGCAGATATTAGACAGCTGCAGGAGTGGGTGCCTCACTTCTCCTCCAGTTCTTTCTCTTAAGTCTCTCTCTTTTCCCCTCTGGCCTACTGAAAATACCAAGGCAAGCATGGACACACACACACACATGTATTCATACACACAGCATACAGAGGTCAAAGGTAGGTTTAGAACTGGCTCTTGAAATATACAAAAATACTTTCCCCTCCTTATTTCTTTATTTAGTGAGATATGTTAACTAGCCCCTTCTGTTAAAAAATAATGTCAATCAAAAAATAACATAGCCCTTCTTTAAGAGCTGTAAATTTCTCAAAAGTATAATTCCTAGAGATTCTAATAAAAATTCAGACAACTCAGAACAATCTTCTAAAGGCACGTTTTTCACTCATACCCTTCTCTTGCTATTTAACTTTCACTTATGTCTGGATTTCACTTTATTAAAAGATCATAAGCTGCTTGAGGAGAGTGTTTATAGGTTTTCTGCTTTATATTCTTCCCATACCTGTGCATAAAGAGGGACTTAACAAATTTTTTCTCAATTGCTTTCAGAAAGAGAAGTTAAATTGAAAAGGGAAAGAAAATGAACTGACCCTTAGGAGAAGTTATTATAAAACTGTATATTCTAAAATTATATGTCTTAACATGACAAAGGAAAATGAAGTCTGTAACAAGAAGGTAAACCGGTACTCTAGCTAGTAGAAATAAAAGCCATGCTAACTGTGACTAAATAGAGTAATAAAGTAAATAAAAGTTACTATTCAGAACGGAAAGATGACAGATTCAGGAAGCACCTTTTTAATGGGAAATTATTTTCAAAAGCTTCTCTGGATTAGAAAGTCCATGAGGGAGTATTTCCCGGTAGTTAGGACTCTGTGTATCCACCGCAAGGAACACAAGTCAACCCCTGGGCCGTGAAGTAAGATCCCAGGTGTTGCTCAGGGCAGCTAAAATAAAGTAATACAAATTAAAAAAAAATTAACATTAATTTTAAAAAGTCCCTGTGACTTAACCTTCTATTATGGCCAATTTTAACTCATTTTTAAAAAACCTTGTTTGGCTGCACTGGGTCTTAGTTGTGGCACATGGGCTTTGCACTGCCGCACGTGGGACCTTCCCTGTGGCATGTGGAATCTTTCAGGGGTGAATGTGGGATCTAGTTCCCTGCCCAGGTTTTGAACCCAGGCCTCCTACACTGGGAGTAAGCGTCTTAGCCACTGAACCACCAGGGAAGTCCCAACTCCTTTTCCCAATTAACACTATTTTACTTATCTCATGGAATCTTCATAAACCCTGAGAGGAGGACTCAGGACATAAGCAATTAAGTAGAAGAAGATAATGAATCAGAGAAAAGCTTCAGATAATGAATCAGAGAAAAATGAAAGATCATTTGGGTTGAGAGGAAAGGGAAAAGTCCAGATGGCAAATAGAACAAGAGGAGAACTTGCTCTCTGGGTCACTGAAGACAGACTGATCCTGCTCCCAGTGGGGAGGAGCAAAACGACAGAAACATCAGGTAAGTCTGTGGGATCCAAGAGGAGAGGCAATCTACATGTGTTCTTAGAAAGAGGCCCAAGGAGACCCAAGATTTCAGAGGCTGAAGGGCTGTGTGACAAGTCTAAAGTGTGGGACAGCTTAGAGAGTCATGGTTCCGTGGCCTGAGAGTGCCACACAAGTGGAGGGGGTTTCAGGAGCACCCCACAGCTTCCGTGACTCAGCCTGGCAGTGGAATGAGTTTTTTTGCACCCCAGAGTCTGTATAGAAGTTGAAAGAATAATTGTCAAACCTGCAGGGGCCTTTTTAATGGGCTCATGGGGATGACGCAGTGATCGCCTTGTATGTCCAGTAAACAAAGACGAAACCAGATGATGGATGGCCAACTGGAAACCAAGCCACAGATGTCACAACACCCAATGCTTTGACACTTCACATGCACCCCAGAAATTAGATATATGTCTTGGATGTATGTTGACTAAATTTAAATTTTTGCCACTTAGAGGGTAGGGACTCTACATAGAAAATAGTTCCGAGGAAAATAAAGTTACTATTTCTAACACAGCTGGGTTTGGGAGCTAAAAGTGAAATCCTTACTTTTATTAATAGTATCCCCTAACCTAGTTTTGCAGTTGAGAAGCAGATCTGAGTGAGATGTGGGTCTCTACTGAACTAGCAGGAGAATAAAAGGTTTTGGGGGAAGAAAAAAGGAAATAAGAAGGAAGGGTTGAGAATCCTCTTTCTAACTGGAAGAGAGAGTCAAGAGGAAAAAGAAAGAAAATAGATGAATATCCAACATCTCTTTTGTTTTCATTATGATATTCATACTGACTCCATGGGATTTCCTGTTTTTCTAGCATATTCAGGAAGGATACTTTAACCTAGACCACTGAAACTGGAATTTTATCTGAGGTGAGAAAACAAGAATGTTAGACATGAAATCACAATCCAGGTTGAATTTCTGGCTTTGCCATAAATAGATATGTGACCCTGGACAATCTCTTAACCTCTTCAAATTCAGTTTCAAATCAACTATAAGTGTTAGTCACTCAGTCGTGTCTGACTCTTTGCAACCCCATGGACTATAGTCCACTAGGCTCCTCTGTCCATGGCATTCTCCAGGCAAGAATACTATAGTGGGTTGCCATTTCCTTCCCCAGAGGATCTTCCCAACCTAGGGATCGAACCTGGGTCACCTGTATTTCAGGCAGTTTTTTGAGCCACCAGGGGAGCCCTCAAATCAACTGTTTACAGGGTTTAATAAAACACATAGCATTGAATTACTGAGAGAAGTGAGTCACTATACATGAAAGAGCTTTGCGGGGCTTCCCTAGTGGTCCAGTGGCTAGGACTCTGCACTACCAATGCAGGGGGCCCAGGTTCGATCCCTCCAAAGGAAACTAGATCCCACATGCTGCAACCAAGAGTTCAGATGACGCAACTGAAGATCCTGCCTGAAGCAGCTAAGACCTGGGCAAGCAAACAAACAAACAGAAATAAAACATTTTAAAAAGAGCTTTGTAAGTGGTAAAGACTGGACCCCATGGGGTATGATTTTGCAGGGGAGGTGACAATGGGGAAAGAAGTGTACAGGTGTAGATGGCACATGGGGGTGAACAGTGCTATTTTGGAGTCTCTGAACAGATAGTTCAACACAAAGAAATCAGGTTTACTGGAAAAACATGGTCCAGAAGAGGAGAAAAAAGGAGAGGAGTTATATGGGCATCAGAGGCAAACCCAGGTATCCTGACTTGAGTTCAGTAATTACATCAAACTCTTTACTTAGGAGTACCTGTCAGAGTCTCTTGCCCATTCATTTTAGAGATCTACTGACATTTAATATATGGTACATTGCCCTATCTTACAGTTTTGGAATAGGACAATCACTTCTCAAGCTTTCAGTGTAAGAAATTTAACAGGAATTGGGGCTTTAGAAACCAAGAGTTAATCTTTTCAATGACCGGAAATCCTTCTTAGTCATAGTCTTTAGCATGAAAGCCTCCGCTATTAGCTCAACTAGTTGTTCTTCCTTTGAGACATCTCTGGAAACTCAGCACTTATATGTGAAAACTTTTGTTCTTACTCTGAAAGCTGAACATGAGGTTGGATGACATGCCCTAAGTTTAGAAACAGATGCAGTCTTCCTAATTTGGTGCAATGTTGGAATCCTCTAGTTGCGACATGAGATGAAAATTCCATTCCCCAGATTTCTTTTGAAGTAGCACTTGGTGGGACTATTTCATTGTGCTACCTGGGGTAGGGAAGTGAAGTGAAGTCGCTCAGTCGTGCCCGACTCTTTGCGACTCCATGGACAGTAGCCTGGACCAAGCTCCTCCATCCATGGGATTTTCTAGGCAAGAGTACTGGAATGGGTTGCCATTTCCTTCTCCAGGGAATCTTCCCAACCCAGGGATCGAACCCAGGTCTCCCGCATTGTAGACATACTTTTTACCGTCTGAGCCATCAAAAACACATGCTCAGTTGCACATGATGGTTGCTAGACTGTCTTCTTGGGAAGGTAGGCCTTATCAACTAGAGACCCCTAGGTTTCACTGGAAATTGTGATGGGTTTAGGATTGTGAATTTGAGAATAGAAGCCAAGCAGAGGTAAGTAAGAGGAGACATATTTGAAGTGGGAGGGAGAAAGAAATCTTGGATAAAACACTAGAGCCATCAAAAGGATAGGGCAGGACTAGAGAAAGAGTATGTAAGAAAGACCCATTGTAGTGGGGAGCCAAGTGTGGATTTTGGAGAACAGATATATTAAAGGAGATTCCACCAATGTTTTAGTTTGAAAAAGACCAAACTTTTAGAAAAGTTGCAAAAATAGTACAATGGAGTATATCCACTGCATCTACATGTATAGAGACAGAGTACATTTTATAAATGTATGTATTCACAAATTTTGTATATAGTTAGATAAAAAGTAGATACAGAAAGAAATATATATATATATGTATATGTATATACAGAAAGAAATATATATATATATGTATATGTATATACTTTTCTGAAACATTTGAAAGTTATAGGTAGACATCATGAAACTTTACCAGGAAATACTTCTGTATGTGTCTCCTAGGAATGAAACCATTCTCCTATATGACCAAAGTATAATTATTCCACTCGGGAATTTAAACTTGATACAATAAAATATCTAATATTCAGTACACACAAACACTTTCCCCATTATCCCAAAAACATCCTTCTAAATCTCCAATTTAAAGGGGATTTAAAAATTGTTTGCTGTGTTCAATATAAATGCCTTCTCCATTTTCCCTATGAAATCACCAAAAACAACCACATTTCTTGTTAATATTTTTAATGCCAGTAATTTATTTGGGGGAACTTGCAGATGTTGCATATCCAGATTGGCAGGGGATAAAAACAGAAATCACAGTGGGTGCCAGAGAAGAGGCTTGTTGACACTGACTACAACTGAAGCAACAATTTGGAGGAAAGGAAATGTAATAGACTCAAAACCACTGTTCTATTCCTGGGGTGCTACCCCATTCCTCTGACACAACGTCTTCTAATCTTCATATGTGATCAGTCTCTTACAGTGCTTGTTTCCCAGATCCTATCATGATACAAAACTTCATTCTCATGGTTTTTTCTTTTTAATAGATTTTATTTTTTAGTGCAGTTTTATATTTACAGAAAAATTGAGAAACTAGTACAGAGAGATCCCATATAGCCTTTCACCCCACACAGTTTCTCTAATTATTAACATCTTATACTAGTACATTTTTTACAATCAATGAACCAGTATTGACAGATTACTATTAATGAAGTCTGACTTTATTTAGACTTCTTTGGTTTTTAACCTAACGTCCTTTTTCTGTTCTAAGATCCCATCTGGGATATGAAATTACATTTAGTTGTTATTTCTCCTTAGGCTCCTTAGATGATGCCAGATTCTCAGACTTCTCTTGTTTTTGATAACCTTGACAGGTTTTTGCTTCTAGGTCTTTTGATAACTTAATATCTGTATATAGCTTGGCAGAGCACCACAATAAATATTATTTTGAATTAAGTATTACCTTTGATACTGGGTGAAAGTCAGATCCTGTCTGAAGTAACCACACAATAAGGATGATAAAGTTATTTCAGGAGACTTGTTTGTGTATAGATCATATTATGAGTACTCACTGATTATATCAGAGAAGGCAATGGCAAACCACTCTAGCACTCTTGCCTAGAAAATCCCATGGATGGAGGAGCCTGGTAGGCTGCAGTCCATGTGGTTGCTAAGAGTCGAACACAACTGAGCAACTTCACTTTCACTTTTCACTTTCACGCATTGTGGAAGGAAATGGCAATCCAATCCAGTGTTCTTGCCTGGAGAATTCCATGGACAGAGGAGCCTGGTGGGCTACAGTCCATGTGGTCACAAAAAGTCGGACACGACTGAGTGACTAACACTTGAAAAAGAAAAAAAAAGTATATTCTGTTTTTCCTTTATTGCACTTACCAAGGAGAAGGCAATGGCAGCTCACTCCAGTACTCTTGCCTGGAGAATCCCATGGATGGAGGAGCATGGTAGGCAGCAGTCCATGGGGTCGCGAAGAGTCGGACACAACTGAGCAACTTCACTTTCACTTTTCACTTTTCTGCATTGGAGAAGGAAGTGGCAACCCATTCCAGTGTTCTTGCCTGGAGAATCCCAGGGACGGGGAAGCCTGGTGGGCTGCCGTCTAGGGGGTCGCACAGAGTCAGACATGACTGAAGTGACTTAGCAGCAGCAGCAGCAGCATTGGTTATAGATGGGCTATAGAGTTCATAGCATTCATTGGGTGGGATGGTATTCCTTGGGTGGTTGAGTCAATGAAGCTCCAGACACAAATACCAACTGAGAAGACAAAACCAATCAGCAGGTGCCTTTTCCTCTGAAAGCCTATGTTCTTACAGACTACACATGGCAGATGGTCTATAGTTTTCTCTTTATCTTTGCAAGCATCTTGGGGTAATTTGTTGCCTTGTGCACTATCTTTACTAAACAAGTATTTCCATTTTCCTTTGTTTTTTTACTCTTTTTCAAATTAAAGTATAATTTACATATAGTGATAAGCACAGATCTTATGTATACAGTTCAAAATGTTTTGACAAATGCATGCTGTGCTATGTTTAGCTGCTCAGTCGTGTTCCACTCTTTGCGACCCCATGAACTGTAGCCCACCAGGCTCCTCTGTCCATGTGGATTCTCCAGGCAAGAATACTGGAGTGGGTTGCAGTGCCCTCCTCCAGGGGATTTCCCAACCCAGGGACTGAACCCAGGTCCCCTGCATTGCAGGCAGCTTCTTTACAATCTGAGCAACCAGGGATGCCCATGAGTACTGGAGTGGGTAGTCTATCTCTTCTCCAGGGGATCTTCCCAACCCAGGAATTGAACCAGGCTTGCCTGCATTGCAGGCGGATGCTTCATCAGCTGAGCTACCATGGAAGCCTAATCCATCAAGACAGCCAGTATGGCCATCAGGGCAGAAGATGATCTCGTGCTCTTTCCAAGTCAATGCCTGCCCTTGAACCCCCAGAGACAATCATTGGTTCAATTGCTTTCACCATGATTAGATTTGCCTGTCTAGCACTTCACATAAACGGAATCTTACAATTCATACTCATTTGTCTTGTTTCTCTAGCTTAGCACAATATTTTTGAGATTCTTTTATGTCCATCAAAAGTTTATTTCATTTTATTGCTGAGTAGTATTCATTGTATCAATACACACAATTTCTTTATCTACTTTTGTATGGATGAAAATTTGTTTTTCCTGAATTTTGGCTATTATGAATGAAGTTATGAATATTTGTATATGGGTCTTTTATGAGGGCTTATGATGTTTTCTTGATTGTAGAATATGTGCATTTTATGGTGGGTTTCTGTTTAATGTTATAAGAAAATACCAATCCATCTCCCAAAGTGGCTGTGCCATTTTATAGTCTGTATTAGTTATCTATTGTTGCTTAATAATATTACCATGAACATAACAGCTTAAAGCAAAACACATTTATTATCTCCCAGTTTCTGTGGGTCAGGAATTACAGCTTAGCTGATCATATGCAAGGAAGGCTGCAATCAAGGTGTTGAACAAGACTAGTTTCTCATATGGTGGCTCAACTGGAAAAGGACCTGCTTCCAGACTCATGTGGCTGTCAGTGGAATTCATGTCCTTTTGGTTGCAGGACCGAGGGCTTCACTTTCTTCCTGGCTCTAAGCTGCAGGTTGCCCTCAGCTTCTAGAGGCTGCATGCAGTTCCTTGTGTGGGGTTCCTTAAATGGTCAGCTGCTTCCTCAAGGCCAACTAAGGAGCAAGAGACCTCAGCAAGATACCTCTGCAAGATGAGTGCTACAATCTCATATTACATAATCAAGTAATCAGATACATTTAACCACGTCCATCCCATCTCCTTTGCCACATTCTATTGCCATACACATTCCATTACAAGTTCCACTCACCTTCAAGAGGAAGGGGGCACACAGGGCAGGGATACTAAGGGGTAGGGATCACAGAGGGCCACCTTAAGAGTGTGTGGACTGCATTCTCCCACCATAAATGAATGAGAGTTTCGGTTGCTTCCTATCTTTGTCAGCATTTGGTGTTGCCTTCTTTTAAATTGGAGGCATTTTAGTTGTTGGAGAGTATGGTTTTGAGTTCTTGGTGGCTCAGAGGTTAAAGTGTCTGCCTCTAATGTGGGAGACCCGGGTTCGATCCCTGGGTTGGGAAGATCCCCTGGAGAAGGAAATGGTAAGCCACTCCAGTATTCTTGCCTGGAGAATCCCATGGACAGAGAAGTCTGGTAGGCTACAGTCCATGGGGTTGAAAAGAGTCGAACATGACTGAGCAACTTCATTTTTTTTTTAAATGCTAATATACTGAGCATTTCTCTGTGTGCTTATTGGCCACTCATATATCTTCCTTTGGCAAATGTCTTTTCAAGTATTTTGCTCATTTAAAAAGTTGGGTTGTTTGTCTTTTTATTATTGAGTTGGAAGAGTTCTTTATACATTCTGTTCACGATTCTCACAAATAGTACTGAAATGACTGAGCCTTTATATGGAAAAAATGAGCCATCACTCCTACATCACATTATATAAAAATTAAGCTAATTGATATTTAGACTATTGTATCCATCAGTGGCAACCCCTCTAGTATTCTTGCTTGGAGAATCTCATGGACAGAGGAGCCTGGTTGGCTACAGTCCATGGGGTTGCAAAGAGCTGGACACGACTGAGTGACTTCCTTTCACTTTTCACCCATCAACTACAGAATACACATCTTTTAAAAGACACATAGAAGATTTTCCAAGACAGACCACAGGTTGGGCCATAATACAAGTCTGAATAAATCTCAAATGACTGAAATAAAACAGTATGTTTTTTGAGCTTCAGTTCAGTTCAGTCGCTCAGTCATGTCCAACTCTTTGCGACCCCATGAATTGTAGCATGCCAGGCCTCCCTGTCCGTCACCAACTCCTGGAGTTCACTCAAACTCATGTCCATTGAGTTGGTGATGTCATCCAGCCATCTCATCCTCTGTCATCCCTTTCTCCTACTGCCTCCAATCCCTCCCAGCATCAGAGTCTTTTCCAATGAGTCAACTCTTCGCATGAGGTGACCAAAGTACTGGAGTTTCAGCTTTAGCAGATTCAAATTAGAGATCAATACAAAAAAATCTAGAAAATGCTCCATTATTTTTGTGTACTTGTTTTTATCAATTCCTGTGAAATAAGTGCTATGTCTGACTCTGTGACCCCATGAAGTGCAGCATGCCAGGCTCCTCTATCCTCCAATGTTCCCTGGACTTTGCTTAAATTCCTGTCCACTGGGTCGGTGATACCCAACCATCTCATCCTCTGCCTCCTCCTTCTCACCAGGCCTTCAATCTTTCCAGCAACAGGGTCTTTTCCAATGAGTCAGTTCTTCATACCAGGTGGCCAAAGAATTTGAATTTCAGCTTCACCATCAGTCCTTCCATTGAATATTTAGGGTTGATTTCCTTTAGGATCGACTGGTCAGTATATTAGGCTTCCATAAATTGAGTTGTGGTGCTGGCAGAGGCACTCTGCCAGGGCCAGGAAGGCAAGCTCATAACCACATTAGTCACCAGTTCCGATAAAGATGAATCATTGCCTCCTTTAAGGATGAATCACTATCTCCTCCTTCTCAGTGTAATCAATCTTCCATCAAGTGGCAGACGGTCTTCTCAAAGAGTAATGCTTCATCAAAGGCTCAGTTTTGGTTTCCGCAAATAGCAAGTTGGGAGTTCAGCAATGGCACCAGCTAGTAATCTAGCTAGAACAGAATTGGTAAGGAGTCCATATTTTTGGACCCATGCAAGACTTTCATCCCTGCCACCATGACCTTTCTATCACAGGATCTTTGTGCTAGCTGATTCCACTAATTATCTTGTTCACCTGTGCCCGAGGACCTCTGCTGTGGTAGATGCCCTTTGGTGAAAATGAACATGAGATACCAAGACAGACATGCTTTATTCTCATTCCCTTAGATTCATCCACATTCTGTTTTCCAGTGACTTAACCACAGAATGTGGTGTTGAGTCAAAACCCCATTGGTCCCTATTCTAACTGGAGTTTAGCCTCGTGCCAATTCTTTTAGCTTGGATTCTCTAGAAAACAGAGCCTGTCTTTTAGGTTGGATTCTCTAGAAAACAGGGCCTGAGGGCCATTTGAAAGAAAAAAGAGTGAAGACAAGAGAGTGGGCAGGGGAGTAGGGGAAACTAATACTGGGTTGCCAAAAAGTTTGCTTGGAAAATCTTATGGGAAACCTGAACGAACTTTTTGGTCAACCCAGTATAATAGTGTAGTACTAAACTGGCTACCCAACTGACTGTTCAGTGTTGTGGGCACATGCTAGGCATGGGGATATGCTAGTTAGCAGAACAGATATAGTCTACCCTCAAGGACAGACCTGGCTTTTTGGGCATGTAGACCATGCAGTTCTGTAACACTCCACGTTAGAAGGGCCTGATTTAAAGCTCTGTTGTCACCATCTTGTAAGTCTCAATAATTTTTGAACAATAGGCTCTACATTTTCATCTGACACTGCACTCCATGAATTATGTTATCTGATCCCATTAATATAAATTATGGTTTAATGGAGAAGGCAATGGCAACCCACTCCAGTACTCTTGCCTGGAAAATCCCACGGATGGAGGAGCCTGGTGGGCTGCAGTCCATGGGGTCAGGAAGAGTCAGACACGACTGAGCAACTTCACTTTCACTTTCCACTTTCATGCATTGGATAAGGAAATGGCAACCCACTCCAGTGTTCTTGCCTGGAGAATCCCAGGGACAGGAGCCTGGTGGGCTGCCGTCTGTGGGGTCGCACAGAGTCGGACACGACTGAAGTAACTTAGCAGTAGCAGCAGCAGCAGGGGAATTGATCATGTTTTCTCTACTGAAGAGTGTGAACTGGTGACATGGAGAGAAGGTTCTTGTGGCAGAACAAACAGATGAAGAATAGCAGCGTTCACAGTGTCTGCTGCTGGATGGATGGCAAAATACATGGATGCAGCAGCAGGGAAACTTTTTTTGGTCTTCTTCACTGTTTCCCCCTAAACTAATCATCAGATCAGTTCAGTCGCTCAGTTGTGTCCAGCTCTCTGCAACCCCATGAATAGCAGCACACCAGGCCTTCCTGTCCATCACCAACTCCCGGAGTTTACCCAAACTCATGTGCATCGAGTCGGTGATGCTATCCAGCCATCTCATCCTCTGTCGTCCCCTTCTCCTCCTGCCCCCAATCCCTCCCAGCATCAGGGTCTTTTCCAATGAGTCAACTCTTCACATGAGGTGGCCAAAGTACTGGAGTTTCAGCTTCAGCATCAGTCCTTTCAATGAACATCCAGGACTGATCTCCTTTAGGGTGGACTGGTTGGATCTCCTTGCAGTCCAAGGGACTCTCATCCTCATGCAAAGAGTTGACTCATTGGAAAAGACCCTGATGCTGGGAGGGATTGGGGGCAGGAGGAGAAGGGGACGAGCGAGGATAAGATGGCTGGATGGCATCACGGAATCAATGGACGTGAGTTTGAGTGAACTCTGGGAGCTGGTGATGGACAGGGAGGCCTGGCATGCTGCGATTCATGTGGTTGCAAAGAGTCGGACACGACTGAGAGACTGAACTGAACTGAACTGAACTAAGGTTAATAACATTGAGGGAGAAGATGTTGTCCTTAGCCTTATAATGCTGCATTACCTGGGTGGGCTCAGTCTAATCAAATGAGTCCCTGAAAGAGGAAGACAGAAGAGTGAGTCAGAAATATGTGATGTGAGAAGAACTTGGACCCACTATTGCTGATTCTACAGGGAAATGAAGGAAGCTTAAAGCCAAGAAATGTGGCAGTCACCTACTCCAGTATTCTTTCTTGGAAAATCCCATGGACAGAGGAGCCCTTTTGGTTTTCTTTCTTTCTCAGCTTTGTGTAAGGCCTCACCAAACAAACAGTGCCTTTTTGCATTTCTTTTTCTTGGGGATAGTTTTCATCACTTCCTCCTATACAATGTTACAGACATCCTTCTATATATAGTCTTCAGGTACTCTGTCTATAAAATCTATTCCCTTGAAGTTTTTTCCTCAGTTCCACTGTATAATCATAGGGCTTTGATTTATGTATTTTATTAATATTGAAAATATTAAGTTTTTCATGGCATAATAAATTAACATTAAATTGATTGTGGTATATCTTACAATGGACTAACAGAGCAGAAGATATTAGGAAGAGATGGCAAGAATACATAGAAGAAATATACAAAATAGATCATCAGTTCAGTTCAGTTTAGTCACTCAGTCCTGTCCAATTCTTTGCAACCCCATGAATTGCAGCATGCTGCCAGGCCTCCCTGTCCATCACCAACTCCCAGAGTTCACTCGAACTCATGTCCATTGAGTCAGTGATGTCATCCAGCCATCTTATCCTCTCTTGTCCCATTCTCCTTCTGCCCCCAATCCCTCCAAGCCTCAGGGTCTTTCCAATGAGTCAACTCTTCGCATGAGGTGGCCAAAGCACTGGAGTTTCAGCTTCAGCATCAGTCCTTCCAAAGAACACCCAAGACAGATCTCCTTTAGAATGGAGTGGTTGAATTTCCTTGCAGTCCAGGGGACTCTCAAGAGTCTTCTCCAACACCACAGTTCAAAAGCATCCATTCTTCAGTGCTCAGCTTTCTTCACAGTCCAGCTCTCACATCCATACATGACCTCTGGAAAAATAATAGCCTTGACTAGACAGACCTTTGTTGGCAAAGTAATGTCTCTGCTTTTTAATATGCTATCTAGGTTGGTCATGACTTTCCTTCCAAGGAGTAAGTGTCTTTTAATTTCATGGCTGCAGTCACCATCTGCAGTGATTTTGGAGCCCCCCAAAATAAAGTCTGATATTGTTTCCACTATTTCCCCATCTATTTCCCATGAAGTGATGGGACCAGTTGCCATGATCTTTGTTTTCTGAATGTTGAGCTTTAAGCCAACTTTTTCACTCTCCTCTTTCACTTTCAACAAGAGGCTTTTTAGCTCCTCTTCACTTTCTGCCATAAGGGTGGTGTCATCTGCATATTTTTGTTGGCAAAGTAATGTCTCTGCTTTTTAATATGCTGTCTAGGTTGGTCATAACTTTCCTTTCAAGGAGTAAGCGTCTTTTAATTTCATGGCTGCAGTCACCATCTACAGTGATATTGGAGCCCAGAAAAATAAAGTCAGCCACTGTGTCCAATGTTTCCTCATCTCTTTGCCATGAAGTGATGGGACCAGATGCCATGATCTTCGTTTTCTGAATGTTGAGCTTTAAGCCAACTTTTTCACTCTCCTCTTTCACTTTCATCAAGAGGATCTTTAGCACTTCTTCACTTTCTGCCATAAGAGTGGTGTCATCTGCATATCTGAGGTTATTGATATTTCTCCCGGCAATCTTGATTCCAGCTTGTGCTTCTTCCAGCCCAGCATTTCTCATGATGTACTCTGCATATAAGTTAAATAAGCAGGGTGACAATAGACAGCCTTGACGTACTCCTTTTCCTATTTGGAACCAGTCTGTTGTTCCATGTCCAGTTCTAACTGTTGCTTCCTGACCTGCATACAGATTTCTCAAGAGGCAGGTCAGGTGGTTTGGTATTCCCATCTCTTTCAGAATTTTCCACAGTTTATTGTGATCCACACAGTCAAAGGCTTTGGCATAGTCAATAAAGCAGAAATAGATGTTTTTCTGGAACTCTCTTTCCTTTTTGATGATCCAACGGATGTTGGCAATTTGATCTCTGGTTCCTCTGCCCTTCCTAAAACCAGCTTGAACATCTGGAAGTTCACGGTTCACGTATTCCTGAAGCCTGGCTTGGGGAATTTTGAGCATTACTTTACTAGCATGTGAGATGAGTGCAATTGTGTGGTAGTTTGAGCATTCTTTGGCATTGCCTTTCTAAACCCTGAATAATTTAGGTAAACTGAGTAGGTTTCTATTTCTTGAAATCAGAAAAAATCTAAGCACACACATGTGGGAGGTGACTTAAATCACGGGAATGAAATAGAACAAGAATAGAAGAGAGATGAAGATCTTCTAGGCCAGTGCTATCTCACAGTTCCCATAAAGGAATGAACTTTCTAATTTTAATTTTTTGTGAAAAATAAATTTTTGGAACGTAAAATATGGAAAAGCACTAGAAAAATGAAACAAAAACAAAAATGGCACACCAAACACAAGCTCCCTCACACTTTCAAGCATTTCAAATAGACATAAAACTGCATTTCGAAAAACAGAATTAAAACAAAAAATAACATAAGATAAAAGGAAAAATCTATAACAACTGCACTTTGTTCACTGAAAGTGTACAGATAGGTGATCAATATAGAGAATGGCTAATACACCCTTAATTTTCCATCACTCCACGGTCTAAACCAAAGGTTGGCAGTGAAGTGACAATTTCCTATATTAAATACTATAACAATATTTAATATTTTAAGTCTATTAACATTTAAAGTTTTTAACATGATAAATGGATGTTTTTCTTCCTTGTTAAATCCTCTAATGTAGCTTGGTTGCTGACAATGCCACTAGCATAATGTATATTTAAATCGTTTCTATTTTGTTGTTGTTGTTGTTGTTGCTATTTTCCAGTTTTTATTTTTATTTTTTGGCCACACTTTGGAGCAGTTGGGATCTTAGTTCCCTGATCCTCACACCCACTGCAGTGGAAGTGAGGAGTCTTAACTGCTGGATCACCACAGACATCCCTAAACTGTTTCTGTGCTGTATTTAAGAACAGTAATAGCAGAGCAATCAGTCTCTTAAAGGTATGTTTAAGGAAATGGAAGAAAAGACTTTGCTTTTTTTTTTTTTTTTTTGCCACGAGGCTTTCGGGATATTAGTCCCCAAAGAGGGATAGAAACTGGGCCCTGGAAGCAAAAGTGCTGGGTCCTAAACCACTGAGATTTTAAAGAAAATTCAGTAAGCTCAGATATAAATGATGCTTTATTTTAAAAATTCATTTTCAATTCTTCATCAGTAGCCTGTTCCGAAGATTTATCCTATTACGTTAAATAGTTACATTTAAATTATCTTTCAATGAAAGAAATAGATTCTGGATTCATGAATTCCCTATGTGTGTTTATTTTCATAGAAAATAAAAATTCAAAATGTTTTCTCAAATTCATAGTTTTTTAATATTTTATATATAAATGCCACTGAAATTTGATGGCCTTCTTGCTTCATCAGTCAGTTCATACTTTCAGTACTTTGCTATGAGATATGGCTGTGAACTCAGTAGATGGGGAATTATACTTCTGAGCAAAGTTAATACAAACACTCAGATATTTAATTCTTTGGAATTACTTCTCTGGTTATAATTCAGTTTACTACTATCATTACTAACCCACTACTGACGTGTCTTTTCTTGACAAGACAGAAAAGGCTTATTTCACCATCTGTAATTTAGAGTTAAAAATAAATGACACAAATTTTACTCCCCAACTTTAGCTGTGAATTTCAAAAACAGGCTTGATTAAAAATGAAAATGGCTGCAAAAATAAAATGACTGTAAAAATAACTAGTTATAAACAGAAAATTTTAATTTCCACATATGTTTATTCACTTTTGGCTTATAGTTGACAAACTAACCTTAAAATTTTCACTCTTTCACTAATGTGGTCCTATAGCACATGATAAGGACACAGAGCTACAATTCGTGCCACTGACCTACTACTTGTCACGCAAGTTGGAGACATTTGAACCACTCTTACTCTGTTTAACCAGAGGTGTCCAACGATCACATGCTTGGATACTGCTGAATGTTAAACTATAAATGCTGTGAAACATTTACTCTTTTTTTTCATGTTTATAGAATGCTAGTTATATTTTTGTGACCCTCATGGACTGTAGTCCACCAGACTCCCTGTCCATGGAATTTTCCAGGCAAGAATACTGGAGTGGGTAGCCTTTCTCTTCTCCAGGGGATTGTCCCAACCCAGGGATCGAACCCAGGTCTCCTGCTTTGCAGGCGGCTTCTTTACTGTCTTAGCCAGCAGGGAAGCCTGAAACCTTTACTCTTAACTTCTGTCCTTATCTCCTTGTGTACTAAACACAAGTAGTTTGCAGACTGGCACTGGTCCAAGAACCACACTTTAAGCAGCACTGCTAGGAGAAGAACCAGTAGAGGAGTTTGTGAAGTAACAGAAGAGAGGGGAACAAGGAGACCACGAATTTGTGGAAGACTATGGAAGCTTTAAGAGGAAGTAGTTCACTGTGTTAACTGCAATAAAGGTCAAGTAGGTTGAGACCAAAAGGAAGCCATGAATTGACAATTAGGACACTGGTGACCTTTGAAAGAGTGGTTTCAGTGGCGTCCTGGAGGCAACACTAGCAGGCTGAGGAGTTGCGAGAGAAGCGCAAATGGAGACTACCCTTTCAAGAAGCTAGAGGGGAAAGAAATGGAGACAGTGTGATAGTTTACAAAGAGGTCGAGGGACTTCCCTGATGGGCCAACATGGTTAAGAATCTTAACCTTCCAATGCAGGGGACAAGGGTTTGATCCCTGGTCCTGGAACTAAGATCCCACATGCCATGGGGCAGCCTGCCTGTGTGCTGCAACTACTAAGCCCTCCAACTCTAGAGCTGGTGCTCTGCAACCAGAGAAGGCTCCTGCACCACAATGAAGAGGCTGTGAACCAGGATAAAGAACCAGCACAGCCAAAAAAAAAAAAAAAAGAAAAAAGTCAAAGGCAGACTTCTTAGACTAGGGAAGACTTAAAGTCTGATATCACTGAAGGGGCCTCAAACTGAAAAGAGTTCTGTTTCCAAGTAGAAAATCTAAGAAAGAAAATTTTTTTTTTTTTGGTTTTACAGTAATCTTAAAACTACTATGAAGGTGCAGAAAGATCAGGGGAAACTTCCTTGGAGACTCTGTAGACTTTCTAAACTTCTTTGGCAATGCAACAGAAAGCTGTGGGAGGAATACAAGGATTTTAATTGACTCAATTTCTCCTGAGTTTTGTATAAAGACTTGATTTTGGCTGCACCAAACAGTGTGCATGACCTTAGTTCCCCAACCAAGGCTTGAACCCGTGCCCCCCGCTTTGGAAGCGCAGTCTTATCCACTGGATTTAATGCTCAGAGGCTTAACCACTGGGAATTCCCAGGACTTTAAATGTATCCATGGTAAGATACACATCCTTTTGTAAACTGAGAAATCTCTGAGCTATCATAATTATGGTAAACTCAGGTATTGACAAAATGAGTTTAATAAAGCAAGTCATATCTATATAGGAAGAGAGTTTACTTCAGTTCCTAGACTTTCCTCTGCTTTCACTCCATCTCGAGTTTTAGCAAAGAAGCATTTACCATGTGCCCAACACCATGCTAGGTACTAAGGCTACATTAATGACTGGTCTCTATATGGAAGGAGTTCACTGGAGCAAAATTATTGGTTTTGATGCTTTTTTGTGGAAACAACTGAAAACCCCAGCTCCATCAAGGTCAGCTCAAGGGCCAGTCAAATCAGAGGCTCAGTCATGTCACCAAAGACCCAGATTTTCTGATATTACTACTGAGCAATCTTTAGTATTTCTGCCTCATCCTCAGGTCAGCTTGTCTTAAGTCACTATGGCTGCAGCAATTGCAAGTGACACATTCTCAAAATAGTTAAGGGATAGAACTATGTCATCTGTATTTCATTTTAGAGGCACCCAGCAGACTATCTTTGATCTTGCAAAAACCAAAACTGCATCTTACAAAAACCAAAACTGTATCCTGTGTTCCTGACTACTCCACTCGAATCCTGGGAAAGATGAGTGGAATTACCGCTGTAATGGTATTTGCCCTCTGAAGTTGAGTCTGGGCATGGACCCTCACTCCTGATAAAGTTTGAGTCCCCAAGAGAGAGTTTCTGAATTTAGGTAGAACTTGTTGTTGAGTAGGCCAATGACGGCTAACCCCTTTTCCATTCTGGCATACACCATAATATACACAGAAAATGATAATCCATTGTATGGCCCACAGGGATAACCCCAAGAGCTACCACTTGCCTGAAGGCGTTGGCTGCCTCAGCCCTGCTCAGCTGTTCCAACGATGAGGGAATTCACGTCAGAGCACAGCTGTATTTTTTTCATAGCACCTCAGTTGGGAAGCTCCGAGCGGGCAACCCACAGCATCTGCCAGTGAGACAAAAGCAGGTACTCAAACTAGGCAATCTATTAGCATAAGAAAATACCAAGAGACAGGAGACACAGTTTCTAAGTCAATGTTTGACCACAGTAATTCCTGCAAACTCTTTTCTGGTGTCTTTGTGCCTTGCACATGCTATTTCTCTCTTCTTGGTGTTTTCTTTAAGACAACGTAATGGATAAGTAGAGTCAAATATATCTCTGTTCAAAACCTCTACCACCCATCGGCTGTGTGTGTGTGTGTCAGTCAGTCGTATCTGATTCTTTGCGACCCCATGGACTGTAGCCTGTCAGTCCATGGAATTCTCCAGGCCAGAATACTGGAGTACTGGGCAAATGAATTAACTCCTCTGAGCCTGTTTTCCCTATCCAAAGTGTAATACGACTACTACTCATTTTAAAGGGCTGTTTCTGAGGATTCGGTAAGATAATGAGGTAAAATGGCCAGAACAATCCGCTGTGCACACAGGAAGTCCTCCTTAGATGTGAAGTCCGTCTGGCAAACTTCTTTTCAAATGCCCCTGCTCCTCTGAAGATGTCCTTTAGACGTTTCGATGGTGCTTCCTGGTTTTACGCTACTGTTAAAACCGCGCAGCACCTTGTCATCAGTTTGCCCGCAGCTCCCACCCCTCTTCCCTCAAAGAACTCTCAAAAGGCCAGTTTCGTCGTCCCATACTTGGTCTCCGCTAGTAGTGGGCAAAACCCAGCTCCTCATAGGTGTCCCGGAGGGAGTTTGTTTTTGTTTTGGCTGACTTCGCTTAACGGATTGGCGGGAGGAGCGCGGGCGAGCGGGAGGGCGCGCCCACGGAGGAGAGGGGCGTGCCCGCCCCGGGTGCGCTCGCCCGATACTCCCCGGCGGGGGCCGCGGCCGCAGCCCCGGATCCACCGGCTACAGCGGGGGAGCCCGCGCGCACCCACCGGGCCGGGTAGCGCCCCTACGCGGCCACCCACGCCCGCAGGGGCGAGTTTCGAGGTGAGGCAGGCTGAGGCGGCGGCGGCGGCCGCTGCCTCCGGGCGGGCGCCTGGGCTGCAGGCCCGGGGCTCCCCGCCCGCCCGGCCCGCGCCTCGCCGCGCCTCGCCCAGCACCCCGGTGCCCTCCCGACGCCGGCGGGCCCGGGAGCCTCGCGGACGTGACGCCGCGGGCGGAAGTGACGTTTTCCCGCGGTTGGACGCGGCGCTCGGTTGCCGGGCGGGGGAGGGCCGGCCCGGTTTTTTTCTCAGGGGAACGTTCAAATTATTTTTGTAACGGGAGTCGGCCGAGGACGGGGCGTGCCCGAGGTGCGCGCGTCCTCTCCCTTCCCCGGCCCTCCTCCAGCGCCCGCCGGCGCCTGCCCTGCGAGCGCGTCATGCCGCCCAAAGCCCCCCGGAGAGCAGCCGCCGCCGCCGCCGCCGCCGCGGAGCCCCCGCCGCCGCCCCCTGAGGAGGACCCCGAGCAGGACAGCGGCTCCGAGGACCTGCCTCTGGCCAGGTGAGCGGGCCGAGCCCCGGCGGCGGGCGGCGAGCGGGGAGGGCGCCCCGAGGCTGCGTCGGCGGGCGCCGCGGCGTCTAGGCGGGGGCGCGTCCCCGCGGGGCGCCGGTCCCGGCGGGAGGACGGTCCCCTCTCCACCACCGCTCGCGGCGGAGCGCCGGGACGGCGCTGACAGGGCCTGGGTGCGGGCGCCGCCAGGGAAGGGCGGCCGGGAGGGGGTCTCGGCTCCAGCTTGACAGGTGTCGGGCGGGTGGGGCTCGGGTCGCTGAGCGAAGTGACAGGTGCCGCCTTTGCTCCGCGAGACGGCCCTGCGCATCCGGCGGGTGATTTCGAGACACCATCACACGCGAAAGAAAGAAAAAAGAAAAGAACTAACTGGTGTTTGCTGGACAGGTTATTCTCCCCGTTGAAATGTGTAGTCCTCCAGTGGTCTTTTGACTTTCTCTTTTGGTCTCCAGCGATGCAACAGTTGGAAGTGCCCTCCCCCACCCCCCCACCCCCGGGCGCGCAGCCGTATCTGAAGCCCAGTCCTGGGAGAGACAGCCAGAAAAGCCTTGGATGCAGCGGCAGAGATGCCCGCGGACGTGAAGGGCAGGGTCCCGGGTGTCAGTTACCCCCCAGGAAGTTCGGCTGAGGCGCCTTGTGGCGTTCTCCTAGAAGGGGGTTTTCGGTCTTGGGGATTCACGGCCATCGGTAGTGACTGGTGGAACGTCTCTTTAGAAAGAACTCGTGCCCGGGCAAAAATATTGTGAGACGTTTAGCCCAAGAGCTTAAAAGTTCCTAAACTTTTCTCTTGTTTTCTAGAACTCTTCTGCCGTATTTTCGTTGGCTTCAGCGTGCCTCGTTATTTCTTCCATTTTGCCTTTCGGCTTTGAGCCAGCAAGGATCCTGGTGTCCTTGTTTTGTTTGTTTCGTTTGTTGGAGTACAAAATGAGTGTTTTTGTGCTCACGTGGAATTATTTTTCTTCTCGTAAATGGATTCTAAATTTTAAGCAAGTCTACGATAATGCAGTGGAACTTGACAGGGAGATAATGTATTGCAACATCTTATTTTTCTTGATTGTGATGCTTTATGGTTAGAACCAAAAATTGAACGAGTATAATTATCCATTATTATTGTCAGAGTTGGCCCTGCTGAAGTGACAGGTGCCGCCTTTGCTCCGCGAGACGGCCCTGCGCATCCGGCGGGTGATTTCGAGACACCATCACACGCGAAAGAGAAGAAAAAAGAAAAGAACTAACTGGTGTTTGCTGGACAGGTTATTCTCCCCGTTGAAATGTGTAGTCCTCCAGTGGTCTTTTGACTTTCTCTTTTGGTCTCCAGCGATGCAACAGTTGGAAGTGCCCTCCCCCACCCCCCCACCCCCGGGCGCGCAGCCGTATCTGAAGCCCAGTCCTGGGAGAGACAGCCAGAAAAGCCTTGGATGCAGCGGCAGAGATGCCCGCGGACGTGAAGGGCAGGGTCCCGGGTGTCAGTTACCCCCCAGGAAGTTCGGCTGAGGCGCCTTGTGGCGTTCTCCTAGAAGGGGGTTTTCGGTCTTGGGGATTCACGGCCATCGGTAGTGACTGGTGGAACGTCTCTTTAGAAAGAACTCGTGCCCGGGCAAAAATATTGTGAGACGTTTAGCCCAAGAGCTTAAAAGTTCCTAAACTTTTCTCTTGTTTTCTAGAACTCTTCTGCCGTATTTTCGTTGGCTTCAGCGTGCCTCGTTATTTCTTCCATTTTGCCTTTCGGCTTTGAGCCAGCAAGGATCCTGGTGTCCTTGTTTTGTTTGTTTCGTTTGTTGGAGTACAAAATGAGTGTTTTTGTGCTCACGTGGAATTATTTTTCTTCTCGTAAATGGATTCTAAATTTTAAGCAAGTCTACGATAATGCAGTGGAACTTGACAGGGAGATAATGTATTGCAACATCTTATTTTTCTTGATTGTGATGCTTTATGGTTAGAACCAAAAATTGAACGAGTATAATTATCCATTATTATTGTCAGAGTTGGCCCTGCTTTGGGACTGCACATCAATTACAGGGAAAGGGGACTCCTTTCTGTCTCCCTCCCACAGTCCTAGCCCATCAGCAGGCCCTATTTCTCTCACCTCCCCCTGCACTAAGATAATTCGGGACAAATTGTTAAAGATTGGGAAAAGCTTTTGGAAATGGCTGTGAAAGGCTATTAGAAATTCATATATGACTGTCTTTATCAATTAAAAATCATTCTCACTAGTGGGGAAAAAAAAAAGAGAAAGCCCAGGGATGTTCTAGGAGAAGACGTTAGTTTCTGATTAAACCCTGAAATGTCCAGTATTTTCCAGTTTTCTTTTGGTAAGGGCAGTGAAGTCTACTGCAAAGAACCCTATTATCCACAGAGCTTGGAAGCATTCTTGAATATTGTAGAGTAACCAGAAATATTGAAGTTCTGGCCACCACCTGGGAAAAGAAAGTCTTTTTTCCTTCTGTTTCCCAACGCTTCATTTTATATACTTTTAAATGATGAAACTATCACAAATTCTTTAAGTCAGCACCATGCAAGATAAAGTCTGTTCTTGATCTATCCTTACCCATAAAATGTGTCCTTATGGGCTATCAAACTACGTGTTAACTACTTAACAAAGATAGAACCACTGCCTGGAAGTCCGAAGCCGAGAACTTTTCCTGGGGTGGGTTCAGGGCCCAGTCCAACTGCATTTCCGGTGATGGAGCCCATGTCTACTTTGAGAATTGAGAGTTTACTTAAGGGAAACAGCACACCATCTTCATTCTTGAGATAACCAAAAGTTAATTATGTTTCAGAGAAGGGTTGACAGTCTGGAATAGTGCTCAAGGGCAAGGATTATAGAGTTAGATTATTGGGTTTCTATCAGGGTTTCTGACATACTGTTTGTGATTTCAAGTGAGTGCTTTAACTTCTCTGATTTGGTATTTATCTGTAAAACAGGGTAAGAGGACTTAACCTAATAGGCTGATGTGGGGATTCAATCTACCTTCATCTAAGGTACTTTGTGTGGGATCATAATAAATACTAAAAAATTATTAGCGATTCCTTGTACTATTATTATTAGAGGTCAAGTAGACATTAACTGATTGAAAAAGAATTAGCCAAGAAGAGTTTTTTGACTGCCTGTCTTGGTTAAGGAAAATCAGGAAGAAAGGCTGAATTTAATCATCATCTAAGAACTACTAGTAATAGATTAAATAAAACATTGTGAAGGGTAGACTGCATTTTAGCAAAAGTTAATGATATTGAATTGGTTTTGTAATATTATCTATTGCTTTCCTCTTGCTGTTAACCAACCCAACTTTCCCAGTTTTAGCTCTTGTACTTATTTTAAGCTACTTTGCTGCTCTGAAGTATGTGATTCACCAGATCAGCAAACATTTTTCACTGTGTGGTATTACCATTCTGGAAAGACTGAAAAAGATAAATATGTGTTTAAATTCTAAGTGTAATTTTTTTCAAAGATAAATAAGATTCTAAAGTATTTAGTGATGCTGTCTTTCAGGATAGTGCTCTTCTATGCAAACTAGTGAAACAAATATCTAATTAATTTGATTGTAAATATGTGCCTATTATATATTTTTTCCTTTGGTAGGCTTGAATTTGAAGAAACTGAAGAACCTGATTTTACTGCATTATGTCAGAAATTAAAGATACCAGATCATGTCAGAGAAAGAGCTTGGTTAACTTGGGATAAAGTTTCATCTGTGGATGGAGTATTGGTAAGGAATGTCAAAAATTTTTGAAAACATTTTCTTAATTTCAGAAATAATTTTTAATCACCATAGAAAATTTGGAAAGTGGAAAATTATAAAGCAAAGCTACTAATAATCCTATTACCCAGAGGTAATTTATTTCTGATAACATTAAAAATTAAAAAAAACCCAACTCTCCATGTAAGCCCCTCACCAAAGTATTTTAAAGCAAATCTTAGGTTTTATATTTTATTCATAAATAGTTCATTATGCTATAAAGACTTTTTAAAAAACAAAAAATGACTCATAAAATAATTTTTAATATCATAATATATAATCAGTATTGAAATTTTCTGATTGCCTTATAATTATTTAGAATTCAGAATCTTGATAATATTTTGATATTCCATTTTTTCTTGAATATATATGCATATATATTCAACATCTATATATGTAATAATATCACTAGCAAATAATTATTGACACTTCATAAGTACTGGAGAATATTATAAGCACTTGCAAGTAACTCATCTGACAAGCCTTTAAGATGTGAAGTATAAAATCCTTATTTTACATGTAAAATGTAAAATCTTCATTTTATAAATGAAGATACTGAAGCTGAGTGAGATTGAGTAACTTAACTAAGGATCCTGACTAATAAGATCTAAAACACAGATTTGGGATCATACATATAGTTATATATGTAATTACATGTAGTTTTGTATCTTAAAAAAATGTCTTTTTTCTTAACATGAGCATTTTATGTTGTTAAATATTTTTTGATATATTTGATAATGCCATTTCCAGTGGTGTTATAATATTTTATCCATTAGATGTATTCTGATTTGTTAGCTTTCTGTTATTTGACATTTCCCCCCAACTTTTTGGAGCTGTAAAATAATGTGATAAACATCCTTATTCGTAAGAGTGATACCTGGTGCAAATTAAGTCTTCAATTATTTGTTAAATGGATTAATGAATGCATCTCTGATTATTAAGATGAATTCTTACAATTTGAATTACTGAGTCAAAAGCTATGAGCATTTATAAAACTATTGGTAATTTTTGCTAAACTGCACTCTAATCACTTTTAATGAGTTTACATTTTCATTCAGCATTGTATGAGAGTACACTGCTGACTTGTTTTTTTACTGATCCGATCAACGCAGCAAAATATGTTTATATATATTCCATAAAAATACTATTTATAACTGTTAAAAAAATCTCTATAGTGTTTTAATCTGTTTGGACTATTAAAATAAATACCTTAGACTGGATAGCTTATAAACAATAGAAATTTATTTCTCACTGTTCTGGAGCTGGGAAGTCCAACATCATGGTGCAGGCAGATTCTGGGTCTAGTAAAGGCACACTTCTTTATTCACAGGGAATTCACAGATAGTGCCTTGTCACTGGCCTCCGTTGGCAGAGCTGGTGGGAGCCTTTTCTGGCCTCCTTCAGAAGGGCACCGAATCCATTCATGAGGGCCCTTCCCTCCTGACCTAATCACTCCTAAAGGCTCTACCTCCTGATACCATTTGTTGGGCATCAGGTTTTCAGCATCTGAATTTGAGGGGAACACAAGCATTCAGTCTATCAGTTCAGTTGCTCAGTCGTGTCCCCATGAATCGCAGCACGCCAGGCCTCCCTGTCCATCACCAACTCCCGGAGTTCACTCAAACTCATGTCCATCAAGTCAGTGATGCCATCTAGCCAACTCATCCTCTGTCGTCCCCTTCTTCTCCTGCCCCCAGTCCCTCCCAGCATCAGGGTCTTTTCCAATGAGTCAGCTCTTCGCATGAGGTGGCCAAAGTATTGGAGTTTCAGCTTCAGCATCTGGTAATAAAAAAAAGAGAAAACAAACCTCACAATTTCCAAAGATCTGAACATATTCTAGAACTACATACTATAAAGGTATTCTTGAAGTATCTTGGAGTATCTTGGATTATCTTGGTATTATCATCCCAAAGCACCTAATATATATTTCCACTGATTTGGGTACATCATGTACAAAGCCGTTTCTTTGCATGAGCTGTTAAAGAGAGTCATCACTCCTTCACTTCTCTCTCTTCCATAAATACTAGGCTTTTAGTTTTCAGAAAGTTGAGAAGGCGTAGTTGATTATAGACAGTATTGGTAAGTGCAGATAGTTGCCAATTTTTAAGTGAGTTGTGTTCCAGGTATCTTGAAAGTGAAAGTCACTCAGTTGTATGGAACTCTGATCTGTGGAATTCTCCAGGCCAGAATACTGGAGTGGGTAGCCTTTCCCTTTTCCAGGGGATCTTCCGAACCCAGGTCTCCCACATTACAGGTGGATTCTTAACCACTGAGCCACAAGGGAAGCCCAGGAATACTGGACTGGGTAGCTTATCCCTTCTCCAGCGGATCTTCCTGACCCATGAATCCAGATCTCTTAGTAAGTATAATAAGGTAGTTAGATTTGCAGGCTAGTTCACAGGAAACTTTTTTAAAAAGACTGAATTCTAGCTGTAATAGTTTTGGGCTTTGGCTTTCATATATACATATATAAATAAATAAATGTTACTGCTTTTTATCCTACTTTTTCGTTCTCCTGGCTTTGTCCCTATCTTCCATGGGAACTGGCATAGTTTAAAACCCATCCCCTGATGATGCTCTTGATGAGGACTAGGAGATGAGAAGTCATTCCTGGTTGTGTGCTGAGGAAAATAAGAAAGGAATTTCATGTTACATTTGGAACTTGGGGCATCTTTTCGTTGGGTACGACAGGATGATATTGTATTTTTCTGTTACAGTTCACCAGACTCTTCGATAGAAATGTTATTTTCAGTGATAGTTAAGTTTTTGAGACTTGGCCTGATAATTTAATCTTCATTTATACAGTAATTTCTAAAGGAGAATGTGACACAGTGAGTGCTGAGAAGCCAGAGAGTGACAAAATGAACCTGTTTCTGATGCAGCCATTCTAGTTGCACTTGGCTATCTTCTTTGAAACAAGAAGAATGTGGTAACTCAGGGTAATTTTTGGCAACTGAAAATAGATGATGTTTATTGAAACAAAGGATAGGTTAAGAGCAAGAATTTGTCATGAGACTGGACTGACTCGTTTCAAATCTATCATTTACTGCCTCTGTGATCTTGAAAAAGTACCTAAAATCTCCAAGTCTCAATTATCTTATTTGTAAATGGAACTAACAATAATTTCCGGGTCTTGGAGTTATTTGGTAGATTAAATTCATGCATATAAAGCATTTATTAGTGTAAATGAGTGCTTATATTTGGTCATACAAGCAGAATATTTTTACTAATGAGCTACTGCAGAAAATCTTATATTAATATTTTTTTAAAGAATTTAAGGATCAGTTAAAATAGTTGAAGTTTTAAAGGGATGTATAGAGATTCTGACGTGGCACTTTCATTAAAATTCACATTTTTTAGGTTCTTGAGAGTAAAAAGTTGTTTATACCTGCAGGAAAGCATATATTAATCCTTTTAAAGGAAAAGTTTGTGGCATTTTGTCTAGAAATTTCTTTTTGTATAAATGTTTAGTAAGTGTAATATGTGGTTGCTGTCATATGATTAAATTGTGTTCATGCTGCTTATGCATATGAATAAAATAAATTGGTCAGATGTACTTCTCATACTGTGACTTACGGTAAATCAGTTGTTGGAATATTGGTTTTCTTTCTGCATCTTGAATGGCAGTGTGGCAGAGAAGAAATAAACCTTGGACCTCAGGGCAAAAAACTCTTATTGTAATTGTAATGTAGCTATGATTTTAGGCAAATTGGTTAATCCCAATTAACCAGTTCTCAGTTTGCTCATAAGCAGAAATGATGTCTCAATATCAGCCTTTTAGGCTTTTGCATAGGAGTGTGTGTGTGTGTATTTGTATGTTTGTATGTTTATTTGTGTGTGTATATATTCAAGGGCTTTGAAATATATTACCCTTGATAGAAATATTTTAGAGGTAATTACATTTAGAAAAATAGTTGAAGAGAATAGTTTGGAATTAGAGTAAAACTAGGCATTCTATTTAAGCCTATAAATATGAAGAGGTTTCTTAATAACTTTAGCAGAATATATATTTTTAAATTGTGTGTAATGGAAAATTTCTTTACCTGTAATTTTTTAGTCCTTTGTTATATATACACCCTATCTATTTGAAGATGGTGCTTATATTCTGATTGCTTGTGGGTTTTGCTGAGCAAAATACATTTAAGAACATGTTTGTGTGTGTGTCGTCAGTTGTGTCTGACTCTTTGCGACCCCACGGACTGTAAACTGCTAAAGAACATGGACATGAATGTTACATTTGTATTACAGATGTAGGATATCTGCAGGTTCTTTTATTTCTGATTCTACTTCTAAGATTAATTTCTAAAGACATTTTATTTTGGAGAGTTTCAGATATTTATATAAGCAGGTTAAAGAAAATAGTATGAACTCTCACATACCTCTTAACCAGCTTCAGTAGTTATCAGACATGGCCAAACTCTATTTCTCCCTGACTCCAGATTATTTTAAAGTAAATCCAAGATATGATTCATCTATACATATTTCAGTATGTATGGGGGGAAAAAAAAACTCTTTAAAACAATGACCACAAGAAATTTCCTGGTGTTCTCTGATCAGGATTCCACACTTCCACTGTAGGAGTCATGGTCTGAATCCCTGATTTGGAGACTAAGATCCTCCAAGCTGCACCAGAAGACAATCCCCTCCAAACAACAGAAGCACCACAGTTCATCACATCTGATAAAATTAATGAAAATTCTTTAATATCAAATATCCATTGTTTGAATTATCTTGTTTTCATAAATTCTTTTTTTCAGTAAGTTCAGAATTTAAATAAGGCCTACACAGTGTGATTGGTTGATTTGTGTCTTAAAATCTCTTTCAGTCTGTAGATTTTACCTTTTCTTTCCCTCCCCCTTTTCCTTTCTTTTCTTATTTTTTTTTTCACTGTATTTGTTGAAGAAACTGGAGTTTTTATGCTGTGAGATTTTTTACTGTGTGGATTTTACAGATTATACCTCCTTCGTTGTTTAACATATTTCCTAATTCTCTGTGTTTTCTAGAAATGATTCTAGAGGCCTGATCAGATCCTGGGTTGATATTTTTCAGAAGAAATGCTTCAGAGATGTTGTTGTGTATGCCTATTGGTAGACACATAATGTCTTGTTCTCTCTCTTTTAATGTAAGCTATTATTGATGACCGTTTGACTGGAGCCATTAGAGGAACTAATCTTTCCCTTTTCAATTATTAGTTGTAATTCTTCTGTAAATAGAAACTTTCCTCCATCAACTGTGTTTATTCTGAAGTATAGATCATTCAGGAAGGATAGGATAAGTGCTTTATTCTTTGTGTTTATTGACTAGTTTTCAAGCTGATGAGTTTGTCTTGTAACATTCCCCGAAAGTGACCAATGATCATCTTTTCAGGTACTAATATTTATCTTATAATACCAGTAGACCAGTTTGACTATACACAGACATTTAATAAGATCTTTACTCAAAGATAACATTCAGGTGATCCTTGAATAGTGTTGGGGTTAGGGGCAGCCAACCTCCACACAGTCGACAATCTGTATTACTTATGGTTGACCCTCCGTATACACAGTTTCTTCATATACATGGTTCCTCCTTTCTGTAGCTACACATCTGAGACTTTAGCCAGTCTCAGCTCATGTAGTACTATAATATTTACTATTGGAAAAAAAAATGCCTATAGTGTGGTACTATAGTCTTGCAAGAGCTGACTCATTGGAAAAAACCTTGATGCTGAAAAGGATCAAAGGCAAGGTGGGGCGGGCGGCAGCAGAGGATGAGATGGTTAGATAGCATCACCAACTCAATGGACATGAATTTGAGCAAATTCTAGGAGATAGTGAAGGACAGGGAAGCCTGGCGTGCTGCAGTCCGTGGGGTCACAAAGAGTTGGACACAACTTAGTGACTGGAAAACAACAGTAGCCTTTACTATTGACAAAATATATATAACACACAGTTTGCAGCCATGTTCTTCAAGAGTCAGCTGTATTTTGTAATTTCAAGAATGAACTGGAAATAAGATCATGTAGTATTTAACCTTAGGGATTGTCTTTTTTTTTTCATTAAGCATAATTCCCTGGAGACACATTGATGTTAAATATCATTATATTTGTTTGCTAAGAGTGCCATAAAAAAGTACCACAGACTGAGTGGCTTAGACAACAGAAATGTGTTTTCTCACAGTTCTGGAGGCTGGAAGTCTGAGATAAACTATGGGCAGGTTTGGTTTCTTCTGCGGCCTCCCTCCTTGGTTTTGCAGATGGCTGCCTTCTCCTTGTCTTCTGGAATGGTTTTCCTGTGCACAAATCTCTGGTGCCCTTTTGGGTGTCCAGACTTCCTGTTCATGTAAGGATGCTAGTCAGATTCAATTAGCTTTACACTTCTGTCCTCATTTTAACTTATGTACCACTTGAGACCCTATCTCCAAATACAGTTATGTTCTCAGATACTTAGGGCTCCAGCTTCAACATAGGAATTTTGCGGAGGGAACTCAGTCCAGCTCGTTGAAAATAGTTTGTTTCTTTGTTATTTTTTGGTAGTATTCCATGGTATGGCTGGACCACAGTTTGTTTAACCATTCACTTATTGAAAGGTGGCTGTGTTGTTTGTAGGTTTTGCTACTATGAATGAAGCTTCTATATCTATATCATTTGTTATAGATTTTTATTGTGGACATCAGTTTTCCACTCTTTAAACACCAAGGAGTGTTGTTGTTGGATCCTATTGCAGAGATCCTATGGTAAGAGTATGTTCATTTTTGTAGGAAACCTCCAAATTGTGTCCAGAGTGGTGGTACCATTCAACAAAGTGCTGCTGCTTTCATATTTTTGCAAGTATTTGGTATTGTCACTGTCTTGCATTTTGGCCATTCTAATAGGTGTGATATCTCACTTTTAATTTGTAATTCTTTTAATGGCATATGATGCTGAACATCTTTTCATATGCTTATTTGCCATCTGTACATCTTCTTTGGAGAGGTGTTGACACCTTGTGCCAATTTTTTAATCTGTTTATTTACTCATTGTTGAGTTTTAGGAGGAGTTTGTGTGTTTTAGAAAACAGTCCTCTTTAGATATTCCTTTTGCCAGTATTTTCTCCCTTTCTGTGGCTTAACTTCTCATTCTCTTGACAGTGTCTTTTGTTGAGCAGAAATAATTTTAATAAAGTCCAGGTTATAAATTCTTTTATGAATCATGCCTTTGGTATTGTATCATTATCATTGCCATCACACTTCCTGATTTCAAACTATTACACAGCTGTAGTCGTCAGAATAGAATGGGATTTAGCATTCAGACAGACACATAGATCAAGAGAAAAGAAAAGAGAGCCCAGAAATAAACCCCTACACGTACATGGTCAGTTAATTTATGACAGAAGAAGCCAAGAATATGCAATAGTGATAAGACCATCTCTTCAGTAAAGGGTTCTGGGAAAACTGGACCACTGTCTCACACTATAGATAAAAATTAACTCATATTGGATTGAGAGACTTGAACATAAGAAACCATAAATTCCTAGAAGAAAACATAGGTGCAAGCTCCTTGACCACCGTCTTGGTGATGATTTTTTGAATTTGACACCAAAAGCAGAGCAAACAAAAGCAAAAATAAACAAGTAGAACTACATCAAAATAAAAAGTTCTGATAGAAAAGGAAACATTGACAAAATGAAAAGGCAACCTACCAATTGGGAGAAAATATTTGCAAATCTTGTATCTAATAAGGAGTTAATATCCAAAATACTTAAAGAACAAACAATCCAGTTTAAAAAAAAATGGGCTGAGGGACTGAATAGGTATTTCTCCATGGAAGACACACAGATGGCTAACAAATACATGGTGCTTAACCTCTAATCACCAGGGAAATGCACATCAAAACCACAGTAAAATACCACTCCCATCTGTTAGAGTGGTTATTATCAAAAAGACAAGAAGTAACAATGTTGGTGACAATATAGAGAAAAGGGAAGAGTACATTGTTGGTAAGAATGTATATTGGTGCGTCCAGTGTGAAAAACCGTACCTGGGGAGGAGAGATCACGATGGAGTAGACCTTCACTCACCAACACATCAAGACCACAACTACATATAGAGCGGTGCTTGGTAAAATTGATTTGGGAACTAGCCAGATGGCTCTTTCACAACCAAGGCTGTAAAGGAAGAGCTACACAAAGGCTGGCAGGAAGGGAGGAGAAGAGTCTGGTCTGGTCGGGACTTGCACCCGCTAGTGGAGGGTACAGAAGGGGAGGGAGATGGCACAGGCTTGGGGATTTTCCCTGGGGGAGTGAGGGATTTGAGCCACGTATTAGGCAACCTAGCCCACGAGTCCAACCCTGGGAAGACTACCCCTTGAGCTGGTTTGGAAACCACTGGGGCTTACCAGAGGGCTCTAAGAAACCAAGACTCGGCCCTTGAAGGACATGCACAGACTTGCCTCCTCCCGGTCACAGCACAGAGTCAGCAGATGGAAAACTTCCTTGGGCCCTGGCCGGCTTACCAGGACAATCCCAGTGTATCCCGCAGCCTGCTTAGGGCTCCTGCTCCAGCGCTTCTTGCCCTGGAGCTGCACCCACTGAGGCGAGGGCTGCTCCTGAGAGTGTGCCCACTTGGAGGGCTGCGAGCCTGCTTGCACCCTGCCCCTGACTCTGACCAGTGTGGAGGCGACATTGCCAGCCTGGGTATCAGTGTGTACACCCTCGAGGGAGCAAAGCCGCATCCCAGGTGGAGAATGTTGTCACTTGGTAGGCCGACCTTGCCCACACTTGAGGAGGAGTAAAACTAGCTCTAAGGTGGGGCCTGCCATCGCAGGCTTGTGTGTCCCTGCGCGCATCTGGAGAGGAGTGAAACCGGGCCAGTGAGCGCGGGCGCCAGCTCAAGTCCTGACCCGGCCTCTAACCAAGGCATGCACGCCAGGGGTTGGGGAGGGAGAGAAACCAGCCCAGTTCAGCCGCGCGTCCTCAGCTCTGGACACGCCCCATACCTAGACAGGGTCTCCTGGCAGAAACCCACTTGCCTCAGCACTCGTTCCAGCCGCTGGTGCCCCGCCCCTACTCCTTAGAGGGTGGAGACCGCCCTTGAGCAGAGAAGCCCCAGTTCGGACTGTAGCTGCTCCAACTTCAGGCCATCAGAATGATGGCTGCCCGCCCAGCCCAGGGGAAGACAGCCTGCGCTCGCTCGCTTGTGATCCAGCAGCTTGCAGACCAGAGCCACTGGGCACACGCAGACCGCATTGGGACCCCCCCCCCCCCCCCCCGACACACCCACGAGGCCATGCCTCCAAGACTGGGATAGGCAACTGTTTCACCTAATTTCATGGTGGCACAGAAGGCTGAACAAAATGAGAAGACTGAGGACTATATTTCAAATGAAAGGGCAAGAAGAAACCCCTGAAAAAAAATCTCTGAAACGAGGTAAATACCTTATAAAGAATCCAATAGTAATAAGAATGCTAACTGAACTGGGGAAAAGAATAGATGAACACAGAATTTTTACAAGGGATTAGAGGAAACATACTAAAAGAACCAGTCAGAGCTAGAAAACAGGATAACTGAAGTGAAAAACACTAGAGAAAATTAACAGCAGGTTAGGTGATACAGAAGAATGCATAAGGTATCTGATAGAATAATGGAAATCACTAGTCCCAACAGCAAAAAGGAAAAAAAAAACTGAGAATTGTTTACAACATAGGTGTTGTAAACACCTAATTGGGTGATTACATTAGAGTGCAACATTAGGTGTACTAAAAATCACATTAATAGGGGTCCCAGAAGGCAAAGAGAGGGAGAAAGAGGTAGAAAATTTATCTCAAGAAATTATGGCTGAAAACTTCCCAAACATAGACAGGAAACAGACATCCAGGTGCAGGAAACACAAAGTCACAGTGTGAACCCAAGGCATATCATAATTAAAATGGCAACAGTTAGAGAGTTCAAAAGACAGCAAGAAAAAAAGAACATATGTTTCTATTATAATAATGTGTCTTCTCTTTCACTCTCTTTTTGAAAGTTAATCTGGCTGTAGGCTTTTTTATTTTATTGATCTTTTTAAAGTATCAACTTTTGATTTCCTTGGTTTTTCTGTTGATTTTCTATTTTCAGTGATTCTTTTGTATTTAGCTGAACTTTTGTATTGAAATGTTTAAATTCCTTTCTTATTTCCTTTTGTGTATATTCTTTTGTTTTCTTTGTCATTACCATGGGGATTACATTTAGCATCTTAAAGTTTTATACTCTAATTTGAATTTTTTCAAGCTTAACTTCAATAATATAGAAAATTGTACTTCATTAGCCCTGTCCAACACTCCTTTCAGTTATTGATGTCACAAAAGTATGCCTCTTTATATTGAGAGTCCAAAAACATAAACTAATGCATCAATCTCTTAAATTATATAGAAACAAAATGTCGAGTTATACACTATTATTGTAGTAGTAATATCTTTTCTTCATCAATTTTTCACCACTCAACTTTCTTTATAGTTCAACTCTCACATCCACACATGACCTCTGGAAAAACCATAGCCTTGACTAGATGGACATTTGTTGACAAAGTAATGTCTTTACTTTTTAATATGCTATCTAGGTTGGTCATAGCTTTTCGTCCAAGGAGTAAGAGTCTTTTAATTGAATGGCTGCAATCACCATCTGCAGTGGTATTGGAGCCCAGAAGAATAAAGTCAGCCACTGTTTCCACTGTTTCCCCTTCTGTTTCCATGAAGTGATGGGACCAGATGCCATGATCTTAGTTTCCTGAATGTTGAACTTTAAGCCAACTTTTTCACTCTCCTCTTTCACTTTCATCAAGAGGCTCTTTAGTTCTTCTTCACTTTCTGCCATAAGGGTGGTGTCATCTGCATATGAGGTTATTGATATTTCTCCCAGCAATCTTGATTCCAGCTTGTGCTTCTTCCAGCCCAGCATTTGATGTACTCTGCATATAAGTTAAATAAGCAGGGTGACAATATACAGCCTTGACGTACTCCTTTTCCTATTTGGAACCAGTCTGTTGTTCCATGTCCAGTTCTAACTGTTGCTTCCTGACCTGCATACAGATTTCTCAAGAGGCAGGTCAGGTGGTCTGGTATTCCTATCTCTTTGAGAATTTTCTACAGTTTATTGTGATCCACACAAAGTCCAGGGCTTTGGCATAGTCAATAAAGCAGAAATAGATGTTTTTCTGGAACTCTCTTGCTTTTTCCATGCTCCAGGGGATGTTGGCAATTTGATGTCTGGTTCCTCTGCCTTTTCTAAAACCAGCTTGAACATCTGGAAGTTCACGGTTCACGTATTACTGAAGCCTGGCTTGGAGAATTTTGAGCATTACTTTATTAGCATGTGAGATGAGTGGAATTGTGCAGTAGTTTGAGCATTCTTTGGCATTGCCTTTCTTTGGAACTGAGATGGATGCCCTTTCTTTCTTTTTCTTAGCCGATTACACTGGCTAGATCCTCCAATACATTGTTACCTTTTTCCTGATTTTAGTGGGAGAACATTCAGTCTTAGTTCAGTTCAGTTCAGTTCAGTCGCTCAGTCGTGTCCGATTCTTTGCGACCCCATGAATTGCAGTACACCAGGCCTCTCTGTCCATCACCAACTCCCGGAGTTCACTCAGACTCACATCCATTGAGTCCATGATGCCATCCAGCCATCTCATCCTCTGTTGTCCCCTTCTGCTCCTGCCCCCAATCCCTCCCAGCATCAGGGTCTTTTCCAGTGAGTCAACTCTTCCCATAGATGGCCAAAGTACTGGAGCTTCAGTTTTAGCATCATTCCTTCCAAAGAAATCCCAGGGTTGATCTCCTTCAGAATGGACTGGTTGGATCTCCTTGCAGTCTAAGGAACTCTCAAGAGTCTTCTCCAACACCACAGTTCAAAAGCATCAATTCTTTGGCGCTCAGCCTTCTTCACAGACATTCATTCTTACTGTTACCTATGATGTGGGCTTTCTGGAGATGCCTTTTGTCAGATTGAGGAACTTCTTTTTTATTCCAATTGTGTTGAGTATTTTGTCAAATGGTTTGGGATTTTGTCAAATGATTTTTTTCTGCATCTATTGAGACAACTGTATGTTTTTTCTCCTTATTATAAAGTATTATATTCTTCTGAGATTTTAAACCAACATTGTGTTTCTAGGATAAGTCTAACTTGTTTATGGTGCGTAATTGTTCTTATATATATATTTAAATTTTGTTTCCTTGTATTTTGTTCAGCATTTTTATGCATTTGTTCATAAGAGATTTTGGTCTCTATTTTCTTGCCTTGCAGTGTCTTTGTCTGATTTTAGTGTCAGAGTAGTACTGACTGCTGAAGGAGATGGGAAATGTTTCCTTCTCCTTAGCTTTTATGGAGCATTTTGGTTAATTGATGGGCTTCCCTGGTGGCTCAGATGGTAAAGCGTCTGTCTGCAGTGCAGGAGACCAGGGTTCGATCCCTGGGTTGGGAAGATCCCCTGGAGAAGGAAATGGCAACCCACTCCAGTACTCTTGCCTGGAAAATCCCATGGACGGAGGAGCCTGGTAGGCTACAGTCCATGGGGTCTCGAAGAGCTGGATGTGACTGAGTGACTTCACTTTCACTTGGTGGTGCTACTGCTGCTAAGTCACTTCAGTTGTGTCCGACTCTGTGTGACCCCATAGATGGCAGCCCACCAGGCTCCCCCATCCCTGGGATTCTCCAGGCAAGAACACTAGAGTGGGTTGCCATTTTTTTCTGCAGTGCATGAAAGTAAAAAATGAAAGTGAAGTCGCTCAGTTGTGTCTGACTCTTCGCGACCCCATGGACTGCAGCCTACCAGGCTCCTCTGTCCATGGGATTCTCCAGGCAAGAGTACTGGAGTGGGGTGCCATCGCCCTCTCGGTTCACTTGGTGAATTGATACTAATTCTGCTTTAAATGTTTGGTAGAATTCACCAATGAAACCAACTGAGCCTCGACTTTTCTCTGTGGAGAGGTTTTAAAATTACTAGTCTAGTCTCTTAACTTTGTTACAGGTCTTTTCAAATTGTCAGTTTCTTTTTTGTTGGTTTGGTCATCTCTGTCTTTTTAGAAGTTTGTCCATTTAATCTAAATTATCTCATTTGTCAGCAGGCAGTGGCTCATAGCATTCCTGTTATGATTCTTTTTAAATTTTCTATAAGGTTGGTCTTAATATCCTTGTGTGATTTCTAATTTTAACTAATTTGAATCTTTTTTCTTGATCAATCTTATCTTTTTTTCAAAAAACAATTTTTGGTTTTATTGATTTTTCTCTACTTTTATACTCTCTAATCAAACCATTTCTTCCCTCTTCACCATTTAGTGTCTTAATATATATGTCAGATAGCATTATTAAAGTTCATCATGAGCTTTCATCATGAACTACTCAGATATATCTAACATGTAATTATAGATAATTGTTATAATAATATATAATTTGACTGCTATTTTTACTGCAGCATATTTTGTTTTTTCTGAGGACCCATGGAAGGAATTTTACTCTCATCTCTGAATGAAGACTAGCTAGGCTTCTTCTGAGAAGAAATTTTATTTTATTTTGTGGTCATTATGACTCTTGTAACTGTTAACAGATTTGAATGCCAACCTTCAAGGCATAGCATGTACTTTTTCCCACTAACATCTTTCTTGTTATTTTTTTCCACTTTTCTATATTTCCCTTTCAGTATTTCAAAGAAATATATATTTACATATGAACATGCATATATAAATGTATATTTATATATAAACACACATATATATTTGAAACTCATAGTATTAAAGTGAGAAGTGAATATCCATTGCTCTCTTTGTATTCCCACTCTATAGAAATAACCATTGATAAATTTTTATTCATTCTGCCCCTCCAACCCTTCCTTGTTTCCCCCTTCACACACACGCGCGCGCGCGCACACACACACACACACACACGGTTTTTTTTTTTTTCACTGAGGTTTTATTATTTATTTGCACTTTTTAACCAATTTAAGTAATTATTCATGCTTTTGGAATAGGCAATAGATTCAGATGGTTTAAGATTCAAAAGAAATGAAAATGTAAGCAATGAAAACCTCTCTCATTCTTTCCCCTAAGTTACCCACTTCTCCTCCATAGGCAGCTTATAAAAGTTTCTAGTTTTTGTGTTTTTCTGTACCTTGCTTTTTTCATAGTGAAGAGTACCTCTGATCCTCACCTCTCCTTCTGTGTTTAGCTTAATCTTTTTAGTGGATGTATTTTCCATTGTATGGACATGTAATTTATTTATATATTCCCCTATTAACAAACGTTTAGTTTATTTTTGAACATTTGATACTACAAACTGCTGCAGTGAATAGCTTTATATATACATTTAGTGCACAAATAAGAGTACTTTTGTAATGTTGGTTCCTAGAAGTGAAACCACTGGGTCAGAAGACAATTCACATTTACAAAATTTAATAGATTGTGTCTTTGCTCATAGGATAAAATCTTTGCTGATATCTCACTTTTCCAATAAGTCCTAGCACTGTTTAATACTGTACTCTGCCCTAGTTCTCCATTAGATTTTTCTCTTCGTTTTACCTGCGTTTTTTTAAATTGAAGTTTACAGTGTTGTATTGGTTTCTGGTGTACAGCAAAGTGATTCAGTTATGTGTGTGTGTCTATTCTTTTTCAAATTCTTTTCCATTATGGGTTACAACAAGATATTGAATATCTTGTTTCTCCCAAGCTCTTTCCCTTTTGGTAACCCATGAGTTTGTTTGCTATGTCTGTGAGTCTTGTTCTGTTTTGTCTGTGAGTTCATTTGTATCGGTTTTTAGATTCCACACATAAGTGATATATATGAGATTTGTCTTTGACTTAATTTGTATGATTAGGTCTGTCCATGTTGCTGCAAATGGCATGAATGATTTCATTCTTTTATATGGCTGAGTGACATTTAGTTGGTTATATATACCACATCTTCTTTATTCATTCACCTCTCTTTATTCTTCATGTTAGAAGTACATACGAGAAGAATAGTAGCTACCAGAATATATCACATACTGTATAGCACCTTTTCCCCTTAGGATTGAAATGACTGTGGAGAGTTACAGGCTTCCAGGTTTGCTAGGGTATCTTCAACCTCAATTTAATAGGATCATTTCTTTTTCTGTACTTTACACATCTTTATGTCCTATATAATTTAGATACAACAGGTGTTGTTTTGAAAGAAATGATTATAAATACTCTCTCAGTGAATCAGTTTTTTTCTTTATGTACATTATAATTTTAGAGGCCTGATATTCATAATTATTGATGTTCAGATTGGTAGTTATTTCTATCACATGTTCAGCTATAAACAAGTAGTCAAGTTTATATGAGACCTAGATATTTAGGGGGAGAAGGCAATGGCACCCCACTCCAGTACTCTTGCCTGGAAAATTCCATGGACTGGTGGGCTGCAGTCCATGGGGTCGCTAGGAGTCAGACACGACTGAGCAACTTCACTTTCACTTTTCACTTTCATGCATTGGAGAGGGAAATGGCAACCCACTCCGGTGTTCTTGCCTGGAGAATCCCAGGGACGGGGGAGCCTGTTGGGCTGCTGTCTGTGGGGTCACACAGAGTCGGACATGACTGAAGCGACTTAGCAGCAGCAGCAGCAGATATTTAGGAGAGTTTTGAAGTGAGTTATTTTGTCAAAAATGCCTGTTCCTTTTCTGTTTTACCTCTTTTCAGTGTGTGCCTTCATTTTTCTCATTCTGCAAACCATTTTTAAGATAAGTTGAATCAGATTTATATTGCAGTCAGAAATCACCAAACTTTCCCCCACCTTGGATCTCTTTTAGAAAGTGTACCAAACTTTGTTTATTAAATAATAATTTTTCCTAATTTTATTCGAGCTGACAGCCCTTGCTTTTTATCAGTATAAAGGTAAATTGTGTTACCTTGCTGCATTGAATTCTAGCAAAAGTGAAACACTTGCTACTTTAGTTACTGAGGCATTATTGAAAGTAAACATATGGGTTCGCTTAAGTTTTTAAAAATTTAAGCAAATTTGCCAAAGATTATCATTTTATGATTTGAACCCTAGAGACTCCCGACCACAGGACTTCAGTGATCAATGATCTCTTTCATTTTCCCTTCCAACTGAGATTCTTTTATTCTAATGCCAACTCATTTATTCAATGGTTATGTTTTCATTTTTTCAAATGATATTGGTGGAATGAATGGACATGCTAACTTTGAAAAATACCATTTTACACATAATTAAATCTGAGTTGTAGTAATTGACTTCCCCACTGTTTTTCATCTTTGTTTCTAAGAGGGCTAGACGTCAGTTAATGAGTAGTTGTTTTAATATGGTGGCTGTTTTCACTGCTCTGTGGCTCTGTCTTCTTGGGTGGATCATTTTTTGGGCCTTTGACTCAGTAAAGCAGAGAGCTTGACTAGAAACTAAATTCCAGGTCAGTTATGTATTAAAAGTTTAGGAAATGAAGACTGTAATTCATTTCTTTGTGTGAATTAATCCTGCTGATCCTCAGTAGCTGATCAATGTGTGATCAGGAGATAAAGAAATTGTGGTAGGACCAATATTCTCACCTTAAAACTTTTTACTCATGATTCAATTGCTGCTTAGTTTTCTGAGCCTACTAGAGGGAAAAATGAGAAAGTCAAAAAAGTCATTCTATCCTATGCTGGTATATGACTATTGATGATGCTTTTAAAAAATATATACATTTAATGTTAAGTTAGTGCTGGCCATTGTACTAGGTTCTTGGGGGTTCAGCAGTGTACTTAGTGTGATTATGCCTTCAAAATGCTTACAAATTAGTTGAGATAGGGACAATTGAACAATCTAGTAAACTGAACTGAGTTTAGTTAGGTGCTTAAATAGTCCTAACTGAATTCTGAATTCTGTAGAATTCTTAGCTCCAAGTACTCATCTCTTGGGCAGAAGACTAGAGAAATCTGAATTTGCCAAGAACATATTTTTCTGGGAGTAGAGTCAACTCTTTTCCCACAAAGGCATTGTGTAACTGGATGGTTAATTCAGTTCAGTTTACCTCTGCATATTGAATCAAAAATATGATCGAGCACAAGTGAAGTTAGCTTTAGTATTCTTCTTGGCTGTGCTCCTCTTGCCTTCTGGTTCTTGTGAGCACATCAAGAATTTCGTTAGCACTCACTGCTGTCAGCTGATATTATGCAAGCGAGAAGGAGGATTTTCTGGCATATTAGCATGTTATTTCTTTTGTTCTTACATATAACCCTGGTAAGGAAATCCAGGAGGGGAAGATATAAAGGCAGCTCTTAGCCTGCCTACTTCTGTAATACATTTAACTTGTAACTTTATTGCTAATCACTCATTACAGTCTCATGAATCTGGTGTAAGGATGTATCCTTTTGACCCTGAGATAAAGAGCATGTTTACTGTGGCTTATTTCCATCATTTTCATGGTTGATATCGTAAAAAGTATAGATAAGAAAGAGTAGTGTTTTTAACTTTTAAAATTTCAGGTTAAATTCATGCTAGTTATGTTAACCTACTTTTCAGTAAGATAACCTACTTTTCAGATGTTTCTAAGATGATTTATGTTACCACTTGGGGGAGCTCTTTTATAAGTTCAGTTCAGTTCAGTCGCTCAGTCCAACAGCAAGTGTTGGATTGGCCAGAAACTTTGTTCAGTATTTTCCATAAAATATCATGGGGAAAAAAACTCAACAAACCTTTTGGTTAACCCAGTAGAAGTCATATCACTAACTCAGGGTTACCAGTTGGGTGGTTTAAGTAAACTAAACTAAATGATAGCTTAAATGAGTAGTCTCTTAAGTGTTGATTATAGATTTTGATTTAAACTGTAGTATATGTAATTAAAGCTTTTATTATTTTAAAAAACATTTTTCTCAAAAATATTCATAATTTTTGCTCTCACCTATTTTATATAATTTATTACTTTTTAATTGACTTACTTTCCCCTCTATTTTATAATTGTAGGTAATTTAGAAAATATATCTAGGATTAATGAAAACCATTTGTAATCCTACCACCAAGAGATAATAGTTAACATTTTGATATATTTTTGCCTATCCTTTCTTTTAAAATTTTTCAACAAATTAGAGTCAAAATATACACAGAATTTTGTATTCTGATGTTTTTTTCTTGTAACGTGTCTTTCTTTTTTTTTCCCATATCCTTATAATCTTTGAAATGTTTTCTAAGAGTTATATGTAGCTCTTGATACAGCTCTATCATAATTTATTTAACTATTCTATTTAAAGATATTTAAATGTTTCCCACTATTTTTGCTGTTGTAAGTAATTCTTTGAACATTTATCATACTAAATCTTACTCAGTAATTATTTTCATTGGATAAATTCATAGAGATAAAACTGAACTCTTAAGGTTCTTGATGCAAATTAGCAAAATGTCCTTCAACTAACACTCCTCTGAGGTTCTTATTTTCAAAATATGTTTATTAGAAATTATTGTCTTTTTCTTTTGCAAAGTGCTTTTTCTTATCCTTTCCTTATTTTTTTATTCTTTCATTTATTTTTTTGTGATTCTTTTGGCTGAGTAAAAATTACTTTTCCTCTGTTTTAATGGTTTCAAAGGTGCTATTCCGAGGCTGTTACATAATTCTCAACTAAATTTTTGAGGAAACAAATCAGTTACAAATTTTGGGTTGTAATTGCATTTGGAAAATAGGGCCTAGATCTTGAGAGCAGTGAGGGCCAGAAAGCAGGATGAGTCACGTGAAACATCTGTATCAAGGAGTTGGGGCTGCTGTAGAAGTGGATGAAGCTGCAGACGGCAGAAGGAAAAAGAAGGTGGTGGGAAAAGTCTTTGGAATTAGGAAACTCAGAAGAAGTTGATAGAGATAAAAAAAGAGAATGAGGATGTTAACTGTGTTTGAAAAGCTAAGGAGAAAAGTTTCATTACAGTGGTGTCAGATATTATATAGAGGTTTTGTAGATGAAACCAAAGAAAAGTCTGTTCAGTTTAGAGAGAGATCTTTCGAGACTTAGACGATAGCCTCAGTAGAACAGTGCTCATATAGTAGAAGTATGGGTTCAGTGGATGCAGTAGGTGTGGCCTGGGAGAGTGTACCTGGTGAGTGTGTGTGTGAATAATGCGAGGTTTGTCTGTGTGGTTCGAACAGTAGCTTGATAAAGTCCAGGGATAGAAGGATAGCTTTTTTTTTTTTTTTTAAGTGATGTAAGCTTGTTTGTGGGGCTTCCCTGGTAGCTCTCGGCTGGTCTGACTGCAATGTAGGAGACCTCGGTTCAATTCCTGGATCGGAAAGACCCCCGGGGAAGGGATAGGCTACCCACTCCAGTATTCTTGGGTTTCCCTGGTGGCTCAGATGGTAAAGAATCTGCCTGCAATGCAGGAGCGACCTGGGTTGGGAAGATCCCCTGGAGAAGGGCATGGCAACTCACTCTGGTATTCTTGCCTGGAGAATTCCCATGGACAGAGGAGCCTGGCGGGCTATAGTCCATGGGATCCCAAAGAGTCGGACACAACTGAGTGACCTAGCACAGCACAGCACAAGCTTGTTTGTAGCTAAACAGAAGCATGTGTTTAGAAAGAACTGTAAAATGAATTATGTAACACAAAGGGAGGAATTAATAAACTAGGTCTTGGAGGTGATCCAAAGTGGGAAGAAGTGAGGGAGTAGATTTACTGATTTAAGAGTGGAGGAGGATGTTCATTTATCAAAGTCAGAAGAGAAGAGGGACCTGAAGCTAGATGCAGGGACATTGGGAGTATATGGTAATTAGAAATTATTTGATGTGGAGAAACATGTTGAGGCCTTTGGAATTGTGATTCTCTAACCTTCTCAACAAAATAGAAATGAAGAGTACAGAACTTTTAGTGGAGTGGTGAGATTAAGGATTTCAATAGTGAAAATGTTAGGAAATCAATGTAGAAATGTAGTAAGGAAATATTCTTAAATAAAGGGAAGCAGAGTGATTTGAGTGTTAGGAACTTGGGTTTTATAGGCCTGTGGCATTGATAGGCTGTGTTGGGCAAGTCGCCACACTCTAATCTTCGGTTTCTTAATCTGCACAGTGAGAACTGAATCAGATGTCGTTTTACGGATTTAAAAGTCTTGAATCAAACTGAACTGAAAAAAGAACATAGCTGTAGTAATCAAATCATTGTAGTATTGGTAGAAAGAAAGACAAGTAGGTAAGTGGAACAGAACAGAGAATCAGAAAATAGAATTCACACATATGTGTCAGTGTTTGCACACACAGCTGCTAAGTAGTTCAATGGAGAAAGGGGTTCCTCTCAACAAATGATATTGGAGCAATTCGACATCCATGTGCAAAAAATGAGTTTTAGTCCCTTTGTTGCACCAATCATAAAAATTAATTCAAATGAAACATAGATATAAACTTCCAGAAGATGACCAAGAAGAATGACCTTGGATTACACAAAGATTTCATGAATAGTACCAGCAAGGGCATAATCTATAAAATGAAGTAATAAATTGAGCTCCATCAAAATTAAAAACTTATGCCCTTTGGAATATGCTATTTAAGAAAATGAAAAGCTACAGATCAGTTGAAGATTTTTGCAAAACACATACCTGCTAAGGAATTTGAATCCAGAATGTTTAGGTAACTCTTAACAACTTTATAAGACCATTGAATAGAAGATTGGCAAAAGAAGAGATGCAGATGTTAAGTGAGATTTGAAAAAGTACTCCGTGTTATTAGTCCTTGGGAAAATGTACCGCCTCACACCTACTAGGATGACTGGGAAACAGACAGAAACTAAGTGCTGGCGAGGATGTGAAGACATGTGAACTCTCATTTGTAGCTGGCGGGGTGCAAAGCATTATAGCCACAGGGGAAAACAGTTTACCAGTTTCTTACAAACTTAAACTTACATTTAATATAAAACTTAGCATTCCCCAATGAGGCATTCACCCGAGAGAAATGAAAATATGCTTCCACTGATCTGTAGTTGAATATTTATGGCTAAGGTTAATAGCCTTATCATAGCAGTGTATTCAGCTATTGGAATAGATAAACAAAGTGTGGTATATTCATACAATGGAGTGCTACTCAACAAATAAAAGGGATAAATACTAATAGGTACAACAATATGGATGACTTCTCAGAAGCATTATGCCAAGTGAAAGAAGCCAGACAAAAAAAGGCTACAGCCTATATAATTCCATTTGTATGACATTCTAGAGAAGGAATTAAAATCAGATCAGTGATTGCCAGGGACTAGAAGTCAATAAAGTGATTTCTTACACAAAAAACTCCAGTAGTCCTCAGCATTCCCAGGGATTAATATTTTTGGTGTGGAGAAGATTGGGTTTTGGACAGTTTCTGAGACAGATATGATGTAGAGGAATGAGTGCTAGATTCACTGATAATAGTGCTGCTGTTGTTTATTACTGAATGAGTATAATGCCTGGCACTGTGCTGATTACTTAAGAGCATCCTCACTGTTAAATTTCATAGTGACCCAGATAGGATACTATTATCATTTCTATTTTAGTAAAAACTGAGGTTTAATTAGATTTAATCAGTTGCTTACTGCTGCTGCTGAGTCACTTCAGTCATGTCCAACTCTGTGTGACCCCAGAGATGGCAGCCCACCAGGCTTCTCCGTCCATGGGATTCTCCAGGCAAGAGTACTGGAGTGGGTGCCATTGCCTTCTCCGAATCAGTTGCTTACAGTTATACAACTAGAGTATGTGTTCAAAGTCTTAAATGTTTGACACAAAAATTCATGTTTTTAACTTAAATAGAAGTGTAACTCCCAGGGAGACAGGGAATTTTTTGTTTGTTCTGTTTTCATCACTGTATCCCCAAAGTGACAAAACTGTGTTAGTTGCATAATGATCATTTCTTTAAAAATTATTCAGTTCAGTTCAGTCACTCAATTGTGTCCGACCCCATGAACCACAGCACGCCAGGCCTTTCTGTCCATCACCAACTCCCGGAGTTTACCCAAACTCATGTCCATTGAATCAGTGATCTAAATTATTAGATATGTCAAATTTTGAAGATACTAAAAAAACAAATTGGAAGATATAAAACTGTATGAAGATAAAGATATGATTTTTAAAATTAAGGAAGAGTTTAGAGTTGGATAGTGATAAGCTTTGTATTATCCCTAAAATTTGATATTTTAGAATAATTCTTTTTCCTAAAACTTTTAAATAATTGAGATTTCAAAACAATATAAAATTGCATCATATACTTTTCAGCCCCATTGTACTCTACAATTAAGAATAAGCAAGTAGTTCCAACTGTTTGATAGAACATTAGATAATTTGTCATTTCTTTTGTTTTCAATTTAATATAATCCAATTTTACCTATAAAACACATATTTAAATAAAGATATATTTTTAGAGGAAAAAGTATTCTAATAATAATGAAAAATATTCTAATGATAATGATAGCTATCATTCACTGAGTACAAATTAAATGCTAGGCATTGTGGTAAGGGCTTTATATAAAGTCTCATTTAATTCTTACAAAGTGAAGTAAGTATTATTATTTCCATTTTACAAGGAAGGCAGAGCACTGAGAGATATAAATTTCATAAGGTTAAAAAATACTTGAATCAATAGACTGGTAAAAGAACAAGTGAATTAGAGCAAAAGGAGGATAATCAAGTGAGAAACTAGGCTTGTTTTTCAAAAACAATTTATGTTATGAAGTAAAATCTTTCACCTTGGATGGATGATGTTGTGTTATTAAGAACTGAAAATGTTTACCTCAGACTGGCTTCTAGATTTCTTATAGAAAGTTGTAGTTTAACTTTTTGACCTATCTGGTAATTTTTTTGCTTTACAATATAAAATTTAGTTACTAATTTTGTAACTAGTTTGTACTAGCCTAGAATTAAATACTCTCAGAAAGACTTAGGAACAAATTTATTTTTTTATGCTCAATAAGAAAACTGTTGCCTAGTATTTTGTGTGTAAATGATTTAACAAATTACTTGAATCTTTTTGTTTTGTTTTGTTTGCAGGAAGGTTATGTTCAAAAGAAAAAGGAACTGTGGGGAATCTGTATATTATTGCAGCAGTTGACTTAGATGAGATGCCATTCACTTTCACCGAGCTACAGAAAAATATTGAAACCAGGTAAAATTTCTTGCATTAATATAGGCCTCTGCCATTAAAAAAAAAAACAAAAAACTATTCCTGAACTGTCATTTTAATAGACTTCAGGGAATTGGTGGGAAATGCCAAAATTAACTAAAACATGGAGAACTTGGGTCAACCAGTGAACTCTCCTACTCTATTGGGGCCCTTAATGTCTTTATGCTGCACTTTCTTTAAAATGTAGCAGTCTGTGTCCTGGGAAAATCTTCACTGTATCTCTCACTGTGTTAACTTTCTTAATTGTAGCTGTTGATAAAGTGGACAAGATAGGCAGATTTATTAAATAGGCTTATTGTATATTAAAACCTTTGTAAAAGTGGTGTGAGCCCATCTTCAAGGAATTTCGTTGATTTATTAAAGTTTAAGACTTATAATAGATATTGTAATTATATATGTTTTGAGACTGTGTGTTCAGTTAAGTATCTATTATAATACTTGCCCCTGTAATTACTTAATGTCTGTATTGAGTTTATAAGCCTAATGAGAGTTTACTAATTGTTTCCAACAACTCAAGAGAAGCCTTCTGGTCATTTCTTCTAGTCATTTCTTTTGCAGTATATTTATAATATCTAACAGTAAATAATTTACCAAAAAGATAGTAGTATGTTTCTTCTTGGATAAAGCCATCTAGAGTTAAATATAATTGATGTTTTGTGTAAATGAGATAAAATTGCTTCACATTTTAGTAACTTTCTTAATAAAATGAGGAAACAAAGACCTTCTATGTTCATATTTAACTGATTAAATTATAAGTTGTTTACCTCTCAGAGATTTCAAAGTTTAACTTTGTTAAATAAAATCACTAAACCAAAATAGGTTTTATATAGCTGAAAACAATTTGAATACAGAGGTAAATTTTTATATCAGCAAATGTTTTAGTGACCTCAGAGGATTGGAAAGAGAATCAATATTTGTGTTAAGATAGACTGGGATATTTTACAAGGTATATGACTTGAAATAGATTGCTTATCCTTATTAAATCTCAGGTTCCTTTCCTTTCCTGTGAAATAAAAATTATTAGTGTTAGTTGCTCAGTCATGTTCTACTCTTTGTGACCCCATGGACTATAGCCTGCCAAGCTCCTCTGTCCATGGGATTTCCCAGACAAGAACACTGGAGTGGATTGCCATTCCCTTCTCCAGGGAATCTTCCCGATCCAGGAATCAAACCCAGGTCTCCTGCATTGTAGGCACATTCTTTACCGTCTGAGCTCCCAGCTATTTCCTTTTTCCTTCCCCTAAAACCATTGGTAGGGTAAAGAGAGAAGGTGTGTGCATCTGTGGTGAAGGAGAGCCATGGTTTTCTGAGAAGGGTGTTAGAGCCAAAGTGGGATGAGGAGGTTATCCCTCAAGGGTGTGGGGGGCTTCTTGACACCGGCTGCTTGGTGTGCAAGGGCAGACCAAGCAGGTGTGTGGAGAGCTGGTGTAGGGAGTCACAGCACATGTGAGGTAAGAGCTGTCTGGGATGAGCAGTCAGATCCCTACGCGGAGGGGTGAGGGCAGTTCAGGGTGGGGGAGTCAGTCTGAGCAGGAGAAGAGGGTGCCAGCGTGGAGGAGTGGGTAGCTTGGTCGGTATAGGAGGACTGATTAAATAAGTGAGAGATAGGTGGATCCCAGGTTTCTCACTGTCAAAGGAGAGTTATAATATGTAAAAGAAAACATTGGAATGAAACAGGTAGTTTTTGTCTTGGATAAATGGATGTGAACTTAGGATTTTTAAAACATAGCTAGATCTGTAATAACCCTTATTGTTTCTGTGTTCTTGGCTTAGGTGTATAGATACAGAGATATAGGTTGAAGACTAGTTGATTTTTTTTTTCCCTTTAAATTCTAGTAAAATGCAAAAACTAATTCCTTCCAAATGATATAATAGTGGTTTGGTACAGAGCTAACAGGCCTTTTGAATTGAAATGTCTATGCTTTGAAAATGAAAAAATGAATTTCTAAAATTGTGATTCACTTTTTTCTGTTCTTTCCTTTGTAGTGTCTATAAATTCTTTGATTTACTAAAAGAAATCGATACTAGCACCAAAGTTGATAATGCTATGTCAAGACTGTTGAAGAAGTATAATGTGTTGTGTGCACTCTACAGCAAATTAGAAAGGTAAAGTAAAAATTTTTTTAGGATTGCACCCTGCTTTTTCATGTCACTGTTCATATTAGATTCCATCTGGGAACTGTTACATTCTTAGTAAAGTTGTTAAGTATTGCACCTTAGATTTGTTCCCTTAATAGTCTTGACTTTCTTATTTGTCTAGTCATATACATTCTGAGTATTTCTTCCAAAATTATTTGTTTTATTCATGTTTTACTTGTTTTAATGAACTTCGTTTCCACTTTAGCCTTCTCTGCCAGAAGACTTGTAGTTCTAAATGGAAGAGTCATCTAAATCTAAGATTCTTCCCAGTGGTGACCTTATTCCAGAGAGAATGAAGAGACGGAACTAAAGCAAAAACAACACCCAGTTGTGGATGTGACTGGTGATGGAAGCAAGGTCCTATGTTGTAAAGAGCAATATTGCATAGGAACCTGGAATGTCAGGTCCATGAATCAAGGCAAATTGGAAGTGATCAAACACGAGATGGCAAGAGTGAACGTCAACATTCTAGGAATCAGTGAACTAAAATGGACTGGAATGGGTGAATTTAACTCAGATGACCATTATATCTCCTCCTGTGGGCCAAGAATCACTTAGAAGAAATGGAGTAGCCATCATAGTTAACCAAAGAGTCCGAAATGCAGTACTTGGATGCAATTTCAAAAATGACACAATGATCTCTGTTCATTTCCAAGGCAAACCATTCGATATTATGGTAATCCACATCTATGCCCTGACCAGTAACGCTGAAGAAGCTGAAGTTGAATGGTTCTATGGAGACTTACAAGACCTTCTAGAACTAACACTCAAAAAAGATGTCCTTTTCATTATAGGGGACTGGAATGCAAAAGTAGAAAGTCAAGGAACACCTGGAGTAAAGGCAAATTTGGCCTTGGAGTACAGAATGAAGCAGGGCAAAGACTAATAGAGTCCTGCCAAGAGAATGCACTGGTCATAGCAAACACCCTCTTCCAACAACACAAGAGAAGACTCTACACATGGACATCACCAGATGGCCAGCACCAAAATCAGATTGATTATATTCTTTGCAGCCAAAGATGGAGAAGCTCTATACAGTCAACAAAAATAAGACCGGGAGCTGACTGTGGCTCAGATCATGAACGCCTTATTGCCAAATTCAGACTTAAAATGAAGAAAGTAGAGAAAACCACTGGACCATTCAGGCATGACCTAAATCAAATCCCTTATGATTATATAGTGGAAGTGAGAAATAGACTTAAGGGACTAGATCTGTTAGGTATCTGATGAACTATGGACGGAGGTTCATGACATTGTACAGGAGACAGGGAGCAAGACCATTCCCAAGAAAAAGAAATACAGAAAAGCAAAATGGATGTCTGAGGAGGCCTTACAAATAGCTGTGAAAAGAAGAGAAGTGAAAAGCAAAGGAGAAAAGGGAAGATATACCCATTTGAATGCAGAGTTCCAAAGAATAGCAAGGAGAGATAAGAAAGCCTTCCACAATGATTAGTGCAAAGAAATAGTGGAAAACAATAGAATGGGAAAGACTAGAGATGTCTTCAAGAAAATTAAAAATACCAAGGAAACATTTCATGCAAAGATGGGCTCAATAAAGGACAGAAATGGTCTGGACCTAATGAAGCAGAAAATATTAAGAAGAGGTGGCAAGAATACACAGAAGAACTGTACAAAAAAAGATCTTCACGACCCAGATAATCACGATGGTGTAATCAGTCACCTAGAGCCGGACATCCTGGAATGTGAAGTCAAGTGGGCCTTAGGAAGCATCACTACAAACACGGCTAGTGGAGGTGATGGAATTCCAGTTGAGCTGTTTCAAATCCTGAAAGATGATGCTGTGAAAGTGCTGCACTCAATATGCCAGCAAATTTGGAAAGCTCAGCAGTGGCTGCAGGACGGAAAAGGTCAGTTTTTGTTCCAATCGCTAAGAAAGGCAATGCCAAAGAATGTGCAAACTACTGCACAATTGCACTCATCTCACATGCTAGTAAAGTAATGCTCAAAATTCTCCAAGCCAGGCTCAACAATACATGAACCGTGAAGTTCTAGATGTTCAAGCTAGATTTAGAAAAGGCAGAGGAACCAGAGATCAAATTGCCAACATCTACTGGATCATAGAAAAAGCAAGAGTTCCAGAAAAACATCTATTTCTGCTTTATTGACTATGCCAAAGCCATTGACTATGTGGATCACAACAAACTATGGAAAATTCTGAAAGAGATAGGAATACCAGACCACCTGACCTGCCTCTTGAGAAATCTGTTTGCAGATCAGGAAGCAACAGTTAGAACTGGGCATGGAACAACAGACTGGTTCCAGATAGGAAAAGGAGTATTTCAAGGCTGTATATTGTCATCCTGCTTATTTAACTTACATGCACAGTACACCATGAGAAGCACTGGACTGGAAGAAGCACAAGCTGGAATCAAGATTGCTGGGAGAAATATCAATAACCTCAGATATGCAGATGACACCACTCTTATGGCAGAAAGTGAAGAAGAGCTAAAGATCCTCTTGATGAAAGTGAAAGAGGAGAGTGAAAAAGTTGGCTTAAAGCTCAACATTCAGAAAACCAAGATCATGGCATCTGGTCCCATCACTTCATGGCAAATAGATGGAGAAACAGTGGAAATAGTGGCATACTTTATTTTTTTGTGCTCTAAAATCACTTCAGATGGTGACTGCAGCCATGAAATTAAAAGACACTTACTCCTTGGAAGAAAAGTTATGACCCACCTAGACAGCATATTCAAAAGCAGAGACATTAGTTTGCCAACAAAGGTCCATCTAGTCAAGGCTATGGTTTTTCCAGTAGTCATGTATGGATGTGAGAGCTGGACTGTAATGAAAGCTGAGCACCAAAGAATTGATGCTTTTGAACTGTGGTGTTGGAGAAGACTCTTGAGAGTCCCTTGGACTCAAGGAGATCCAACCAGTCCATCCTAAAGGACACCAGACCTGGGTGTTCATTGGAAGGACTGATGCTGAGGCTGAAACTGTAGTACTTTGGCCACCTGATGTGAAGAGCTGACTCATTTGAAAAGACCCTGATGCTGGGAAAGATTGAAGGCGAGAGGAGAAAGGGATGACAGAGGGTGAGATGATTGGGTGGCATCACCAACTCAATGGACATGAATTTGAGTAAACTCCATGAGCTGGTGATGGACAGGGAGGCCTGGCATGATGCAGTCCATGGGGTCACAAAGAGTCGGACACGACTGAGCGACTGAACTGAACTGAGAGGGGGACCTTACTGCCAAGTTATGACTTGTATATTAATGGTGGTGTAGAGGAAGTAGTTTTTTTGGTGGAATATCCTTTAAGAAACTTTAGACTATCAGCTGTTTTGGTGCATATAAATTAAGAAACTACACAAGCATTAATGAAATGAGTATTAGTAACCACTATGTGTTAGATGCTCGTAATGTGAAATCATATGATACCGTGATCAAGAAGTTTACAGTAAATAAGTAAATTATATATTTTAATAAAATTACATGCAGTAATTGTTTGATATCCTGTTATAGAGGGTTGTTTGTAAGAAGCAGAAATTATGTAGTGGGTAACAATATTGTGTATTTTTAAGGTAATAAGAATTATGGGGTGAAAAAACTGTAGAAGAAGGCAATGTCTGAGTAGAGTTAAAGGATAATTAGAAACTCACAAAGTAAAATATGTGGAGACTGGGACTGAGCATCCTAGGCAGAGTGATCAGCATGTGTACAAAGCCAAAGCAGTGCCATAGAGTACTTTGGATATTGCTAATGGCTAAAAGGTAGGAGGGGATGAGATTGATAGTGAGCTTGAACTTTGCCCGGAAGGCGATGGAGTCATTGATTTTAAGCTGGCAAGTGACAGAGTCTGATTTGACCTGTAAAAGATCACTCAGGCCTTTGTTAAAGGGATTTGGAATTTTTATTGACTAGTTTAGGAGATAATTTATGTTTATTCGTCTTGAAGTGAACCAGGATTTTTTTTTTTTCTATCTTATGTGTACCTTCTTCTGAAGAACTATTGGAAAAATTAGCTGTGACTAATTTTAAGTGAAAGTCACTCAGTTGTGTCTGACTCATGGACACATGGACAAATAAACAGGCCTGCCAAAGCCTGTTTATTTCTGGATTCACTATCTGTATGTATATGGCAGTGTGCTGTAGTGATTAGGATAAGTTTTAAAACTTATGATATGAATATTAATTTTGTCATTTACCAACTTTGTAAGCTAGAGAACGATACTTAACATCTTTACACCTCTATTTCAATCTGTGAGATAGAGCTAATAATGTTCTCCTTGCAGAGTAATTGTAACAATTAAGTAAGACTGGTCACTTCACCTTCTAGCACATACTAAATGCTTAATAAACAGTAGCTTTTAAAGCTATTACTAACTATATTAGTGCTGTTACATAGAAATATAAAATGCAAGCCATATATTTTAAATAGAGCTGCATGACAAGTATAAACAAGTGAAATTAATTTTAGCATTTTATTTAACTCATATATCCCAAAACATCAAATTTTGACATGTATCATTCATCCATAACTTGTGTACAGGTGTTTATGGCTGTGTTATTTGTATTAGCCAAAAAATGGAAACACCTCAAATATCCATCATAGCTGACGAAATGGTAAACAAAATGTGAACTATCCATAGCCCTCTAACCGAAGGCTTCCCTGGTGGCTCAGATGGTAAAGAATCTGCCTGCAATGTAGGAGACCTGGGTTCGATCCTTGGGCTGGGAAGATCTCCAAGAGAAGGAAACGGCAGTTCACTCCAGTACTCTTGCCTGGAGGAGCCTGGCAGGCTAGAGTCCTTGGCATTGCAAACAGTCAGACATGACTGAGCAACTGACACACATATCCGTATGGTAGAATACTATTCAGCCATAAAAGGGAATAAAGTACTGATATATACTATAGTGTGGATGAACCTTGAAAACATTAAGCTAAGTGAAAGATACCAATACAAAAGGCCACATACTTTTATTATATGATATGTCCAGAACAGGCATATCCATGACATGGAAGGTACTATTTCAGTGAAGTCTTTTCTCCCAGTGTGTTACCTCTGATTTGCTCCTCAGTGTAGCCTTGGACAGGTGCACAGTCACTGAGCTGACAGCGGTTTTTTTCTCTTTTACCATCTTTCCCCCTGTTGTTAAGCTAACTGCCTCTGTTAATATCACACTTAATTGTTACCTCTCATTTATTGCTGATTACTTTCTTGTTTTTGACAACACTCTGAGTCACAAATTGCCTCACAGTTTAATCCAGTTAAATTTGGCTCCCCTTGCAGGAGTAGTCTTAGATGTCAGGAGAGTTATTCCTAGCTGTTTCTTTCCCTGGTTCTCCTCTCCATGATCTAGGATTTAGCTTTTTGCTCTCATAAGATCTGTTAGTTTTCTCTTTTATCTGCTTTTACCAAAATCTGCATTGCCTTAAACTGTGCTGTTATTCTTGAACACCCCCACACCATTCTGGGTGAAGTTAATTCCCCTAGGGAGAGCTCAAGGCTCTGTGTTCTTGAGACCTGCTTCTCCCCAGGCTGCCACTTCTATGCTGCTGGTTGGGAGAGCAAGCTGACAGTGGTCTCGTCTCTTGCAGCCACACCTCTGCTTTAAGAGCAGGACACTGAAGAGAGACAGTAGCCCTAGTCTTCCCAGATCGCCTCTCTTGGCTGGAACCTCAGTCCCGTGAGCCGGCTGAGACAAGACAAATCAGTACTTTGATGTGCTATGTGCCTGGAATAAAACTTTACCCTATGAGTGGGTGTGAAGTGGAGGACAGGAGCCCCGTGCCGCTCAGCTCCTCTTGCCTGGGCTAGACCTTCTGCAACATAGACCTGTGGGAGATGAGAAGCACTGATAGCCTGCTCTCCCCAGAGAGAGCTCCAGGTTGAGAGCTGGAGAGAGAGGAGCCCTGTGTCTTAGCTTCACCTGTCAGGCATAGAGCTTCCTTATGATGAACTGGAGAGGAGGAAAAAATAATTTTGCATTGAATTTCTCAGACTTATTGTTCTCATCAAGATTTGTTAGATTTTCTTGAAGATATGTTCCCTTTTTTGTTGTATGCCCTTAGAAAAATTTCCGGAGACTTTAAATGGTTTTTCAGAGATAGTTTTTACCAATTATAGTTATCATTTTAGGGAACAGGTCTGTAAAGATCCTTGCTCTACCCACCATTCCAGAAGTCACTGCCCTAAATAAGCAGGTTTCAGTTAAGTAGTACTTTTCAGTTGTGTTATTTCAGCAAGACTTTATTAAATAAGCTTTTATGACCTGGTGTGAGATTGTAACCAGATCAAGATTCAATTACAGATTGTATTCCAAGTTACAGATGTACACATGGAGTCCAGTCGTTTTGTAACGAGATCTTATAGGGATGTATGAAATGTCATAAATTGGAAACATCTACTTTAACTTTGTTTTATAATGCTGTACTTAAAAAATCCTTCTTAAAATAGGATGAATAAAGCATTATAAAATTGACTTCTAAATTATGAAAAAATGTTAAAAGTAACTTTTAAAAAAGCCATAATGTTAATATAATTATTTCTTCTTTTCAGGACATGTGAGCTTATATATTTGACACAACCCAGCAGTTTGTAAGTACTTCAGAGCATGTTATTTTTCACTTTTTGGGTTTTTTAATATATGAAATAATCCCAAACACATTGATAATTTTAGGGTTGGTTTGATTGCTTATTTCACACTACTTCATAAATTAAGGTCATAGATTTAAGCCCTGTACAGATTATTTATCTTTTCACAAAGAAAGTGGTATAAAATACTTGCCTTTTACTATAAGGGAGAACTATTTGGAAACTAAAGGGAGAAGTTGATTCAGAGCAGCTTTTTTTTTTTACCAACTCTGAGAAAAATGCTAATTCATTGACAGAATCTTTTGTGTAAGAATTTTTGTGTAAGAATAATTTTTGTGTAAGAATTTTTATGTAAGAAAAAACATGAATGTCTATATTTAAATTTCCAAATAGTCTTTTTAAATATTGATACATGTTCCAGCAGTATACCATTGTAAGAGCTGTACAGTTTTTTTTTTTTTCAGAAAAAAACTGAAAAACCATAATGAGTAATACATGAGATTTTCTGCCCCACAGAAATAATGATACTGAAGACAGTTGATACAAAGAGAAATTGTATATTTATTAATTAACTCTATTAATCTAATTCCACTTGTTAACTCCAACAAGTGAACGATTTAGTTTATGAGCAAAGAAAGAAAGAAAGAAAGAAAGAAAGTGAAGTCGCTCAGTCGTGTCTGACTCTTTGTGACCCCACGAACTATAGCCTACCAGGCTCCTCTGTCCATGGGATTTTCTAGGCAATAGTACTGGAGTGGATTGCTATTTCCTTCTCCAGGGGATCTTCCCGACCCAGGGATTGAACCCAGGTCATTGTAGACATTGTAGACAGATGTTTAATCGTCATTAAACATTGTAGACAGACATTGTAGACAGATGTTTAATCGTCTGAGCCACCAGGGAAGTCCTAAAGTTTATGAGGGCATAGTGTTAAACTGGTAAACTAGAGTCACCCGAACCTGTGTATTTTCTGCTTACATAAATTTGATTTTAATTAGAAAACAGCAGAAAAGAATTAATTGGAAACCAAGTATGTCATATTATTACCACTTCCTGGACATATTTTTAGATTACAATAGAAGGTATTCAGTATTTTGTTTAGAAAAGATATACTACTCTGTGGGAAAATATAAATAACTTGGTAAAAACACAAACTAAATTGAGACAAAATTGAATTTGTGTGTAAATTATGCATTTAAAATGGACTGTGCAACTGTAGTCTGTAATTGTAAAACATGGGGGGAAAAGTATATTTGGAAAACTAATTTTTTTTTTCTGTTTACTAGGATATCCACTGAAATAAATTCTATGTTGGTGCTAAAAGTTTCTTGGATCACATTTTTATTAGCTAAAGGTAAAGTCATTGTTACATGCTAATGTTTCAAATGTAATAATTGATCCTTTTTTTGAGTAAGCTCAAAATTTTAATCAGTTCAGTTGCTCCTCCTTACCTCCAATTCTTGTGATTTTTTAACTGTTAGCAAATTCATAATTGTGGTACTGGAAGCAACCTTGAAAATGTCTCATTTCACTTCTTTTTCTAATATTTTTTCATTCTTACTTTCCTGTTTTTAAGAATAATGTTACTGTTTTTATAAAAATGATGTATACTCATGATAAAGAATTCCATAATACAGTGAAATGCAAAGAAAATTAGAAAAATTACCCTGAACCCACCTAAAATAATAATCAAAATTATATATATACACAAAATACATCTGAAATGACATGCTGATTAAAATAGATGGGTGGATGAGTGCATTCACAAGGAGATATAATTTTCTAAAAATAAGGTCATATTATTGTGCTATTTAAAATGTAAAAATTAATTTTACTCAAATTTCATAGAAGAAAAACAGAAAAGGAAGGAATTGCTTAAATTTATCTGAATGTCTTATCACTTAAGCAATATTATTTTCTAAAATATTTCTCAAGCATTATGAAAACATTTAAAAGGTTGGAATCTCTTTTATATAACTTTGTGTTAAAGTTAAAGCGATATATATTAGCCTGCTCTGAAGAAAAAGAATCCTCTCCATGTCACCTTCCTGTTTCCTCCTTCCTGCTTTGCTTATTTTTTTTTATCATCATTACATTATCCAAGGTTATATTTATATTCTGTTCTGTAATTATAGTTATCACACTAGTTTTATCTCATTTATGTGTTTAAATGAATTCTAAGCTTTTTGTCACTCCTATATCATAGCTTCTTCATTTCTGAGTTCTTTATTTTGATCTATCCGTAGCTGTCTAGATTTTACCATGGAGTTTTTCAAAAAAGCTTTTTGGTGCCATGTTTTCTATGTTTGGCCTGTTTATGAATCATGTCCTGAAGATTCTACTCTTCATTTCAGAGAAATCTTAGCATGCTACATTTTAAGATACTATTCTGTTACATTTTGAGAACATCCACTGTCTTACCTTAGATTGATTTTGTCCTCCCTATTTATGTCTTCTGTAATGTTATTTTAACCTTTGGTCTTTTTCTTATGTACTAACTATTTTTATTTCAAACTTTACTTCTGTTTTGAGCTAAACTATGTTTGTAATTATTACTTGGTCTTGAGTTTTTCCTTACCTTGTCTAGCTCCTTGTTTTATGTAATTCGTGTTCTTTTGAGTTCTCAGTGCAAGGACTGAGGACATTTTCATCTTTCTTTCTATCTTCAAGATGGGGTTCTCTACCCAGTTTTCCCCCTTCTTATATCATGATTCTATTTTTTAATTTTCTTTTTTATTTTCTCTAATATGTTTGCATAACTACTGTGCTTCCCACTCTTTCCATCCACCTTGTTGCTAGGTCTTTGTTTGGGCCTCTCTGACCTGATGTTCTGTTTTCTTTGGTGTACTGTGAATGCATTTCCCTTCATTCACCTTGCACTTTATCTGTGACTTGTGTTTTCCAAAGAGCTATTGTATGAAAGCAATCTTTTTTAAAAAAAATTATACTTACTTTTAGTCAGAGGATGAGGGAGAAAGTCAGGACCTCATCTGGAATGATATGAATCATTGTTCTGAGGGTTTTGTTAGAATGACCTGTGAAATAGGCACTTGTCCTGTTTGCATAAAAGGAGTGTGTTAGGATTCAGATTGTCCCCTAATTCAGCATATTATACTGGAGTCTGTGTTTGTCAGAATTGGGGTAGCTGTTTACTTCCTCCATTTTCCCCTGTCTCATCACTGATACCTATTCCCTCTAAGTAAAAAGAGGGGAAAGATAAGGATGCTCTGAGTCATTATCTCTCAAATTTAGTATTGTTATTGGAACTTAACCAGTACATATTTTTCTTTTCATTTTGTTAGGTATTGGAAGAGAGATGTTTTTGATCTGACCTCACTGTACTATTTCTAACTAGAGGTCCTTGATATTCTTTACCTCTGTGGCATTTCTTAACAACTTCTAAATGTATTATAAACAAATTTTTGTACCATACCTAGGGATATAGAAAGTGATTTTCAACATGTTCCTAGTGTTTTTGAATCATGAGTATATGGATACACTCATGTCCACAAGTTTTCCTGACTTAATATCTCAATCTCTACCTTAAAATGTGGACCATTTTTGTTTTCAGGACAAGTATTACAAATGGAAGATGATCTGGTGATCTCATTTCAATTAATGCTGTGTGTCCTTGACTATTTTATCAAACTCTCACCTCCTGCATTGCTCAAAGAACCATATAGTGAGTATTTTAATTTATACCCCTCCTACTTCATCATTCAAAGTTGTTTATTGACTTCTCCTAGATCCAAAACATAGTTCTAGAGCCAAAGGAATAATAAAAAAAAAAAAGGTCAGACATAGCCTCTGCTCTTAAGTAGCATAAGATATGGAAGAAGAGATTAGACAAGTAAGCAAGTTTTTAGAGTATATGGTTGAAAGTGGTCTGGGCCAAAATATAGCAAATACTATGGGAGTTTAGGAGATGAGAACCAGCTGAGAAAGACCAAGAAAGACCATTTGAAGTGGTGGCACTTGAGTTGAGTGTTGAAGTGGTAGTTGGGGTTTGAGGGTTGTGGTAAGTTCGGGGAGGGCATGCCCAGTAAAGAGAAAATCAATAGGCAAGGAACAGATATGAACTAAACTGTATGGGAAAGGGTGGCCCATCCTACAGGAACAGATTAACTGCATTTTTTTATTGGATGCCATAATGATTATGTGACTGATTTTTGTTTTCTGTCATGTGAACTGTAATTGATCCACTTCAGAGGGTAATGAGATGGAAAGGGTAGTTAAATAATAACTATTACTGAAATGATTAGATAACATTAAGCAGAGATAAGTATACTCCTCTTAGAATGAAATTGCTTCTTTTGGTGGCATATAGAGTAGGATTTAAAAAAAACACTTGTTATACTATAGAAAAGTTAACTTAGGCTTAACTGATTCCTTGCTCCTAAAATGATAAAATATTAATAATACTAAAAATAATAGAGGACAGATCAAAACATGTAAGTCTCAAAGTATTGTCGAAGTGATTGAAAAGCTGAAGCCAATTAATCTACATGAGCAATAACTTCATAGAAAAATGAAGTCTGGAGCAGAGTTTTGAAAATGTGTTGAACATGATTTGACAGAAAAGGCAGGTCATTTAGCAGAAACCACATGCAAAATGAAAAAAATACAAGATAATATATTCAAAAACTTCCCGAATCTTTAAAAATTTCCTTTATATACCTTTTCATCACTTTTAAAATATGTTATAACTGTAATGAGTTGATGAAGAATGTAATTTTAGGTTGACAGCTTTTGTGCTTTTGGATAATTCAGATATTCAGTTAATTCTCCAAGTGCCACGTTAAAGGAGAAACCAGGATAAGGTATCAAACTGACGTCTATGGTAAACTTTTAAGTAGCTTTTTATTAAGAAGAATTTCTGTGAACATAATTAAATCATATAATAAGCGCCCATGTATTTATCACCTGCCCTCAGTGTATAACTTTTGATCAACTCATAGTCCTATCTACTGCTCAGTTCTACCGGCAATATTATTTTGAAGCACATTTTTGCATGCCATTTCATCCTTATAAATTTCAATATATATCCCTGAAAGATAAAGTCTTTTTGAAAAGCATAATGACATACCATTTTCATACCTAAAAACCAGTTAATATAGTGATTCCTTAATTCCACCAAATATCTAGTAGGTGCCCATGTTTTCAATTGTTTTATAAAAGTAATTAAAAATGTTTATAGGTTGACTAAATCAGAATCTAAATAACATCTATACTTTGTGATTGATTAATACAACTTTAAGACTTAAAATATTCCTCCTCCATCTATCTTTCTCTTTTTTTTCTTGTAATTTATTTATTAAATAATCAGGTGGTCTTTTCTGTGGACTTTTCCATGGTTTAATTTTTACTGATTGCATCCTATGGTATAGTCTAACATGTTCCTCTGTCCTCTCGGTTTCTTGTTGGGCCTAATAGCAGTTAATATTTTTTATACTTAGTCATCTATAATCTCTTTAATAGCTCGATCCACATTCAGTTTGAATTGAAAATACTCAAATAATCCAGGGGATTTTTTTTCTAAAATCACAATTTAGTGTCACATTATTATATTTGTATGCTTATTTTTTTAAATCATCATAATTTATATGGTATTTGCTAAAATGTTTAAAACTTACTTTTATACTTTACCTCGAAAGTGAATCCATAAATAATGCTTAACATTCTTAAGACTCTTTTAAGATAGGAAACATTTTTCCCCCCTTACCAACTGAGTAGAATACACTTAAAATTAGTTTATAAGTTGGCTATTTCCCTTGCCTTTTTCATATTTGTCTATGGAGTTTTAGGTTTCTTTTTGGACCAGCTGGGGGCAGAAGAGAATAGGGATGGTAAAAAACTATTACCAGTATATAATTTACAATAGATATTCAGTAAATAGATGAAGCTGTTAGCTTTTTCATGAAGCCTAATAAGTAAAAGTAGCAGAATGTTACCAAGATTATTTCCAACCTTCCAAGTTATAATTAGAATACTTCATTATTTTATACAGTGGAATGTGCAATTGTTCTTATCTAATTTACCATTTTTACAGAAACAGCTGTAATACCTATTAATGGTTCACCTCGAACACCAAGGCGAGGTCAGAACAGGAGTGCACGGATAGCAAAACAACTAGAAAATGATACAAGAATTATTGAAGTTCTCTGTAAAGAACATGAATGTAATATAGATGAGGTAATTTAACTTCATGATTTCTTTAAAATAGTTACAGTAGATTTAGATGTAAGTTCTTCCTAACAATATATAATTCTTTCATGATGAGCTTGCTTTTTTGTAATTAGTGCCAACTCTTTTGCAGTAGCAAAATATTTAGAAAAAGTTTAATTTTCATATTCAGTTACTTTGATTTTAAAGAGAATAGCTCCCTCATTCTGGAATCACTGAAATGTACATGATTAAGGCAGTAGTTTTCAAATATATTTGTTCTTTAATTCTTCTGTGGTTATTGATACTCCTAATGTTTTAGAGTAAGCTACTAAGAAAACCCTATTGTTTTGATTTTAGTGATAAGTGATACCAAATTAAATTTCTCTTTGTTGTTTAGTCGCTAAGTTGTATCCAACTCTGCGACCCTGTGGACTGTAGCCCACTAGGCTCCTCTGTCCATGGGATTCTCCAGGCAAGAATACTGGAGTGGGTTGCCATTCCCTTCTTCAGGGATCTTCCCAACTTAGGGATCAAACCTGCGTCTCCTGCACTGGCAGGCAGATTCTTTATTGCTAGCCACCAGGGAAGCCCAAATTTCTGTTCAGTCTTGTATAAATTACTCTGTTTCTAAGTATCACACCAGACGTTAATGACTGGTAGAGGACACATTGAACACCCAGGAATTGCTTATCTTGTTAATAAAATCTGGAATGTTAGAACTGGAAGGAATCTTAGAATCAATGTACTCGGCCTCCTTTTACTAATGAGCAGACAAGCTTCTAGAGACTGATAGCTGATTACTAACAAAGTGTGTGCTTTGGAACATCTGCTACCAGTGCTGCTTTCACTGTGCCATGCTCTTTCTCTCATAGATTGTTATATTGTCCACAATTCACTGTTTGAAATGTTGCATCTTTGAAATTTCTCTGTCAGGTCTGGGAAAGAATGGGGGTATGATATCAAAATCTAGTTTAATAAGTATTGGAGTGATTTATCAAGTCTGAATTTTGGCACTATGAGTTTTGTTAATTTCATCAAATATATAGATATAGACATGTAGATGTATCAACTTTACACATATAATATACTCTTTTACTTTTCTAGAATAACATTATCTTCACTAATAAGGTGACAAATGTAGCTGAAATTTTTTCTTTTCAACTCCAGTCTGCTGCTTAGTCCTTCAAGATAAAGAATATAAATAAAGGCAGCTTTCTACTTCCTGGTGGTTAAATCTCTGGATTTCAGAACTCCGTATATAATTGCTTGCTGAAAATCAGGAATAAATCATGTTTTTCCTTTTTATTTTAAATAATTCTTTCATAATTTATGATGTAACAGTGACTTATAAAGTGTAGGTCATCAATAGCTTTGGTAATTTATATTAATTAATTTATACTTTATATATTAAAATATGTAATATTATTTGCATATAGCATTTATGATTATATAACTTGGCTAGTTATATTTATGGTCATATCATTATTGGTTAGTCGTACTAATTGGTTAAATAGAACTATGCATCTTATAATTATTCAGTTAAATGGGAATTAATTGGAAAACAATACTAAGTATTATAGAAGCTTAATTCTTATAACTTATTTGTGAAGTAGAAGATAGGAACTTATTAATAGGCATATATTAAATTATTTCTACCTTAACAAATGTAGACTCCAAAGTTGGAAAAGGAAGTTATATGAAGAAAAGTAAGTTGCTTACAGTTCTGTGACAGTTTGTCAGTATAGAATAGTCAGAGATATAATTCCAAGTTTTCCAAATATGGTCTTTATTATCCATGTTAAATGTATGGGTGGGGATTTGTATGAAACTGCCTAAGTCCCAAACAGAGCATTTTCATTCAGTTTTGAAGACAATTGTTAGGTATACGTATGTGAAATTATTTTCTTATAAAAGCAGGTCCTTTTCCTAAATTTGTGCTAAAGTAATTGACTCAGTATACATTAAGTTTTATGATATGTGTATGAAATGGCCCAAAAATACTCTCTGGGGAGAAATCAGAGGCAGTGTAGAGAAGTTAAAGAGCCTTGGCTTTGATGCTAGGCAGATTGGGTTTCAATTCTAGCTCTGTCGCTTCCTAGCTGTATAACTTTGGTCAGGTTGCTTAATTTTTTTGAGCCTCTGATCTTTTCACCACTTGTTAAATATGAGATTTTGAAGTTGGTTTCAATGGATTTTCTTCTTGTAAATCTTATTTCATTAACAACTCCCCCCTGCACCTTCATTTTAGGACCTGAAATCTGCCTCACATAAATTAAAAAGTGAATAATTGTATTAATCATAAATAAACATCACAATGAGTTGAATGTAACTTATTGATCAAAATATCAGTTCACTCATTCTAGTATTAATAGCGACAGTCAAAAAACCAGTCAAAAGCAGTTAAAAAACCAGTTTTTAAAATTTCAATGGTCATGTTGTAACTTTATCTTTTTCAGGTGAAAAATGTTTATTTCAAAAATTTTATACCTTTTATGAATTCTCTTGGAATTGTAGCGTCTAATGGACTTCCAGAGGTAATCTAAATGGAAATGTAATAAAAAGTTAATATGTTTCGGGACTTTGGGGAGGGAAGAAGAGTTGTCTAAATTTCATAAGGTTACTTTACTGTATATTAAATATTTTTCACTCAAGGAAAGAATCTAAGTAGAATTGTGGTGAATCAATTTTATATAGTAACAGAAAAACCCTTTGTAATATATGCTCAAATGTATATATAAACAGTATTTTAACATTTGCAGTAGACATTGATTTGTACTGAAACTTTTCAAAAATCAAAATATAGGCTTTTTGAACTTCTAAATGCCTTAAATATTTAAACTAAATTTCTATAATCTAATTTATTCTGATTTTCTTTATTATGCTTCTTTAAGCATAGAAGCCTTGATTAATGCCATCAACATTATTGGCATTACTGAATTTTGGAACATCCTTTTGAGTATTTTTTTTTTCTTGGCTGTACCATGCAGCTTGCAGGATCTTAGTTCCCCAACCAGGGATCAGATCTGGGCCCCAGTGGTGAAAGTACCAAGTCTTAACTACTGGACTGCCAGGGAATTTCCTCTTTTGGCTACTTAATTGGAAATAGCTTTGGTTGAAATGCCTATGATTATATTGTAGACATGTTTTAACTTAGTGGTATGCCATCCATCTATTTCTTTTCACATTTTGCGTAAAATGTCTTGCTCTTCAGTGAGAACAGAACAGCTGAGAACTCTATGTGGTAACTTGTGGGGAAAAGGATGCCTAAATGTTGAAGAGCAAGTTCTCAATGGTGAAGCAGTGTTTTAGACACACCTAGCATCAGTCACCTGCCTATAGGTTTCTCAAGAGGCAGGTCAGGTGGTCTGGTATTCTCATCTCTTTCAGAATTTTCCACAGTTTATTGTGATCCACACAGTCAAAGGCTTTGGCATAGTTATAAAGCAGAAATAGATGTTTTTCTGGAACTCTCTTCCTTTTTCGACGATCCAGTGGATGTTGGCAGTTTGATCTCTGGTTCCTCTGCCTTTTCTAAATCTAGCTTGAACATCTGGAAGTTCACGGTTCACGTATTGCTGAAGCCTGGCTTGGAGAATTTTGAGCATTACTTTACTAGCATGTGAGATGAGTGAAATTGTGCAGTAGTTTGAGCATTCTTTAGCATTGCCTTTCTTTGGGATTGGAATGAAAACTGATCTTTTCCAGTCCTGTGGCCACTGCTGAGTTTTCCAAATTTGCTGAGTACATCATGAGAAACGCTGGACTGGAAGAAACACAAGCTGGAATCAAGATTGCCGGGAGAAATATCAATAACCTCAGATATGCAGATGATACCACCCTTATGGCAGAAAGTGAAGAGGAACTAAAAAGCCTCTTGATGAAAGTGAAAGAGGAGAGTGAAAAAGCTGGCTTAAAGCTCAACATTCAGAAAACGAAGATCATGGCATCTGGTCCCATCACTTCATGGCAAAGAGGTGGGGAAACAGTGGAAACAGTGGCTGACTTTATTTTTCTGGGCTCCAAAATCACTGCAGATGGTGACTGCAACCATGAAATTAAAAGACGCTTACTCCTTGGAAGGAAAGTTATGACCAACCTAGATAGCATATTCAAAAGCAGAGACATTCCTTTGCTAACAAAGGTCCCTCTAGTCAAGGCTATATGGTTTTTCCAGCGGTCATGTATGGATGTGGGTGTTGGACTCACATCATGAGTCCAACATGAGTGTTGTGAAGAAAGCTGAGCGCTGAAGAATTGATGCTTTTGAACTGTGGTGTTGGAGAAGACTCTTGAGAGTCCCTTGGACTGCAAGGAGATCCAACCAGTCCATTCTGAAGGAGATCAGCCCTGGGATTTCTTTGGAAGGAATGATCCTAAAGCGGAAGCTCCAGTACTTTGGCCACCTCATGCAAAGGGTTGACTCACTGGAAAAGACTGATGCTGGGAGGGATTGGGGGCAGGAGAAGAAGGGGACGACCGAGAATGAGATGGCTGGATGGCATCACTGACTCGATGGATCTGAGTCTGAGTGAACTCCGGGAGTTGGTGATGGACAGGAAGGCCTGGCGTGCTGCGATTCATGGGGTCCAAAGAGTCAGACACGACTGAGCGACTGAACTGAACTGACTGAGCATCAGTCACCAAGACCAAAAGACATGAAATCAGAGAGCTAGATTGCTGATTCTGTGACCTGAGTTGGTAGCTAGTCCTTGAATTAACTAACATTTTTTCAGCAGTAACTCAGTGAGTGCTTAACATGTGCCAGGCATCGTGCTACATGTCATCATTGTAGAGATTTAACTCACAGTCATTGTCCTTATGATGCTAGTGGAAGAGAGAGACATACATAGAACATTACTAATAGGAGTCTCCAAGAGTTTAACAGATGTGTACACAGGGTGTAGTGACATCTCAGAGGAGGGGTGCCTAATTCAAATCAGGCCAGGTAGATTTTGCACAAAATTCTTTGGAGATGATGTGATTTCTGAGCGGAGTAAGATTTATTAGAAGTAGCATTTCCAGGAGTTGGAAATTATAGATTCAAGGGCACAATGATATGTGATAGTATCGTCTGTTCAGTGAACTCCAACTAACTCCTTAAAGTTGGGATACAGAGCACGGACTGGTAAGACATGGCACTAAAGAAGCCAGAAGGGGCCGGATGGTGTATTACTGAGTCCTGTTACCAACTTATATATCAAAAAATACTTATATATCAAAAAATATTTACAACTCTAAAGAAACTTAGGCATTTGTAATTTTTTTCCTTTGAAAGGATTACAAGGTTAGAAATTTCAAGATAAACTTTATATTATGTAGCACTAATGGCTACTAGTCAATAACCTGTTGATATTTAGTGCCTCACTGAGACAGGGCAGGAACAATGATTAAACAGATAGAAATGCCTGCTTTCCCTAAAAAACTTACACAGGCAAGCACAAAGTTTACATTTAAATGAATTTCTTCCTACTACTCCTTTTAGAATGCGGTTTTACCACTCTCAGATTAGAAAGTCACAGGAGAAGGCATGTTAAATAATTGTCTATCAGGCACTGGTTTTTATATTATGATTGGAAAATTATGAACCCAGGACTGATAAAAGAATTATTGATTCTAGCATTTGGAAAAGTGTCTGAGATTGGAAATAAATTGTGAAGTATGTTAATTAGGCTAATTAATTGAGGTTATATGCCCAAGATATGTTACTAAAGAAAGCATGAGTAAACCAAAGGATTTAGAAAAGATAGGCAAGATTTGTTAGTGTTTGAAAAATTATTTTATATTGGTAAGTGGAGTAGAAGATTAAAAGTGAAAGATGTATAGAATGGAGGATCTTGACAATTAAGTGGTTATATATCTATTTTTGTCTACATTTCCACCTCAGTATTGTTTTGTAGCATTGGTGATTCTTGTCTAGATAAAGTATGGGATATATCCATAAAACAAGATTTAAAATTAGAGTTGAAAAAAGTATGCAATTTTTGCACTAAAATGCTTCACTTTTAGATATATGCCTTTGTTTATATTGCATGTGAAATCTATGTAATGTAGAACTAGGTTATATTTTAGGTACAAAAATTGTTTAAATATGTACACTGAGATGTCATGGCATGAAAAGGATAATCATCAATATTTTTTGGTTTTTGAGGTGGAAAATCTCTCTAAACAATATGAAGAAATTTACCTTAAAAACAAAGATCTAGATGCAAGATTATTTCTGGATCATGATAAAACTCTTCAGGCTGATCCTACAGACAGGTATTACACATGATATATTATTATTTGTTGAATGCTGGTTCATTTTTTAAAAACTTAATAATACCAAAGTATATTCTGTTGAATTGTATAGAATCTTAAAATAGGAATGGTTAAGATAACTGCAGACAAACCTATGAGATACTATGGGTTCCATTCTACATCATTGCAATAAAGCAGATACCATAATAAAGCAAGTGACACAAATATTTTTAGTTTCCCAGTGCATGTAAGGTTACACTTACACTGTACTATAGTCTGTTAAATGTGCAATAGGTTTATATCCAAAAAAATGATGTACATACCTTAATTTAAAAACACCGTATTGCTAAAAATGGTAACTGTCATCTGACAATGCAGGATTACAAGCCTTCAGTGTTTTAAAAAACCAATTCTGCGAATCACAGTAAAGCAAAGTGTAGTAAAATGAGATAGGCTTGTATAAAAATTTTGAATGATTGTATGATTAATTTTACATCGTTAAGCATGAAATCGTTTAATATTAGCTAAAATACATATATGTATATATAGTTTAGAAAATTAAACACAGGTAAAATGTTTCTAATTTTATTTAAGCCAAAGTAAATTTGGAAGGCATAATGATTGAAAAACTTGAGCTTTGATGTTTTTTAATACTGAACAACTTGGCTAGTAATATCATCAACATCTAACATTCTAGAGAAAACAAGCATCTAACTTCCACTTTCAGAAAAATTCTTAATGATTGCACACCTGTTTGTCTGTAAAGCTAGTGGAAAGAAACCTAACTTTAAAAAGATGATGAAAAAAAGAAATTTTATTTGTGTAAGCAGCTTTTGGATCATCTATTTCCTTTAACTTCTGTTATTTACTTAACCATTTTGTATGATGTCATGAGGCATCAGAAGGTATTATACTGCTTTTTTGACTCATAAAGCCCAAGTTGTAAATATTCAGTCTGAATTACTTTGCTTATCACTGTTTAGTTTTGAAATGCAAAGAACACCACGAAAAAGTAACCCTGATGAAGAGGTGAATATGATTCTTCCACAGACTCCAGTTAGGTATGACTTTTCTACTTTTGATTTTCATTATAATTATTTAATCAGTGCTTTATAGTGCTTCTTTGGCCACCTCATGCGAAGAGTTGACTCATTGGAAAAGACCCTGATGCTGGGAGGGATTGGGGACAGGAGGAGAAGGGGACAACCGAGGATGAGATGGCTGGATGGCATCACGGACTCAATGGACGTGAGTCTGAGTGAACTCTGGGAGTTGGTGATGGACAGGGAGGCCTGGCATGCTGCGATTCATGGGGTCGCAAAGAGTCGGACATGACTGAGCGACTGAACTGAACTGAACTGAACTTATAATGCTTCAGGTTTAATCATTTGTGAGGAAAAGACATTAAAAACAGTTCTAGTCTTTCTGGGATATATACAGGGCAAATGATAACACTTTTCTCTTTTTTATTTAATAAAATGGAACACATTCTCATTCTAGGTTGTACTCCTTAAGGGCAGACAGACCTATGTTTAATAATCATATCATTGGCAATTAGTAGTACATCTCGCACACAAAGAGCACTCAATATATACCTGTTACATGTATATACAAATATATAATGCAGATGTCTTTCTCTCTGAAATTATTATTTTTCACAGCATCCAGTTCTTCCCTTCATAGTGTGTATCACAATTTATAATTATGAATTCATCTGTGTATTTCCTTGTTTCTGTCAATACTCATAATAACCTTTAAGTTTATACTGCAGTGGACCATGACTTTTTTGTTCACCATTAAATTAAATAATTAGGACCTAAGATAATACTTGATACAGAGTTACCAATCATTAATTTTTTCAAATGACTACCTACACATATAAAAATGCATTCTTGTTTGAATACAGTAATAGACTTAGACTTGGCACAGAAGGGACTTTATGAAGTGATGTTTGAACTGAATTTTGAAACATGTAAGTTTGTGTCACAGAAGACCAACAGCATGTGCAGAGGAACGGACATATGAAACAGCCCAAAGTGTCAGGGGAACTGTAAGCAACTTTGTACTGACGGACTAAATGGGAAGATGACATGGCAAAGAGGAGGGTGGGTACTAGGTCATGAAGGGCCTTATTATTATTCCATACTCAGAAGTTTGGACTTCAGCTTATGCAGGATATAGTCTGTTGCTATACATGGATTAAGCAGGAGTAGGATAAAATCAGACTTGGATTTTGAAAATTTACATGATAGTCACCTGTGAAGAGAGGGACTGAGGAGGGTGTGGTGAGAAATAGAGAAATCTGGTTCTTAACCATGGGTTCAAATTAGATAACCTGAGGAGTTTTTTTCCCCAAAGTACATATGCCTTGATCCTGCTGCCATAGACATAGTGAGTCAAAATCCCTGTCAAAATCCTGCATTGCAGTAATTCACTTGAGAGATGTTGAAGATCTAAACCAAAAGATAGGTAGCGGGAATGAAAGAACAAGAACAGATTTGATAAACAGTTGATGAATTCAAATTTAGAGTATTATTCTTAAGGAATTTATGGGACATGAAGAAGATAATGTAATAGGTAGTAGGATATAAGGATCTTACATAATAGATTGGGGAATCATCAGGAAGGGTTAAAACCAGAAAAGCAGAGGAGGTTTTCTGAAGTGAGGGTTACGATAGCAAGCATGGATGCCTAAGGACTGAACACAGAGTGCTAGAATTTAAGGACTAAAAAGAGTGAGAGGTGTGATTGGGGAGGCCAGAGAATGGAGCCAAAGAAGCCAAGGAAGGGAGGGAGTTTCAGAAAAGAGCAAGTGTTTTAGAGTGTGAGATGTCTCAAGAAAATAAAGTATCAGACCGAATAAGAAAGATCTTTTGGTTTTAGCAGTTGGTCATTTATGACTTTAGTCATTGTGGCTTAAGGAATTAATACAATATGTCACAGAAGTGTTATATTTAAAAGTCGAAGAATTGTAGCTATCAGTTTCAAGAGGCTTGACTGAGAACCAAACATGGATTATTAAATAATATTTAAGGAAGCTTTCAGCCATAAACATTCTACAGCTTTTTGCATCCTTAAATAGTGCATACAGAGTAGCAATGTACTTCTTCAAAATTGGTTAATAATATTTACCATGTACCCCCCAATACACACAAAATTATGAGATTGACCTACATTTACATTTTAGTAATGATGAATTCTAAAATCATGTATGCCTTCATCATGAAGATCTCTGTAAAAGAGAGTCACTTGGTTCTTCACTGGTTATTAAATATCTTAGTCTTTATTTGACTAGTTTTAATATTTAATTGTAATAATGTTTGCTTAAAATATTACTATTTTGATGCCCTTTTGTCCTTAAAACAATGTCATTACTTTTATCAATTGTTTTATTGATATATAGTTTTATTAATAAATAAGTTTTTAATTATAAACATTATGAACATATCAATTCTTAAAGATCTAACTAAAATGTTAATTCCTTATAAACAACAGTACACTAAGGGGTTTGTAAAGTCTTATTTCAGAGAACTTCTTAAAGATTAACAAGAGACAATGAGATTGAAAATAAGTATAACTTATGACATAGATACAAGTCATTTGTTCTTTTTGTTACTTCATTTCTTAACATTTCTTCATATTTTTTTCTAGAACTGTTATGAATACTATCCAACAATTAATGATGATCTTAAATTCAGCAAGTGATCAACCATCGGAAAATCTGATTTCCTATTTTAACGTAAGCCATATGTGAAACACTTTATTATGATATCTTGGCAAACAAATTTGAAATTTGAAGTTAAAATACTGTTTTTTTAAACACCCATTTCCCAATAAGTTGTCTATTATCTTATTTCTTGCTTTTCTTTTTAACTCTCCAAATTAGATATCAGTAGTAGTATTGTTTTATTTGGACAGTGTTATTTTCAGATTTTCTCATGTGTACTGTTTGTCTTGCTCACCATTCTTTCTTGCAGCTTAGACCTCTCTTCCATTTTTATTTTCTTCTTTCTTCAGATACATCTTTTTTTTTTAATTGGAGGATAATTGATTTACAATGTTGTGTTGATTTCTGCCGAACAACAATGTCAGTCATAACTATGTGTATATCGCCTCCCTCTTGAGCTTCCATACCCCTATCATCTTTTAATAATTCCTTTAGTGAGAGTTAGTTTGATATGAGTTTACAAGTTTTGTGTTTTATTTCTTGTCTTAAAATAACTTTATTCTTATTTTTTGTGAGGTGGTTTACCTGGATCTTCTATTTTAGGTTGACCTTTACTTTCCCTTAGTAGTGTGAAGGTATTGCTTTACTACTTCCTAACTCTCATTGTTGCTAGTAAGACGCTTTCTGTCAATTCAGATGTTGTTTCTTTACAGTTAATCTGTCTTTTCCCTCTGCCTGCTGTTAAGATACTTCCTTTGAATGTAACATTAGATAGGATTTAATATTTGTCATATCTCTGCAGTTTTTTTTTTATTTAGCCCATTTTCATTTATTTTCACTGTATGGCCCTGTGTGCATTACAGTATATACTCCTGATAGACCCTGAGTTTGATATCTGAAAGGCACCTGCTACCCTCCCTCCCCTTAAAAAAAGGGAGTGAGAAAGAAAGAGAATGAAAGCTAGTGTCTGTATTGCATGCTTGTTCCTTTCCCCTTTAAAATTAGATGAGGCTTGGGACTGACTGAAAGGCTCCTCTGTGGAAGCTGGATGAAGCTTGAAGACTTATTAAAGTTTGGCTTATCCAGTAACTGTGTGCTTTGTTTGGTTAACATTCTGTTTAGTATCATAAGCTGCCTGTAGTTTTGTCGTCTTTGTTGTCTTCTTGCTTATATTCGCCCCCCCCCAGGGGATTAACAAAGTATTTTTCTGTCATCATATTCATAACTGTGTTGGCTCAGAACTGATTTTCTTTGTCCAATTTGCATAAAGTTGTTTTTATTTCTGGGTGATTTGTAGCACAAGAATAGTTCCCAAACATAGGTACTCAGTTACTTAGAACTTTTAGAAGGGATAATGATGTAGGTAAAAAGAATGATAATCTCTGTTTCATTAAATATTATTTTTGGTATTTCCTCCAGCATTTAAAGTATATAGGACCTCTGTTTTATTTTGAACTATTTCTATTGAGCAGAAAATTCTGCCTCAGAGATATTTCCAAAACTTAGTTTAAAGTTTAACATTAAATGGAGCGCAACAATTTGACTGCAAAGTTTTTCGTACACTACAAATTGCCTGTCTCAGAGGGGGCATATCTTGAAAATCATTAAGTTTTTCTTGGAATTTGTTTCTTGGTTTCTTCATTTTAAAAATCAGTGCCATCTTTCCTTCCTTGTGTAAGTAAAATATTAGAAGCTATAGACATTTTTTTCTTACCAGTTTTATTGAGATATGATTGACATATTGCTCTGTATAAGTTTACACATACAGCATAGTGATTTGACTTACATACATCATGAAATGATGACCTCAATAAGTTTAGTTAACATCCATCATCTCTTTTGGATACAAAATAAAAGAAACCGAAGAAAATTCTTTTCCTTGTAGTGAGAACTCCTTGGATTTACTCTCTTTAACAACTTTCATGTATAACATACAGCAGTGTTAATTATATTTATCATATTGTGTGTTACATCCCTCGTGCTTATTTATCTTATAACTGGAAGTTTGTACCTTTTGTCTGCCTTCATCCAGTTCCCCCTCCCACCATCCCCTGCCTCTAGTAACTACAAATGTGATCTTTTCTCTATGAGTTTGTTTGTCTTTGAAGTATAATTGACCTGCAAGACTCAGTTAGTATCTGGTGCACAGTATAGTGATTCAGTATTTCTGTACGTCTCAGAATGATCACCACAGTAAATCTAGTTACCTTTTGTCTCCATACAAAGATATTATATAATTATTGGCTGTATACCTCACACTGTACATTTCATAACCATAACTCATGTATTTTGTAACTTGAAGTTTGTGCCTCTTAATCTTCCTCACCTGTTTTTCTCTTTACCCACGCCCTCCCTTCTGTTTGTTCTCTATGTCTATGATTGTTTCTGTTTTGTTACATTTGTTCATTTGTTTTGTCTTTTAGATTTCATATATAAGTGAAATCATATAATATTTGCTTTCTTTGTCTGATCTGCTTCATTTAGGATAATATTCTCTACATCCATACTTGTTGTCACAATGGCAAGATTTCTTTTTTCTTCATGGCCAAATAATATCCCCTCATAGGGAATGGGTCATCCCTCATAGCTCAGTTGGTAAAGAATCTGCCTGCAATATAGGAGACCCGGGTTAGATTCCTGGGTCAGGAATATCCCCTGGAGAAGGAAATGGTAACCCACTCCAGTATTCTTGCATGGAGAATCCCATGGACAGAAGAACCTGGGAGGCTACAGTCCATGGGATTGTAAGAGTTGGACACAACTTAGTGACTAAACTACCACGAAATAATATTCCATTGTATATATATATATACTTATATGTGCTGTACTATGCTTAGTTGCTCAGTCATGTCTGGCTCTTTGTGATCTCATGGACTTGTAGCCTGCCAGACTCCTCTGTCCAAGGGGATTCTCCAGCAGGCAGATTCTTTACCATCTGAGCCACCAGGGAAGTCCAAGAATACTGAATTGGGTAGCGTATCACTTCTCCAGGGGATCTTCCCCATCTAGGAATCGAACCGGGGTCTTCTGTATTACAGGTGGGTTCTTTTACCAGCTGAGCTACCAGGGAAGCCCATACACCTGTATCAGTTCAGTTCAGTTGCTCAGTTGTGTCTGACACTTTGCAAACCCATGGATTGCAGCATGCCAGGCTTCACTGTCCTTCACCAACTCCCAGAGCTTACTCAAACTCATGTCCATCAAGTCAGTGATGCCATCCAACCATCTCATCCTCTGTCACCCCCTTCTCCTGCATTCAATCTTTCCCAGCATCAAGGTCTTTTCCAATGAGTCAGTTCTTCACATCAGGTGGCCAAAGTATTAGAGTTCAGCTTCAGCATCAGCCCTTCCAACGAATATTTAGGACTGATTTCCTTTAGGATGGACTGGCTGGATCTCCTTGCAGTCCACGGGACTCTCAAGAGTCTTCTCTAACACCACAGTTCAAAAGCGTCAGTTCTTCGGTGTTCAGCTTGCTTTATAGTCCAACTCTCACATCCATACATGACTAATGGAAAAACCATATTTTTGACTAGATGACCTTTGTTGGCAAAGTAATGTCTCTGCTTTTCAATATGCTGTTTAGTTTGGTCATAACTTTTCTTCCAAGGAACAAGCATCTTTTAATTTCATGGCTGCAGTCACCGTCTGCAGTGATTTTCGAGTCCCCCAAAATAAAGTCTGTCACTGTTTCTCCTGTTTCCCCATCTATTTCCCATGAAGTGATGGGACCAGATGCCATGATCTTAGTTTTCTGAATGTTGAATTTTTAGCCAACTTTTTCACTCTCCTCTTTCACTTTCATTAAGAGTCTCTTTCTTTGCTTTCTGTCATAAGGGTGGTGTCATCTGCATATCTGAGGTTATTGTTATATCTCCTGGCAATCTTTATTCCAGCTTGTGATTCATCCAGCCCAGTGTTTCTCATGATGTACTCTGCATATAAGTTAAATAAGCAGGGTGACAATATACAGTCTTAACGTACTCCTTTCCGTATTTGGAATACCTGTATACCACATCTTTATCTATTCATCTATTGATGGGCACGTAGGTTGCTTTCATTCTTGGTTATTGTAAATAATGCTTCAGTGAACACAAGGGTGCATGATATTTTTTCAAATTAGTGTTTTCATTTTCTTCATATAAATACCCAGAAGTGAAGTTGCTGGATTTTATGGTATTTCTGTTTTTAATTTTTTGATGAGTCTCCAAATTGTTTTCTATAGTGGTCGCACCAATTTAGATTCCCACCAGTAGTATACAAGGGTTACCTTTTCTCTACATCCTCACCAACACTTATTATTTGTTCTCTTTTCAATAGTAACCATTAGACAGGTGTGAGGCAATATCCCATTATGGTTTTGATTTGTATTTCTCTGATGATTAGCCATTTCTCTTTGAGACTACATGGACTGTAGCCCTCCAGGCTCCTGTGTCCATGATATTCTCCAGGCACAAATACTGGAGTGGGTTACCATACCCTCCTCCAGGGAATTAGAGTTGTTAAGCATCTTCTCTTGTGATTGTTGGCCATTTGTATATCTTCTTTGGAAAGATGTATATCAATTCTCTGCCTCTTTTTTAATCAGCTAGTTTTTTGTTTTGTTTGTTTGATATTGAGTTGTATGAGTTCTTTGTATGTTTGATCAGATATATCATTGGCAAATATCTTCTCTTATCCTGTAGGTGGCCTTTTCTTTTTGTTGATAGTTTCCTTTCCTTTATAGAAGCTTTTTGCTTTGAAATAGTTCCACTTGTTTATTTTGCTTTTGTTACCTTTTTTTTGGGAGTCAATTCCAAAATATCTCCAAGACTAATGGCAGGGAGTTTACTATCCATGTTTTCTTCCAAGAGTTTCATGGTTTCAGGTCTTATGTTCAAGTCTTTAATCCATTTTGTGTTGATTTTTGTGTGTAGAGTAAGATAGTGGTATAATTTCAGTTTTTTGAAACTGGTTTTCCAGTTTTAGCAGCACAGTTATTAAAGAAATTGTCCCATTCCTTACTTTATATTTTGTATTATTGACTCTTTTGTGGTAATTAATTGATCATATGCATGGGTTTATTTTGGAGCTCTCTATTCTCTTCCATTGATCTGTGTTTTTATACCAAAGCAAACTGTTTTGATTACTGCTTTGCAGTATAGTTTGATGCCTCCAGCTTTGTTCTTTCTCAAGATTGCTTTGGCTGTTCAGGGTCTTCTGTGGTTCTACATACAGCTGCTCTACTCTGTTAAATACCTTGAAATTTTGACAGGAATTTTTTGAATCTGTAGATTGCTTTGAGTAGTATGAATATTTTAACAATATTAATTTCCTTGAGCATGCAGTACTTTCATTTGTGTCTTTTATGATTAGCTGTTTTTCTTTGGTATCATTTCTAAAATGTATGAGGCTGTTTTTTGATGGCTAAGGGAAGGGCTAACAAATCTTTCTTAACTTGCCAGCAGAAAATTTAGATAATAGGGGTTTTTTAGTTGTAGTCTAGTAGTTTCTGGTCCCTGTCATCTCAGAATGGAATGCTTTATATTTCTCATATTTTCAGTAGTTGTATTTACTTATTTATTGTGAAGTGTTTCCACAGTAAAACAATTGAAATGAATAAGTCATGCTATTATAGAACAGAAAGTGTTAATTCTCTGGTTAGACAATATCCTCTATCTTAATTTCTATTTTTCTTCTTAAAGAATTGTACAGTGAATCCAAAGGAAAGTATCCTGAAAAGAGTGAAGGATATTGGGGACGTCTTTAAAGAGAAATTTGCTAAAGCTGTGGGACAAGGATGTATGGAAATTGGATCACAGGTAACTTGAACTCATTTTGATGAGTACCACTGTATAGTAAATAATTTCAAATGCAGCATCTGTCCAAGTTGTGTAAATGCTATCTAAGAGTATAAAATTTTGGCAGCTACCATATCCTAGTCAGCTGTGTATGATGCTATTTAGAAAAAGCTTTAGGGCTAGCTCTCGTTACTCTATTATAGAAACCAAAAAGAAACATGTAGAAAATTTTAGAAAACTTATGTAAATCTTAGAAAGTACAAGTAAAAAAGAAATCAAAATCTTGTTGATATTAAGTTTTTGGTGTATACTCTTTAACTTTTACACATAGGGAATATTATGTATGCACATACTTATATGAATGGAATATTATACATGCCATTTATTAGTGGTATTATTGAATGATGTTACTTTTACTGTTGCTCTTATTATTTCAGAAAATCTAAAACTAACATTTGGCAAGGGAATGGGCTCTGGATCTGAGCCCTGGTTTCATATCGGGCTCTTTCATATCTGAGCTGTCAGGTTTCTATATTTGCTTTACATTACTGAGGTAATATATAAAATATATTTGAAAACTGTAATCTACTATACACATTTACTTTAGTGTAATGAGGTTATATTTTTATACCATCTGTATTTTAAACAATTATATTTAACAGTTCTTTTGGTCATAATTTGGAATGAAGGATTATGGTGTATATTTGTGTTTAGTTAAAATTGGACTGTTTTTTGAACTAATGGAAACTAGTTATTTGATTAAAACTTTTTGCTGATAAGATCCTTTAGGTCTGATTTTTGCCTTTGCCAGCTTTATGGAAAGGTCTATTCTCTTAATCCTGGAGAGCTAGCTTAAGTACATGTACTAGGTCACAGAAATGTTACATTCATGTGTAAAATGGTTAGAACAGTACCAGGTTCCCCACTGGCTCAGATAGGAAAGAATCAGTGTGCAATACAGTGGACCCAGGTTCAGTCCCTGGGTTGGGAAGATCCCCTCGAGAAGGGAATGGCTACCCACTCCAGCATTCTTGCCTGTAGAATCCCATGGACAGAGGAGCTTGGTGGGCTACCGTCCATGGGGTTGTAGAGAGTTGGACATGACTGAGCAACTAACACTAACATATAATATATTCTTAGTACATATATATCTGTTATGATGTAGACTGAAGTAGGAATGTAGGAAAACCATATACTGGGCCCCTCCTCTTTGAAAATCTATCAGGAATGTGAAAACCATCATTTTATATGGGGTGACAGAGAGTTGGAATCAACTGAGTGGCCAACACTTTCAGTTTCCTCAGTTTTAGACAGGCTAGCTTTTGTGCTGCCTTGGTAGCCATATTTCTAAGAAGGGTCAGAGATGTGTCTCAGGGCAAAACTTTTTAAAAATTAGTAATTGTTATGTTTTCTAAAATAGTGGGATCTGATTTTTTTTTTTATTTGTTTGTTTGTAGCGATACAAACTTGGAGTCCGATTGTATTACCGAGTAATGGAATCCATGCTTAAATCAGTAAGTTTAAAAGAATATAATAGAAAAAAATTAATTGCTAATGCAAAGAAGAGTTCAGTTAATTTTTTAAATCTGTTTTAGGAAGAAGAACGATTATCCATTCAAAATTTTAGGTAAATTTTTGTTTTAGTAAAACAATTTCTTTTTTTTTAAAATAAAAGTAAATGTTACAAAAATCATTCTTTTTTTCCTTTAGCAAACTCCTGAATGACAACATCTTTCATATGTCTTTGTTGGCATGCGCTCTTGAGGTTGTAATGGCTACCTATAGCAGTAAGTTAAATTTTAGTAAATAAACATTCTAGTTCAATTAAAGTTTTAAAAAACTTATCTAGGTGTTGTGTGGGTTTTTTTAGGGGGGTAGGAGATGGAGAAGTTAAGGAGAAGAAATGCATATTTTAAATCATTATATACGAAAGAATGTAATTGATCACCTTAGAACAGCTTGTGAACTTGGATTATTTCAAGTCATCTTGGGAATACTTTCACAAGGTCTCCATTTTGGTCTATACTGAATCCAGGAGACGTACCTGTTAACCCCATTTAAAGACTTAGGAGACTGTAAAATCCCTGAGAAGTACTATTGAGCAGCTTCCACTGATAAGGAAGCACTGCCACGTATATATATTCAGTGGTTATGAGACCAAAGGTTGGAACTGAAACCTGCCAGATAAATGGAACAGAGGCACCAATAGTGGTTTTTTAAAATACAATTTTCAACATGTATTATTACTTTGCAAATAATCTTGTGACTGTCAAAAAAGTTTTGTTTGTAAAAAACAAAAGAAAAAAATTTGTCTAAGGATACAAATATATTACATAACTAATATAACCAAGAAATGCACAATTGAAACAGATTTTTCTAACCAAATTATCAAAATCTAAACAATCACTTCCCCTCTTTATCAACGATTAATGAGACAGTTAAAATGGATATGCCAGTGCATTACTGGTTGGATGTTAAGCCTGTCCCTGATACAAGTTTAGAATATTTAAACCTTTGAAAATTTGATGTAAGCTATGAGCCTTCTATCTAAAAGAGACATACATGCATATGCCCTCAGACTTGGGAAGCCTATTTCCTAGGAGTCTGTGGACCCAAGAATAAAAAATTCTGTTTTAAATAAATTTCTTTTCGTTTAGCCTTTCTACTGTGTTTTAACTTTTTGTTTAATAAAACCTTTGAACTGAAAAATAATGTAATTCAAGACTTTCTGTTTCATTCCTAAGTTATGTTTTTGTTTCATTTTTAGGAAGTATGTCTCAGAGCCTGGATACTGGGACAGATCTGTCCTTCCCATGGATTCTGAATGTATTTAACTTAAAAGCTTTTGATTTTTACAAAGTGATTGAAATTTCATCAAAGCAGAAGCCAACCTGACCAGAGAAATGATTAAACATTTAGAACGATGTGAACATCGAATCATGGAGTCCCTTGCATGGCTCTCAGTAAGTGACTAGCTAAAATAGTTAAAGATATTCATATGCATATGGATAACAGTTATCTGTTAGTGAGATATATTTGTTAAAATTTACCTTGAGCAAATATGTGATTTAATGATTTCCAAGTAGAGCCCAAGAATCAAGTGGAATATTATCAATAGAATGGTGTCTTTGAGCTCTCCAGACTATCTCATATAGGAATTTATTATGAAATGCTTTTCTTAAAGCTTGGCACTTCAAAACAAAGCAGAATTCTTTAAAGTATTTGGGAACTTTATTTAAAGTAGGAGTGTCATGTTTGAAAATTTAAATGTCTGGTCTTAAATTTCAGCAGACTAATTTTGAAAAAATTGACAGGCTATTGAGATGATTTAAAAGTACAGATTTTTATTTCAATTTAATTTGATTTTTTTTGTCCCATTGTTAAAGATAATCTAAAATCTACACAGGTGTAGTTATTGCTTATAACATTGTATGGGCAAAAAGAATATTCTCGGTAGTCTATTTATAGCATATAAGCTATTGATAAACCTTTATTTAAAGAAAGGTTATATTTCCTATGTAGTAATAATAAAACATTTATATGAAGTTCTTCTGTTATGATCTTTAAATCTTCATAGTTGGGCACTACTTTGTTAATCATCAGGTTTGTAGATTGATATACAGTTGATTTCTTTTGAAACTGTTGCATGCTAAGCTTACATCTTTTCACTTATATCAGCATATAGAAATGGCAGTGAAAAAATTAAGGCTTTAGTTATATTAGAATCTTAATCTTCATGTAAATGTAGTTTTAAATTTTTTTATATTCTAAAAATGTAATGGCTAAGAGATAACTTGTTTCTTCGTGCTTTTCTTGTATTGCCGTATAGACAGAGTGGATAGAAAAGGAGAGAAGTAGGGGAAGTTGATAGACATTGTATTGCTATGATTGATTGGGTAAGTCTTTTATACAAAAGCTTCTGCTTTGTAAAAAAAGGAGTAGTTAGCAGAAAACTCTCAGAATCTGGGGGTTCAGTGAAAGTGGCAAAAATAAATACACAGATCAATAAACAAAATAAATAGAGTACTTTTCAGAGGGTACCATGCCCACTTTTCCTAGAAATTGAAATCAAGACATTCCTGTATTATCTGAAAGTGACTATTCTTATTCTTTTAGAGAACTTTATTTCTGTCGATACATATCTGCTATATGTCTTGCATTGAGGTAGATATTGTGAGGATATAGAAAAGACACGAGCTCTGAAAATTATGGAGGAAGTAGTAGAAATTTACTGTTGAAAATTGCTTGTGTTCAAGCTTGTTTAGTTCAGTTACTGGTATTCTAGGATTCTAAACAATATTCCTTTGTTTTTGAGAATTTTTGGAGGAAAAGTAACATGCACAAAGTCTGGTCAAGGGTACAGTTTTTTAATAATAGAGTAGGGTGGGCTTCATAAGCCTCTGAATTTAAATTCTAACTTTGGTATTTCTAGGGGATGAGATTATAGACAACTTTTAGTGTTTGAATTTTCAAAAAATCAATACATACTGCTGTTTTAATCATAAACAGAACAGAGTTGTGGTGGGTAACTATAAACATAAGTCGTGCCACACAACATAATATGTGAGTCAGGCATACCACAGATAAACTTGAGCTTTCACAGACTGTAGGATTTTTTTCTTTATTGAAGTATAACGTGCATACAGAAAAGCATATATCACAAGTTGTAGTACAAAGGATTTTTTACAAATAGAATGTACCCACATTACTGACATATAGATCAAGACTCAGAGCAATTCAGCACACCTATGATACCAAAATCCAGATCAAGAATCAGAGGAAATTTGCTAGGTTTTTTGTTTCTGTATTACAGTCAGAATCTCTCATTGAACTGAAGATATTTATGAGAACATACAGGGAAACATCAAGTGAGATACTACTTACTTTACTCATTGGTAATTTAATGAAAGAAAAACATAATTGTATTTTTAATGGTTGCATAGGGAAAGGGTTGAGTACCTTTACTGCACAGTCTTCAGAAATACTAAATCAAGAACAGAATAACTTTAAGAAGGCATAAGCACACTCCAGTACTCTTGCCTGGAAAATCCCATGGGCAGAGGAGCCTGGTGGTCTGCAGTCCATGGGATCGCGAAGAGTCGGACATGACTGAGAGACTTCACTTTCACTTTTCACTTTCATGCATTGGATAAGGAAATGGCAACCCACTCCAGTGTTCTTGCCTGGAGAATCCCAGGGATGGGGGAGCCTGGTGGGCTGCCGTCTATGGGGTCGCACAGAGTCGGACACGACTGAAATGACTTAGCAGCAGCAGCAGCAGCAAGCACACTTTTTTTTTTATCCCAGAGAGATTAACAGGCAATATATGAATATAAAATGCTAAACAATCTATTGAAAAACCTAGTGAAGTCTTGTCCTCTGGAAATCTGGAAGATTAGGGTGGTTTAAAATGAACCATGCCTAAGCATTGGACCAAATGCTTACAGACATTTAGGCCTCTTAAATCTCTTAAGCAGTTTATCATGCCAGTAGATGATGAGGTGAGATTTGGATATTTTACTTTCAGTATATTCAGACTGTGTTGGATTTTTTCAGTAAAATCTTTGTAAACTGAAATAGACCAGGTAGTTTATTCTCTAAATGGTCTTTTTTGTGGACTTCTGTGGATTTTTCCTCTTAATCTACCCACGTCTGTGGCTACCTTAACACTGTTTCTCTCACAGCCACCAGAGAAATTTTTTATAAATGCAGAACTACTCTCATGATGCTAATTCCTCAGATGAAAAATCTTTTGTAGGGAATCTGTGCCTCTGGTAATATGGAGGGAGTCCATACCATATGACGCCTCACAAAAAAATACAACTATAAAACCTTTGCACACTCAGTTGTGCCTGACTCTTTGAGATCCCATGGACTGTAGCCCACCAGGCTCCTCTGTCCATTAGATTATCCAGACAAAAATACTGGAGTGGACGCCATTTCCTTCTTCAAGGGATCTTCCTGACCTAGGGGTCGAACCCACAGCTTCTGTGTCTGCTGGTTTGCAGGCAGATTCTCTTCCACTGAGCTACCAAAGGAATCACCTGAAGTCACTGACCTTTTAGAGCAGACAGCTGAGTTAAGAAATGGAGTAAAGGTGCTGTGGGCCTGGGTAGGAAGCTTTTAGCCTGGGGCTGGGAGGTATAGGGGGAAGCAAAATGGCTGTCTGAGGATGCCTTACAAATAGCTGTGAAAAGAAGAGACGCAAAGCAAAGGAGAAAAGGAAAGATATACCCATTTGAATACAGAGTTCCAAAGAATAGCAAGGAGAGATAAGAAAGCCTTCCTCAGCAATCAGTGCGAAGAAATAGAGGAAAACAGCAGAATGGGAAAGACTAGAGATCTCTTCAAGAAAATCAGAGATACCAAGGGAACATTTCATGCAAAGATGAGCTCAATAAAGGACAGAAATGGTGTGGACCTAACAAAGGCAGAAGATATCAAGAAGAGGTGGCAAGAATACACGAAAGAACTATACAAAAGGGATCTTCACGACCCAGATAATCACGAAGATGTGATCACTCACACTCACCTACAGCCAGGCATCCTGGAATGTGAAGTCAGGTGGGCCTTAGGAAGCATCACTACGAACAAGGCTAGTGGAGGTGATGGAATTCCAGTTGAGCTATTTCAAATCTTAAAAGATGATGCTGTGAAAGTGCTGCACTCAATATGTCACAAATTTGGAAAACTCAGCAGTGGCCACAGGACTGGAAAAGGTCAGTTTTCATTCCAGTCCCAAAGAAAGGCAATGCCAAAGAATGCTCAAACTACCGCACAATTTCACTTATCTCACATGCTAGTGAAGTAATGCTCAAAATTCTCCAAGCCAGGCTTCAACAATACGTGAACCATGAACTTCCTGATGTTCAAGCTGGTTTTCGCAAAGACAGAGGAACCAGAGATCAAATTGTCATCGTCTGCTGGGTCATTGAAAAAGCAAGAGAGTTCCAGAAAACATGTATTTCTGCTTTATTGACTGCCAAAGCCTTTGACTGTGTGGATCACAACAGACTGTGGAAAATTCTGAAAGAGATGGGAATACCAGACCACCTGACCTGCCTCCAGAGAATGCAGGTCAGGAAGCAACAGTTAGAAGTGGACATGGAACAACAGACTGGTTCCAAATAGGAAAAGGAGTATGTCAAGGTTGTATATTGTCACCCTGCTTATTTAACTTATATGCAGAGTACATTATGAAAAATGCTGAGCTGGATGAAGCACAGCTAGAATCAAGATTGCCAGGAGGAATATCAATGACCTCAGATATGCAGATGACACCACCTTTATGACAGAAAGCAAAGAAAGAGACTCTTGATGAAAATGAAAGAGGAGAGTGAAAAAGTTGGCTTAAAGCTCAACATTCAGAAAACTAAGATCATGGCATCTGGTCCCATCACTTCATGACAAATACATGGGGAAACAGTGGAAACAGTGGCTGACTTTATTTTTCTCGGCTCCAAAATCACTGCGGATGGTGATTGCATCCATGAAATTAAAAGGCATTTGCTCCTTGGAAGAAAAGTTATGACCAACCTAGACAGCATATTAAAAAGCAGAGACATTACTTTGCCAGCAAAGGCCCATCTAGTCAAGGCTGTGGTTTTTCCATTAGTCATGTATGGATGTGAGAGTTGGACTGTAATGAAAGCTGAGCGCCGAAGAATTGATGCTTTTGAACTGTGGTGTTGGAGAAGACTCTTGAGAGTCCCTTGGACTGCAAGGAGATCCAACCAGTCCATTCTGGGTGTTCATTGGAGGGACTGATGCTGAAGCTGAAACTCCAGTACTTTGGCCACCTGATGCAGAAAGCTGATTCATTTGAAAAGACCCTGATGCTGGAAGAGATTGGGGGCAGGAGGAGAAGGAGATGACAGAGGATGAGATGGTTGGATGGCATCACCGACCCAATGGACATAGATTTGGGTGGACTCCGGGAGTTGGTGATGGACAGGGAGGCCTGGCGTGCTGTGATTCATGGGGTCATAAAGATCGGACATGACTGAGCGACTGAACTGAACTGAACTGATGCCAGTGGGAAAATCTCAGGCTTTCTGACTAGGGAAACTGGCAAATTGAAACAACCATGGACTGTTGCCTGCCAGGCTCCTCTGACCATGGAATTCTCCAGACAAAGCTACTGGTGTGGGTTCCTATTCTTCTCTCTGGGGGATCTTCCTGACCCAGAGATTGAACCCTGCTCTCCTCAATTGCAGGCAGATTCTTTACTGACTGAGCCACCCGCAAAGCCTGTCTCAAAGTGGCTTTAGTGAAAGGCAAAAGATGTGACTTGAAACAGAAGCTGCAGGTGCATAAACAGTTTACAACTCAAGTTCAGTAAAAGTAATGACCTGCTTTAAGACAAACAAACAAAAAATACTCATTTGAGAAAAATAGAATCTAGAATCTTTACAACTAAAACATTTATGGTGTTCAGGATACAGTTCTATAATTACCCAACTTACAAAGAGGGTCAAAGGAATCAAATGTATGTTTTTAGTGTGGGAATTTTAAGTAAATATTTGATGATTGCAAGGCTCTCTTTTAGAAGCTTTGTCTCTTCCTTTTTTCTTATCAGCAGTTTAAAGTGTGGTCTGTGATCCCCTGGTGATCCCGGAAAACATTTTAGGGGATCTGCAATGTGAAAGCTATTTTCATGTTACTGTTAAGATGTTATTTCTTTTCTTCACTCTGTTGACATTTATGCCAATGACATTTATTCCAAAACTTTTGGAACCTTTGCACCGGATTAGAGCAGTAGCATCAAAGCATTTATGTTTTTTTTTTTTTTTTCCAGCTTTTTATTTTGTGTTTGAGTATAGCTGATTAACAATGTTGTGGTAGTTTCTGGTGAACAGCGCAGGGGTTCTGGTGATCAGCCACATATATACTTATATGCATTCTGCCCCTAAGTCCCCTCCCCTCCAGGCTTGTGGTCAGTGTATTCTTCACCACCACAAACTCTCAGTTAAAAAAGAAATAAAGCAAAACATGCCTGTTTCATTTAATAACATCATTGATGAGCCAGTTAAAAGTATTTATTTTATATAACCTGTATTCTCAAGTACAGTATGGTTGAAAGCAACTAACGATAAATGTTGCCAATGGTAAGTTTTGAGTTCTCAGGGGAAAATTAGAATTTTGATAATCTTGTATTCACTGTAAGCAGAATAGCTTCCCAATACATCAAAGACTTTTCTGATGAATTCAGTGGTAGTATTAGTAAATGTGATTGTTAACATTACATAAGGAGATTCATCAGCGTTGTAAGATCTATATAATTCAGTGAAATGTTATTTCCAAATGACCAATGCATCATGCTATAAAATCATGCATGAGTAAGAAGTTTATTCAGAGTTTAAGGTCTTTGATAGAAAGATCAATGGTTTTTAAGGTCTCAGAATGTGAAGTTTAACTCATGAATTAAAATTCATAAAAATTAAGATTAAAAATCAAATGAAAATTAAAATTCATGAAAATTACTTCCAATTTCACATTGTAATTAACCTTTAAGAAACTACTGCTTGTTGAGTTTTAGGGTAGTGTCAAAAAAGAATATCCTTTATTTCTGAAAAGTCTATTAAAATACTCCTTCTTTCTTCAACTACATGTTGGGTGAGGCCAGATACTCTTATACTTCAAACAGACAACACATTTCAATGAAGGAAATACAAAAGCAGATATGAGAATTCAGGTCTGTTCTATAGGTTAATTATTAAAGGGATTTGCAGGATTGTAAAGCTCTGCCACTGTTCTAATTTTTTGTTTATTTAGGGAAATAGAGTTAGGCTCCATGAAAATGTTAGCTCTGTTAACACATAGCAAGCTTCAGTTCACTTCAGGTCAGTCGCTCTGGCGCGTCCGACTCTTTGCAGCACTGGACTGCAGCATGCCAGGCCTCCCTGTCCATCACCAACTCCTAGAGCTTACTCAAACTCATGTCCATAGCAAGCTTATTTTCGTTATTTCAGATAAATTGCATTCTTAAAAATTTTTCAGTTTTAATTATACTTGAGTTCAGTTGGTCACTCAGTCGTATCCGACTCTTTGTGACCCCATGAACTGCTGCACGCCAGGCCTCCCTGTCCATCACCAACTCCCGGAGTTTACACAAACTTATGTCCGTCGAGTAGGTGATGCCATCCAGCCATCTCATCCTCTGTCGTCCCCTTCTCCTCCTGCCCCCAATCCCTCCCAGCATCAGGGTCTTTTCCAATGAGTCAACTCTTCGCACGAGGTGGCCAAAGTATTGGAGTTTCAGCTTAAGTCCTTCCAGTGAACACCCAGGACTGATCTCCTTTAGGATGAACTGGTTGGATCTCCTTGCAGTCCAAGGGACTCTCAAGGGTCTTCTCTGACACCACAGTTTAAAAGCATCAATTCTTTGGCACTCAGCTTTCTTTATAGTCCAGTTCTCACATCCATACATGACTACTGTAAAAACCATAGCCTTGACTAGATGGACCCTTGTTGGCTAGCAGAATAGCTTCCCAATACATCAAAGACTTTTCTGATGAATTCAGTGGTAGTATTAGTAAATGTGATTGTTAACATTACATAAGGAGATTCATCAGCGTTGTAAGATCTATATAATTCAGTGAAATGTTATTTCCAAATGACCAATGCATCATGCTATAAAATCATGCATGAGTAAGAAGTTTATTCAGAGTTTAAGGTCTTTGATAGAAAGATCAATGGTTTTTAAGGTCTCAGAATGTGAAGTTTAACTCATGAATTAAAATTCATAAAAATTAAGATTAAAAATCAAATGAAAATTAAAATTCATGAAAATTACTTCCAATTTCACATTGTAATTAACCTTTAAGAAACTACTGCTTGTTGAGTTTTAGGGTAGTGTCAAAAAAGAATATCCTTTATTTCTGAAAAGTCTATTAAAATACTCCTTCTTTCTTCAACTACATGTTGGGTGAGGCCAGATACTCTTATACTTCAAACAGACAACACATTTCAATGAAGGAAATACAAAAGCAGATATGAGAATTCAGGTCTGTTCTATAGGTTAATTATTAAAGGGATTTGCAGGATTGTAAAGCTCTGCCACTGTTCTAATTTTTTGTTTATTTAGGGAAATAGAGTTAGGCTCCATGAAAATGTTAGCTCTGTTAACACATAGCAAGCTTCAGTTCACTTCAGGTCAGTCGCTCTGGCGCGTCCGACTCTTTGCAGCACTGGACTGCAGCATGCCAGGCCTCCCTGTCCATCACCAACTCCTAGAGCTTACTCAAACTCATGTCCATAGCAAGCTTATTTTCGTTATTTCAGATAAATTGCATTCTTAAAAATTTTTCAGTTTTAATTATACTTGAGTTCAGTTTGGTCACTCAGTCGTATCCGACTCTTTGTGACCCCATGAACTGCTGCACGCCAGGCCTCCCTGTCCATCACCAACTCCCGGAGTTTACACAAACTTATGTCCGTCGAATAGGTGATGCCATCCAGCCATCTCATCCTCTGTCGTCCCCTTCTCCTCCTGCCCCCAATCCCTCCCAGCATCAGGGTCTTTTCCAATGAGTCAACTCTTCGCACGAGGTGGCCAAAGTATTGGAGTTTCAGCTTAAGTCCTTCCAGTGAACACCCAGGACTGATCTCCTTTAGGATGAACTGGTTGGATCTCCTTGCAGTCCAAGGGACTCTCAAGGGTCTTCTCTGACACCACAGTTTAAAAGCATCAATTCTTTGGCACTCAGCTTTCTTTATAGTCCAGTTCTCACATCCATACATGACTACTGTAAAAACCATAGCCTTGACTAGATGGACCTTTGTTGGCAAACTAATGTCTCTGCTTTTTAAATATGCTATCTAGGTTGGTCATAACTTTTCTTCCAAGGAGCAAGTGTCTTTTAATTTCATGGATGCAATCACCATCCGCAGTGATTTTGGAGCCGAGAAAAATAAAGTCAGCCACTGTTTCCACTGTTTCCCCATGTATTTGTCATGAAGTGATGGGACCAGATGCCATGATCTTAGTTTTCTTAATTAATTTAAGATTTAATTATTAACACAGTAATATTGCATACGTCCTAAGTCGTTTCAGTCATGTCCAACATTTTGTGACTCTATGGACTGTAACCCACCAGGCTCTTCTGTCCAAGGGGCTCTCAAATATTGATAGACACACTCACTTGAACAAAAACTTCTGGGTCCTCAATAATTTAAGAATGTTAAAAGACGCTGAGTCCAAAATATTTTGAGAATACTTTCCTTATATTCTATTCTCGATTCAGATGTCTCTGTTTACTATTACTCACACATCCATATTTGTCTGTGCCTGTCTCTGAGTCTTTGTTCACTTCATAGGTTCCACCTGAAATGCTTTCCCCTTTTTATTTACCAGATTTTCAGATCTACTTGCACTTTGCCTTTTGAGACCATCCTAAGTCTATAGTCATTCTTTCCTCCTTTGCAGTCTTACAGTGCTGATCAATACTACTTCCAGGTCATTTATAAACTTTGTATCTTATTACATGTGTGTGTTTCATTTTAAATGAGTTAATGTATGGGAAAAGCGCTTGGAGCAGCGTCTCTGGCTTTGTATTGTATTATAAGATATGGCAGTTAATTACATGAGTGAGAATGAAGGACAGAAAAAGGGTCAACTTATGACATTAAGGTAGTGTCATTCATTAAAGATAGCCAGAATTGAATGAGATTTCCTTGGAGGTGAAATTTGATTATGTTGAGTTTGAATTGCTTGTAGATCATCAAGTAAAGCTGTCAAGAGGCAGTTGGGTATGTGTGTCTGGAGTTTAGGAAAGAAATTCTAGGCCAGGAACAGAAACCTGAGAGCTGCTGGCATATATATAATAACAGAAATTACCACCTTTTATTGACAATTTATCTTATGTCACCCACACTATGGTGAGTACTTATCATCTCATTTGACTTTTATAATAATCCATGAGGTATTATTCTAAATGAGGGAGATAATGCTTAGAGAAGTTTAATAACTTGCCCTAAACCATATAAGCTAAACAGCAGAGCTTATGGCTCAAACACAGATCTTCTGGCTCCAAAACTATAAATCCCTGTGTTTTACCAAATGACTAAAGTTTAGAAAATAGAATAAAGTCACTTAACAGATGTGTAGTAGAAAAAGAGAATGCCTACAAAAGAGATCAAATCAAGGAATCCTCCTGTCACTAAGGAGAAATATCAGAAGTGTCATAAAGAGAGAATGAAAAGGTCTGAGTGCTTGCTATTTCAGATACTGTGGGAGAAGTCAGTAGCAACTGAAGAGTGGCTGTTAGTTTCGGCAACAAGGAAGCCGCTGGTGAAGGCAGCAAGGACTGTCAGAAGAAGTGATGTGGGAGCAGGAGTGGATCTCAGTGGAATTTGGCTGAGTTATGAGTCAGAGATAACATGGAGACAGTGGTTATAAATAGTTTCTACCAGCTTTATCTGTAAAGGGAAGTAAAGGTATAGCTGGAGGTATGTGAGGCAGCAGGATAATTATTTTTTAAGATGGGAAAGGGAGGATTAAATGTTGATATAAACGAGTTATCTGTTGCTGAATGGCACATTAGTGGCTTAAAACAATCATTTTATTTTGCTTATGATTCTGTGGGTCAGGAATCTGGGAAGAGCTGGACTGGACAGTTCCTCCCAGACCATGCGGTGTCAGCTGGGGTCTGGGGCAAGATTCACTTCTAAAATGTTTCTTAGAAGTCTGGTACCTTGCTTCTGCCTGGTATGTGCTGCTTTCTCCTTCCCTTTGTTTTTTTTTTCCCCTCCTCATCTTCTCCTCCTGAGTTTTCATATGAGAAACTATGCATCTCATAGCATTCAACTGAAGCGACTTAGCAGCAACAGCAGCAGCATAGCATTTTTGGTTTCATAGTAGTTGCCCTTACAGAGCAGCTCTTTATCTCTAGTTTTAAGCAATTTGATTAAGATGTGTGTTAATTCAGTTTTTTTCCTGTTTCTCTTGCTTGGCGTTCTACTTCAAAATGTGGGCTTATAGATTTCATCAAATCTGGGGCTGTTGTTTTCTCCAAATGTTTTTGTTGACTCCTCTCACCCCTTCCGCAGGGATTCTGGTCACACATGTATCAGGTCACTTAAAATTAAAATTGTCCCAACTTAAAATTGTCCCACTGCTCCCTGATGCTCTGGTTGCTATCCCAGATGTTTTGTTTCTGTTTCACTTGAAATTGTTTCTATTACACCTATGTCTTCAAGTTCATTAATTTTTTTCTTCTGAAATGTCTTATTTGCTATTAATTCCATCTACTGCGCTTGTAATCTTAAGTATTAGATTTTTGATCTCTAGAATCTGATTGGAATCCTTTTCTAAATCATTCATATCTCTCCTCAGCATGTCTGTGCTTTCCTTTACATTCAACATCTGGAATATAGTTATAATAATTATTTTAAAGTCCCTGTCCACTAATTCTAACATCTATGTCTTTTTAGTACTGTCTATTGACTGACACTTCTGTTTTGAAGGGTCTTTTTTAGCAGGGGGGTGGCTGCTTGGTAACTTTTTATTGGACACCAGGCCTTGTGAATTTTACCTTAGTGGTCCTCGATATTTTCATATTCCTTTCACTATTCTTGTGTGTTGGGACATAGTTTAGTTACTTGGAAGCGTTTGATCCTTTGAAGGCTTTTCTTTTTTCTAGACAAAGCCAGTCTTTAATCTTATGACTAATTTTTCCCCACTCTTGAGGCAGTCCCCTTCTAGGTGCTCTACCTGATATCTCATACATTACAAGGTTTTTCCAGACTAGCTGGTGGAAATCAGAACTCTTCTTGACCCTGTTACAGCTCCTGGAATGGTTCTGCTTCTTCTCATGCTTCTTTTTTTGGCCTCCAGTAGTTTGCATGTGTTGATCAGGACTGGGGTAAAGACCGAGAGTAACTCTCTGCAAACTCCTAGAGCGCTCTCTTTGCAACTCTCTTTTCTGTGTAAGTCTCTCCTCTGCTACTCTGTCCTGCTAATTTTCCTAATTTCTCTCAATTCTGTTTCTTCAACCAGGGAGACCACTGAGGTCTATTTCAGTTTCTCCTCCCTGACTTGTAACCTGGGAACTCTCCAGGCAAAGGTGAGCTTAAGCATTTGCTTTTTTCCCCCTGAGGAATTACTGTCTTATACTGCTTGTCCTATTACTAGCCTGTACTCAGTGTCTGAAAACTATTATTTATGTTGTTTGATTTTGTAGTTAAGACAAATCTGGTCTCTGTTCCTTTATCACAGCCAAAAGAGTTATGTATAGTATTTAGTGACTGAGAAAGATTTTTGAATATGTATACTTAAAGAATATTTAGAGTTTCATTTCTATTTTCCTGTATTAAATGCATCATATCTTCTGAATAATAGTATTTTGGAGGATACTTATTATATGGAGAATGTAGAAGTATTAGTAATTAATTGTTGTATTAAAGTTTAATAAGTCATAAGAAAGCTGAGCCTCCTCTAAATGTTATCAAATATAGCTGACTCATTAAATTGGATTCTATTGTGTTTTTTTTTTTTGTAATCACTACACATCAGCAAGTTTCTTCATTAAGTTGCAAAAATATTGGACCAGAGCACTTCTATATAAGAAAAGATTAAAAATGTTTCCTTTTTTATTATTTTTCCAAAATTTAAATGAAGGCCTCTTTTATACATCAGTACAGTTGCAATGAATAGCTTTTATTTTTAGAGTCCTGATTTAATGACACTTGTAAACAAATTTTTAAGCTTCTTTGGTATTCTTTTGAAATGTCAAACTTGACAGGAAATGAACACAAAAGGGAGAAAAGCCTGTGGCTCTGAAAAAGCCAAAAAGGATATCTGTTGTGTATTTGGATGGTAGATCATTAACCTCTGGTGCACTTTGCACAATGGTTTTAGTATTTACCGTTAGATGTTAGGTTTTTTCTAAGAAGAGCAATGTCTCAGGAAGGCAAATGAATTGTAAGATAATGATTAAGCTGTATTTAACACTTAAAAAAATAAGGATGATGAGGTAATATGATGTCATATACTATATTTATACAGCAACCATGCTACTATAATGAAAAATGCTTTATGTTGGGTTTTTTAAAAGCTCCTCATGAGTTTTTTTTTTTAAGTAAGCATATTTTATCTTTTCTCCAGCAAAACATTTTAGTTTTTAAAAATCTGATTCTTTCTGAAAACATCACTGTGATTTTATAATGTTTCTCATTCTGACCCAGCATATTCCTAATTTCTTGCCCTTAATTCCCCTGGTTAAGTAGGCACTCTCAAGTGATTTAGAATATTTGACTTTACCTTTCAAAGCTAAAATTATTTTGTTTTGTTCTACATACACCTTTGCTTCCCAATGTTTGTATTTTTACATTTTACTTTTCAAGTCATCGAGGCTTGAACACTGAACACTTTTTTCTTCTTTTTCTCCGTAGTTTTATAGAGTCTTGTAATATGAAATGTTGTTCAGTCGCCAAGTTGTATGCAGCTCTTTGCGACTCCGTGGACTGCAGCATGGCAGGCTTTCCTGTCCCTCACCGTCTCTTGGAGTTTGCCCAAGTTCATGTCCATTGAATGAATGATAACATTCCAACCATCTCATTGTCTGTTGCCTTCTTCTCCTGCCTTCAGTTTTTCCCAGCATCAGGGTCTTTTGCAGTGAGTCAACTGTTTACATCAGGAGGCCAAAGTATTGGAGCTTTAGCTTCAGCATCTGTCCTTCCACAAGATTATTCACGTTTGATTTCCTTTAAGATTGACCGGTTTGATCTTGCTTTCCAAGGGACTCTCAAGAGTCTTCTCTAAGAAGTTCTCTAACCACAGTTCAAAAGCATCAGTTAAAGTTGATCAGTAATTATAAATACAAAAACAAACAAACAAAAATTACTACGTGTCATATTTATTTAGTATGTTAAATATCTATTTTCATTTACATTTTCCTAGATCATATCATTACCTTCTTACCTTGAACATACTATTAGAGACTCCTGCCTGGTCTCCCAGCTTTGGTACTACCCTGCATTCTATAGTTTGGTGCTGAGTGAATATTCTTAAATGCTTTTTCATGCAATGTTCCTGTTCAGAAACCCACAGTAGCTCCCACTGCCATTAGATAAATGCAGCCTTTTTACTCTGGTTGTGATAATTGGACCCTCCTTACCTTTCTAGCCTTCTGCTAGTCTTCAAGCACTCCCTATGTTTATTGTTGTTTTGGTTTGTTTTTCTTAATTTTTTTTAATTGGAGTATCTTTCCTCTGCAACGTGGTGAAACACTGTGTTCAGAGAGTTCTTTGATGTCTGGAGCAAACCACATTGACATAGTGAGAGTGAGTATGGCCTAATGTGGGAATCAGAAGACCTGACATTTAGAGCCTGCCTCTTCCACGTATAAGTTAGTGTCTCTGTCTTAGTTTCTTGCTTTGTAAATTAAGACAGACCAAAAAGATTTTAGTATTTCTAGCTCAGATATTTTATGATTCTACAAAACTATTTAAATGTTGAGAATTATTTGCCACTGCTGAAGGTGTACCACTACTTTACATTGCTTCACAATGTATAAAATGTTGAAGAAACATTAGTCAAAAAAGGATAACAGAGAGGTCTCATTTCCCTGCTCTTCTTTACCTCTGCTGCTGCTAAGTCGCTTTAGTCGTGTCCGATTCTGTGCTACCCCATAGACGGCAGCCCACCAGGCTCCGCATCCCTGGGATTCTCCAGGCAAGAACACTGGAGTGGGTTGCCATTTCCTTCTCCAATGCATGAAAGGGAAAAGTGAAAGTGAAAAATCGCTCAGTCTTGTGCGACTCTTAGCGACCCCATGGACTGCGGCCCACCAGGCTCCTCCGTCCATGGGATTTTCCAGGCAAGAGTGCTGGAGTGGGCTGCCATTGCCTTCTCCATCCTTTACCTCAGTTTTTCCCAATTCTCTTTGGATCGTATCTGATATTTGTATATCAGTTATTTGAAAGGAACTGTACTTGCCCCAGTGAGGTGTCTAATGACATGGGAAATAGCCCCTACCCTTAAAGAGGCTTGGAACCTATAGGAAAGTAAATCATTGTGATATACTGTGAATTAAGATAAGCCATGAGGGTCAAAGGAGGGAGTGATCAATTGTAAGTGGATGGGAAAAAACTTAAACTGGGTGTGGAAATGTGGAAAGATATTTGGGGGAAATTATGGACCACATTGGCAATGGTACATGAGTCCTGATTTAAAACTAGTAAATTAGTCTCAAAAGTCTGTTTTTAATCTCTTTAAAAGTGAAGAGCTAGCTCTCTTGGTAAATGAGGTATTGTACAAAAGTGAATGTACAAGATAGTTTTGTTGCTGTTGTTTAGTCGCTGAGTTGCATCTGACTCTTTGCAGCTCCATGGACTGCAGCGCACCAAGCTTCCCTGTCCTTCACCATCTCCTGGAGTTTGCACAGATTCATGTCCATTGAGTCAGGGATGTCATCCAACCATCTAATCCTCTCTTGCTCCCTTCTCCTTGTGCCCTCAATCTTTCCCAGCATCAGGGTCTTTTCCAGTGAGTCAGTTCTTCCAATCGTTTGGCCAAAGTAAAGTTCAACTTTAGCATTAGTCCTTCCAATGAATATTCAGGGTTGAATTTTTTTAATGACTACTTAAAAATAAAATATATGTGTGTATATGTGTGTGTGTGTAAACACACAGGTTTTTTGAGGGAAATAATTTTGAAAGAGAATATATATGCTTTCTTGTCTTCTTCGGCAGAGTGTGTTTAAAGTAATTTTACTTTTTGAGCTAGGGACATCAAATTATAGACATTACTATATTATTCATGGGTGAGAGTGCCCTTTTGCTTCTGGAAAATATTGTGCTCTTTACCCAATGTTTTAATTTTTTTTTCCTGCTTCCCCCTCCCTTTCCTTGTGAATTATTCTGTATTTCTCACAATTTCAGATTCTGTCAGTCCGTGATGCCTGTTTTCTCTAACTTGCTCAGTATGTTCTATTGTAAATGCCCTTTGTGCTTTTGGGTTTTTGGCACAGTTGATATTGATAATGTTCTTTTCTTCCTTCTAGGCAGAGGATTATTTTCTTAGTAGTATTTTTCAAACTTTACTATGCATGGAGATCTTATTAAAATAAATTTTCTTATCACGTGGTTCTAGGGCAGGACTTGAGATTCAGCATTTCTTACAGGCCCCCAGGTGCTTCTGATGTTGCTAGCCCGGGACCACTCTTTAGAGTGGCCAAATCCTAGATGACTTTACATGATTTTGACTTTAAAGTGAAGTACTCTCTTGGTTCTTTACACTGACTCCACAAAGTAGGTATAGGCGTGAATCTAATTTCCCATATGAGGGGGAACCTAGGAATCTGTGTCCCAGCTAGCAGCTCGTTAGCCATAGATGGAAGGCAGCTAATACTCCTTGACTAGTTGCAGTGTGCTGTGTGCACCAAAAGTATTTGTCTAATTTAATTTTCATAATAATCCTGTGATGTTGTTAATACTGTTTTCGTTTTTCAAAAGTGGAAGCAGGCTCAGGAAGGTTAAGCAGTTTGTCAAGAGTCACCCACTTGGCATATGAACCCAGATTGGTTTGATTCCAAATTTTGTGTTAGTCTAGTAAAGTTCTCTTTTCATTGTACCACATTATTTCTGTTTATTCATTCACACTGTTTTTATTACCACTGTAGCATGTAGTCCAGCATAGAAGACAGTATAAAATTTTATTCTAAATGAGAAAATAGCATGTGCGTTTTTTATCTTGAGTAACACGGGGACAGTTTTGCCCTGGAGCTGGCTGGTGCTGGGAGCGGGAGAAAACGCAGCGCTTTGTGAGGCCCCCTTTGTGTGGTGTGCTGTCACTGGTGGTCTGCTGGATTCCTCAGCAAGAAAAGACGAGAAGACTTGACAAAAGGAGAAAACTAGACTGTAAAAGAAGTTCCTAGTACATCTGTATGTTTCCTTTATGTAGCTCTCTGAATGATAGTTTAATATAGTAATGTAAGTATTTTTTAAATCTGTAGTTGTATATATAGTTTAGGGTTGAGAAAATTAAATATTTGAATCTACTGTCAGGGAGATTGAAGGGAAGGGTGAGAGTGAGGTAAAATGGAAAACTAGATCTCTTTTTATAGATTGAAATGTTAAAACTGAGTTCTTTCTGAGTTTTAAACGAAAAATTTCAGGTATGCCTAACATCTTCTGTAAGAATGAAAAAATGTAAAGTCCAAGAATGAAAAATAAAGAAGGCAATATCTTAGAAATAAATTTTTTGATAGGGACCTTGTGTTCTACTAGTGAAGTAGTCTCGAGAGAAGTTAAAAAAAAATACAGATACACAGAAAAAGCACAAAAATAAGGAGAGTAACTTAGTTCATATGAACAATTATCCACTGAAATGCAAATAAGTGATTGGTTTATAAAGCTCTAAGTAAGCTCAATTTAATAAAATAACTTTTCTTCATAATTGAACCATTGACGAAGCAGTGAGGCATTAAGTGGTTTTTCATGTGGTTCTTCATATGCTAAAAAACTACAAACAGAAAACCCAAAGAAACTGAGGTAGATAACTGTTATAAATTGTTCCACATCTTCTCCTGTATTGAATGTTTATGTGAACCTGAGTTCTTGATCCAGATCTGTTTATGGTTTTAAACATAAAATTTTTTCCATCTCTAGACCTTTGTTCAAGTGCCATCTTGTCTTGAGCCCGGGGCTTGACTCCTCAGTGTGTTCTTTTCTCTATGCACTTGTCTCTTTTTTTAATCTTTGGAACACCCTGACACACATGAGAAATTGCTCGAGTTCACTGTGGAGGAAAGGTATTCATGACTTGTCCATTCATGTCTCCCTTCCCCTCCCCAATCATCCATATGACACATTCTCCTTGTTCATGAATTGGCACAAAGGACTAAAGAAATTCAGGAACATAAAAATCTCAAACTCAGAAATGTCCCTTAGGTAGCTCATAGAAACTTGCTTTAGGAAGCAGTGCTTGTGCGAAGCTCATCACTAGCTTCTTTGGAATCTGATCATGATGCAGACCTACATCAAAGTGACCCTCACTTATGCATATTACATTCCAGTGTAGAAGTGACAATAGGTAACATCCAGCACTGTTAAAAGTGCCGAAATGGGTTCACTCATTTACTTTACACAAACGTATGAAGCGGAAGATGCTCTCGTTATCACCGCTTCATGGATGAAAAATCAAGAGGCACAGAGAAAGTAAGAACGTTTACCCTATCCACAAAACTAAGTTGATAGCGAGCTAAAATTTTGGCTCCAACTGGCCTGGTCCCAGAGGCGGTACTTCCAGCCTTTGTGCTGCCTCGTGGTGTGTGTGAGTTCACCACCAGGTGTATGCACTCCTGGGATTCGTTTCTTTATTCGTGTTTTGTCTGTGTTTGTGTCACTGTGCTATAGCAGATCCTTCTGTCTGGATTTTGGTGTCACCATATCCCATTTAATCTTCCCAGAAGATAAACATTGCTGTTCCTGTTTTACAGACAAGGAAAATCTGAGGTTTATTCAGAGATGCCATGTAACTTGTTTGGTGTGATTCTCAGCCAGTTATGTGTCTGTAGCTCAGACTGTATTTTCCTCATCTGTAAAATGGGCATGATAATACTTATCAGGGTTGCCATGAGGAATAAATGTACATTTATGAGAATGGTACCTTTTAGAAGCATCACAATTAATCATTAGTGTCCTTTAGTTCATTTTCTCTACTATACAGTGATTTCCTAAGAACAGAGGACTGAGAACACAGTTAAGCAGTATTGATCTGTTTGTCCTGGCTTACAAGTATGTAGAAATTTTCTCTTCTGATATACCTCTGTCTCTCTCACTGCCTTCTCAGAATGGAATAAGTTCAGGGGAAGAGAAGTGTAACTGAATTCCAGCATTGTTAAATGTGGGCAGCGTTCTCTGTTTTACTGCCATTGGAATTTGTTGTGGTGCCTTAGTTGTGAATGTCACTAATTACCCTGAGGTCAGTGTTCATTAGTCAAGTACAAACAAGAGAAATGGCAAGTGTAAAAGAATAGCTTGGAAATATCCTCTTTACTTAACCTATTGCAATGGAAGCACTTGTACCCTTGTTCAGAAAGTGTCTTCTATAAGGTCATGATGTTAGAAAATTACCTGAATGTAGTCCAAGAATTTTCAGTCTCTAAACTAGTGTCACGTCATATCCTAACTGTAATAGTGAGGAAGGACTCTGGAATCTGGACGTGCAAGGAGCAAAAAAAAGAAGTAGCTTATGAGATCTCAGTTCTATTTAATGTATTTCTGAATTCCTCCAGCAAAATCAGAAGCTGTTATTAATACTGAGTTTAATAAAATTTTAGAACCACTCTAGGGCAATTGTTCTTAAACACTGTAAGTTCAGTTACTTTTAATTATAAAATAGCACCAACTTTTTGACATCTGTCTTTTCCAGATTTTTATCTCATGTTTTAAAAACGAAACTGTCACAACCTAGTCTGTTTTAAAATGCATTCAAGTGGCCTTTGCATATGTGGCTTTACTAATTTGCATATTGGTTCTTAATATTTTCTGCTACTGTCAGAAATAGACAAATATCAAAGGTATTTTTGGTGTCTTCCTGTACGTGCTAGATTTAGAACATGATAAAACTTAGAATAGGAAACAGCTGTATTTTGTGTCTCACTCTTTCAAAAAAAAAAATTTTAATTGTTCTTGCTCAGTTTCAGCCTCCATTAAGTTACAACAGATAATTTCTCTTTAAGATTTTTATTATACTCTTTAAGAATTCTCAAAGACTAACATACTGTACTGTGAATATGTGTATATGTGTTGTAATGTATTCAACCAATTTTCTGCACTTGGACATCTAGGGAATTTTCAGTGTTTTCCAATTTCAGACAATATTGCATCCTGTACATATATGTATTTTTATATTGTTGAAAGTGTGTCTTCAAGGTAAATACCTAGAAATCAGAATGCTGGGGTAGAGGATAAGAGTGATTGAGTGTGTGTGTGTGCGTGTGCGTGTGCGTGCACCAAATTCCCACCCATTAGCATTACACCATTTTGTTTCCCACCAGCAGTATATGAACGTTATCAATTTCTCCACAGGGCTGCTAACTTAATTTTTCCTAGTAACACACATTAAAATAGTCTTCCTACTCATCATCACCATCATTTCAAAAAGAAAGCATTTTAATAAGGGGGAAAGGACATAACCAAAATAAAGGATAAGAGAATCTCTTTAAATTTAAATGAAATAAATATAGCTCCTATTGTGATTATTTTTTTCTTTTTCCTGAAGTTAAATGCATCTCTTCCTATAATCAGAGGGATGGAGTTTTTTGAAATGCATGCTTGTGTGTTTCCTTCTACTTGGAATCCTTCAGCGCACCCCCCACCTCCTCAGATCTTGCCATGGCTGTATCATGGCTTAGGAGGGATCTCAGCCCTCCATCTCCAGACCCTGTGGATTTGGTTTAATCTTTTCAACATACCAGGTTCTCTCCAAGGAGGGCTTTGCATCTGCTACTGCCTTTACCACCATTAGAGTAGACAAGTTAAAAAAAAAAAAAACTCTTACCTGACTCTATCTTAACTTGTTATGTGACCTTATGAAGTTACTTGGCCTTTTACTTCTTCCGTTTCTTCTGCCTAAGATAAAGAAGTTGTATAAATGAACCCTGGACTTTTTCAGTTTTAAATTATGAATTTCCCACCAGTCATTTTGATAGGAAGATAATGAAACTCAACACATTCACCCTATGACTAATAACTGTAACTTGGCCGTAAAAGCACGTATCTGTTTCTCATTCTATTTTATTTCCGTAGGTTATTCCTATTTTTATTTAGGTAAAATTGGTATATAACATTATATAAATTTCATGTGTGTGCCACTGCAGTCTGGCAGCTGTATACACTACGAAGAGATCATCACCGAAAACCAGTGATCACCATACAGTAGACGCGCTCCACCAGTTCACCTACCCCTCAGCCCTTCTGCTCTAGTGATCACTGTCTGTTCTCAGTATCTAAGAGCTTTTGTTTTTTTTAATTCATTTGTTTTATTTTTTTAGATTCTACACAAGTGAAATCATTTGCTATTTATCTTTTTTTTTTCATCTGACTTATTTCATTTAGCATAATGCCTCCTGGATCTATTCATGTTGTTGAAAATGGCAAGGTTTTTTTTTTGTGTGTGTGTGACTGCTGCTGCTAAGTCATTTCAGTCGTGTCCGACTCTGTGCAACCCCATAGACGGCAGCCCACTAGGCTCCCCAATCCCTGGGATTCTCCAGGCAAGAACACTGGAGTGGGTTGCCATTTCCTTCTCCAATGCATGAAGTGAAAAGTGAAAGGGAAGTCGCTCAGTCATGTCTGACTCCTAAGTACCATTTATTCAAACAGGTATATAACAGACTCTCTATTCATTCATCTGATGATGGGCTGTTAGGTGGTTTCCATATCTTGGCTGTTAAAAATAATGGTACAATGACCATAGGAATGTATATATCTTTTATAGTTAATGTTTTCATATTCTTCAAATAAATACTCAGAAGCGGAACAGCTAGATCATATGGTAGTTCTATTCATAATTTTTTGAGGCATCTCATGCTGCTTTCCATAGTGGTACCAATTTACATTCCCAGCAGCACTGTGGGAGGGTTCTCTTTTCTTCTCATACTCACCAACACTGTTAGTCCTTCTCTTCTTGAGAATAGTCCTTCTAACAGGTATGAAGTAATATCTTATTGTTTTTTAATTAGTGATGTTGAATATATTTTCACATTCCTGCTGGCCATAAATATTCCAATTATTTTCAAAAAGTATTGGTTGAATCTATATAAGTAAAGCAAATTTTGAGTTTGAAAACCGTTCATTAAATTCATGAATTATCTCTACTTCTGGAGTCCTGTATCTTGAATTCTGTCTAGGCCACTGCTTTTAGCACTGGTAATTTTGTTCCCCTTTAAGGAGTTACTGAAATAAATCTTTTTAACAGATGGAAGAAGGAGAAAGACTCGTTAGAAAAGTTTGCCTGGAGTTAATTTCATATTCTTTTATTATCCCTGATTATTGCCCTGTTTAAGTGATATTCTTTGTACTTTTATAAAATTGACTGTCAAAAAAATTGGTAGCAGACATCATGAAAAAAATGAAGAAAGAGATAAAAGAAATTTAAGAACTAGTGATTTTAGGATAGTGTAATGTTGACCTCTGGAAAATGTTGCTATTTAAGGAATATTGTTGATCATTAAATTCTCTGGTGGATTTAAATATGTTCTGTGTCTTTACATTTATCCATTCATTCTTTTAAATTTGGAGTTTATTTTTTAGAAGTCATATTATAAGTGGATTATTTGGTTTCAGGACAGCTCAAAAGAACTTTTAAAAAATAATTTCCCTTAGGATTTCCTTAAGATTCATCTACTAGTAGGCAGTATTTATAAAATGTTATATATGTAAGGGTCATATCCTCCCTCATTTGTGATATCTGGGGTTGGATGTGGCATGCAGGTATTAAGAAGTTCTTGAGTGTTGGGAGATGGTAAAGATAAGTCTGCAGGGCAGGAGTAACTTAATACAGTGATGAAAGACTGGGTACCTTTTTCATCAGAGGTCTAAAATTGCAGTTGCCTCAGATTCTTGCTAGCTACATACCAGTTATAAGTTAAATGTTTCTCAGTTGGGTTTATGAAATTTGCTGATGTTCCATTTTCTATTCCTCAAATGAGTCACTAATTCTTTAAAATAGCAATCCCATAATTAAGGTTTATACGTCAGATTGACTCTCAGTATTTTGAATGTAGGATATGAAGATAAAACTCCTTGACAAAGTAATGCCTTAAGTTCCCCTTAATTTTCTGTGGATATAATACATATATTTTCATACATTCTTTAGGTAAACTGGCTACTTGGTTGATTTTCTTAGAAAAGATCACTTCTAAGTTCGAAATCAACCCTTAGGATGCTGAAAAGTGGTTTCACACACTTCAAAACTTTTCGTCTTACTTCTTTTGCTTCAATACAGAAAGGAAGACTAGGTCAATCACCTACTCTTTTATAAAGATGTCAAAAACAGTGGGCAGTTTTGGGGGAGCGAGGGGCTAGTGTTGTCGTTCTAAGGAAACAAAAAGTAAATTCTGAGTTTTCTTAATACAGATTTTCTGGGTAAAAGGGAAAGAGATAACCCTCTGAATGTATAATTTACTTAAAAATGCAAAACCAACAGAGAAAAATAACTTTTGTACCCCCTTTGTCCCTGTAGTTAAGCTTTACCTAGGATTTGAAGTTGACAGTTGTGGAAAACTAATATTTGTCTGTTATGTATTCAGAACGCTCTTATAAATTTTTTGATTCATCTTCCTGTTGACAAGCAGGCAACAAAATTTCTCCAGTAATAACAACTATCTGATGACTATTTTTGCTTATATTTTAAAATAAAATCCATGCTTTTGAGTTCTTGCTCAGATACTTAATCCAAGAAAACTTCTTTGAAATCTGTTACAAACTCTGCACCTTTCTTCTGTATTATTAAATTGTTAGTTGCTTTCCAACTCAAAAATATATGTTTAGAGTGCTAAATAGATTTGGTTTTTTTTTTTTCTGAAGAATGGTATCAAATAAAGGTACTCTAGAGTCAATTGAAGAAAACATCTTTACAACATATATACTTCTCTTGGGATATAAAGAGCTATGTTTAATTTCTTCACTAGTTTTCTTTTTTAAGGATTTATTTTGTTTTAGGTTCATTTAAAGGAGACTATCACTCACTAACAAGAAAATCCTCCACTGTTATTTTTTTTTGAAATGAGCTTACTTCTATGATTTATTTGAAACCATTGCAGCTCAAACCCAGAGAACAGCAAAATTCAAACTTAAACCTTAAAACAAACAGTGTTTTGTTTATCCAAATTTGTATTCAGGACTTGAAAGATTGAAAATGTGAAAATCAAATAGATTGAATGCTAATAAATAATTTTTTTAGTTAACTTTGGAAAACTGCTTGAATTTGGGGAATAAAAGATACGTTGGAAAATGAAAGCGTTTCAGTGTAGATGGTGCTTCATATCTACATTTTAGCTTAATGCGATACCTTATTTATGTTTAATAAAATGAAAATGTAATTGTACTTAGTTATTTGACCCTCTAGTTTTGCTGCTTTTTATGGAAGGACCTGTGTCCTTACTTCACAAGTTATTTTGACATACAATAACATCTTGTCTACTTGAAATAATACTGTTCACCTATTCAATATTTGCCTTAACAACCTTGCAATTTAAAGAAAGATGGATCAAGGCCTCAAAAGTTCAGAAAGATGATGATTGTAAACCTAGAATTCTATATGGAGAAAAGTACTAATTGACTGAAAAGGGAAAATACAAATTTCTAGACATTTAAAAATTTGGCTTAAATAATCAAAACATATGTACGGATCACTGTCTAAGTGTCAAGTATTACATGTTATTTCTCTGATCTAAAATACTTAAAAAACAAGTTACTTATTGTGACATAAATATGCCTTTAAAATAAACTGTAGTAGTATTTTTTAAAATTTACTTAGCAAAATAACATTTTGTTAGTTTCCACAGCATACATTGTTTTTAAATTGAGTGCTGTTAAATGCAGAAAATGAACCAAGTGTAATTTTAAAGTATACTATTCTATATATACAGTCTCTGCATTTTACAAATTGCATACCAAGACAAAATCCTAAATATTATCTGTAAGTTAATTGCTTGACATCCTCAAATAGTGTCAGTATGTCATTCTACAGAAGACATATTTACTGTCTTTTTGAAAAATACTCTAAAGACGCTTATAGATTCTTTAAATAACTCTCTCATTTATGTTATTATAGTTTAAGAAACATGATTAGAGTTTCAATTAAGATTGAAATCAAAATTAGATGTGTATTGAATAAAGGTATGAAACACTTAAATGAAATTTTTAATAATTGTTAATTTTTTTAGTATAAAATCACTGTGATATTCAAAGACCATACAGATGGTTATCACATGACTTAAATCATGATTACTTTTATATTTTGAACAACTTTTCTAGAGATTTTTTTTTCTAAAGGTACAAATCAAAGTGGCTCAGAAAAATAAAACTGAGTGTATACAAGAACAGAATACATTTTAATGCTTAACACATCAAATACTTTTTTAACACTAAAAACTTTTAAATGTCCACATATTTATTTTCTTTCTGAGGTGGAAAAATTGTTGTCCAGGAAAACACTCTTCACAGTTGAAGGACCTTGGAGGTTCTGTCCCAGTAAAGTCCTGGTGTTCTTATTTCAGACAGCTTAAATTGTAGATTCACTGTCAGGTATCTTATTTTTCAACATCTGTAAGTTATGTTGAATAAAGGTCTCTGTGCCTTGAACTTCAGAGAATCTGGAGTCACTTCTCCTGGTAGACCAGTTTTTCATTTTTATTGAATTTTGAATTGTGTCCGACGTGAAGTAGTAAATGATAGGGTCAAAGCAACAGTTTAAAACAGCAATGCAGAGAGTGATTGGGTACATGGTCCTTACTGCTATTGCCGCTGAGCAATTGACAAACGTCTGTGTTCTCATAAGAGAATATAAAATAAGGTTGATATTGTAAGGTACGAAGCAGAAGCAGAATATAACCAAATGTACAAATATCATTCTTAAAACCTTAGTTTTATTTATTTTACTTCTACTTAATGTTACAGGTTTATTTAAAGTTCTCAGCACCATACTAGAACAAGTTACGTTTAAAAGAGAGGGATAAAAAACCCCACTATTTCTATGAAAATTACAATCCTTGAGAGAAAGGTTTTCCATGTAGCTGCTGGAAAATTTTCAAAGCAGGTTACTGAAGTATCGTTACCCGGAGATGGAACAAAAACTGCTGGTGCACTTCCTCCCATCACAGTTAACCACACAGCAATACAAACGATTTTTGCATTTCGTTTGGTTCTCAGCGTCTTCGACTTAAATGGGTAGACGATGGCCAGAAACCGATCAGCACTAATACAGGTTAAGAACAGAATGCTTCCATACATGTTGGTATAAAAGGACATCACTGAAATCTTACAAAGTAAATCCCCAAAGGGCCAGTTCCTTGTTGCAAAGTAAAATATCCTGAAGGGTAGAGTAAAAACGAAAAGCAGGTCTGACATTGCCAAGTTAATCATGTATGTTGTTGTTTCATTCCGCACTTTGAGAGTACAGATGAAAATATATATGGCGACACAGTTGGATATTAACCCAAGCACAAACACCATACTGAACATGCACCCATACAAGGTGTACTTAAAGGAGTCATTATACAAGCATTCAGAGCTGTTATTGCTTACCATTATAAAGGCACGTCCAGTTTACAGTGTTGAAGTCCTTTGGTCAGCAACAGTCTCCTTTGATATTCAGATCGTGATTACTTTGTAACCTCCAGTGTATTTGCAAATCCTTTGGATCTTTGCAAGATTTTACAGATGTTTCTTTTTCTTCCCAAAGAAACATGAAGTTTGTTGCTATAAAGTTTCCACTTGATTCTTCAACAAGAAAAAACTTTCATTTTCAAGTCTCCAGAAGATCTGTGATCCCAGGGCTTCGTATGAAAAACACTATGAAGCCAATCCATTGGATTATAAAGTTTAAATAAAAACTGTGTTCTGACACGGAGTAAAACTCCTCATCCTGTAAACTTCTGTTTCCGTGGTCAAGATGAATATTCCAAAATGAAAGTTTCTTTATGCTGCAGAATGTTTAAGCTGAAGTTAGCAATCACATTTTGCTTTTCGTGCAAAGTTTCTGAGACTTAAACATTCCCAGTTCAATCTCACTTATTTCTTACACCTTTTAAATGAAGTTTTCCTTTTCGGTATTCCTGCAGTGGATCCCAGATAGGGGTAAGCAGAGGAGTCTTTCAAAGGTTCCGAAATAAATTCCTAAGCGTGTTCGCTCCTGCTGACTCGGAGGCCTTTTCCTCAGTTGCCAGCTGTGTTGTGAGACGAGCTTTCTCTGAAGAGAAAAAGAGAGGCTTGCTCGATTTGTAATATGACATCACAGGAAGAAGAGGCTGGGCTTGAACAAAGAAAGGTTTCAGCCCAGTTTGTTTGCAGTTCCTTTAATCTGATACCATATCTGCTGGGGATATACCTAGGAGGCTTGCAAAGGGCCTCTGACTGTTTAATTGACCAGTCTGCCCTTTAACTCCTTTTTTGCGGAAATGCCTTCTGGACTGTTGGGGGGCTGGGGGGAACTAAAATGTGTAGGTATATTTATAAATTGAAATTGCTGATGGTAACTTAATATAACGTTAAAAAATCTATTGGCTGTAAAAAAGAGAAATTTCATCATTAGTCGTAGAAAGGATTTGAATTGAGAGACCCAAATTTTGCCACCCTTGGCTTCTGTTTTCCATAATTGCTCCTCAGGATTTAATTTAATTGCCATGCTTTTGAATGGCTCCAATCCTGAATCTCTTTACTTTTTCATAAACAATTTAATCTATGGACACATTTTCTTATTTTTTTCTTATTTTATATTACCATTTTTCAGAGAAGGCTACATCTAGTTGTATTATATGTTATTATTTTCTAGTTTGGTTCCATTTGGGCTGAAATTCTTCCTTTAGGGTATGAGTGAAGGAAATTTAAGAGCAATTTATTTTTCTTTCATGAATTACGTAGCTAATTTAAAACTGATGTTTGCAGTATGTTTTATGCTGATTTTTAACCGTTTTAATTTGGACTGCATTCTCACTAAGATCAGCAACTTTTGTTGTTTGTTGATGAATATCCCCTGAATTATAGTCTGTTTTTGTTGTTTTGACTAGGAAATTTATAATCAGGTGACACACAAAATATTACTTGCACTCAATAAACGTAAAACTTTAGAAGGCTGAATTTCTTTGTATCACATTGGTATGGAAGAGAGGCAGTATGTGTTCATAAAAGAAGACAGGTGGAAACTTAGAGTGAACAGTAATAAGGAGAGTAGTTAATACATTTGTATTCTCATTGGGGAAAAATTTCTGTTATAGTTTCTCAGTAATCTACTTTCAAATTGACAATCTCTTTAGGTATATCATTAAATAATGAAATATAATCAGTTACATGCCCTGATCTTATTTACCTTTACTTTCATTTTGAATATGGCATTGTCCCATAAAATTAACTAATGAGACATTGGAATACTCTTCCACATATTGATGTTATTCACTTGACTTAATATTCAGCTAACTGTTCATTTGTAGTTTTTTCATGTTTCATTTGCTTAAAAATGGATAGATCACTATTCATTGAAATAAACTTTCTGTTATTATCAGTATATTAGTATATGTTTGTATTTCCAAGATTTACACAGTGCTTGGTCCTTAGTAGATACTCACATGTTTACTGAGACATGAATTATACTGATAAACTGGTATTTATTGAGAATTGTTTCTACTGAGGAAGAGCAACAGCAGAATGACTGTTTGAATGGGAAGATCATTGAATGCTAGATGTTTCAAAATATTTAATTTGACTTCTAATTAAGGAACCAAAGTGAAATTAGATAACTTTAAAATTCCTTAGATTAAGATATGAAAATTGTGAAATAACTACTTAAACAGTTAAACAAATCTGAGTACTCAAGTATATTTAATAGGTGCTTTAGTATTTGATACAGTTTATTATGAGATCTGTATACTTCTGAAGGGAGGCCTGGTGTGCTGCAGTCTGTGGCATACAAAGAGTTGGGCACAGCTGGGCAACTGAACAACAACATACTTCTCAGAGTTAAATCTGGGAATCTATCGGTTTCTTATATGGGTTTTTTAAGAGTTGATTTGAAATTTTGTGAATCTCATTACCTTTCACTTTTCTCATCACTTTTCAAATTTTTATTTTCTGAAGAAGTCAGATCACTAACTAGCTAGCCTTCAAAGATATTTTATTTATCACTCTAGTAATGATATAGTTGTGTTTTAGTTGTGTAACTATTTTTTGGTTATCAGCTTGAGAGAGAATTCTGTTAACTTATAAGTGTAAGGATTTGAGTAACTTTTGAGTTCTTTACTAAATTTCTGCTATAATTGTGGCTGTGAGAAGGCAAGAAATCTGACTTTTTCATGTTGTTGTTTAGTTGCTAAGTCACATCTGACTCTTTTGTGACCCCGTGGACTATATGTAGCCCACTAGGCTCCTCTGTCTATGGGATTTCCCAGACTAGAATTCTGGAGTGCGTTGCCCTTTCCTTCTCCAGGGGGTCTTCTACTTTTTCATGCCTGATTCAAAATAGGCTTTCTTGAACACCGCTATAAACATATAATGTGTAAAGTGGGCTCCTCAGCTATTCTTCCTTTATGTTTTTTCATATTGGTTATTTCTAGCCTTGACAGTAATATCAGTTTTATCTTGTACCTTCTTTATTCTCGCTGCTGTCTTCTTAAACTGACCCCGCTGCTCTTATCTTTATGGTGGTTGTAGTGTCTTATTTCCAGTCCTACCAGTTTACCCTGCCAGGTAGTCGTAGATCAAGTCATGAATGAATCAACTAATTATTTATCATTTATACCTTTCATTTCATTTAAAAAGGACTTAAAGCAGGTTATAATTTTAAAACTGTCAAAACTGATGGAACTAAATATTTAGGATTTTTATTTTATGTAAATTATACCTACATTTTAAAGGTTTAAAAAAGGAGTTGGTGTGTCAGAGCTAAAAGTTTTTAAATGTGAGAAATGTGAGAGAAATTATTCTGAATATTAGCATATCCATTCTAAAAATTATTCCTTTTGAATACAATAAATGTTTGCAAAAAGCAAAAAATAAAAATCTTAAAACATAAATTTTTGAACACATTAGTAAAAGAATTAAAAAATAATACACCATGGGAAAGAAAAGAATGGGAAGGGCAGAAAAATCTAGGCAAGAGGGAGCTGCTGCATTTGGCACAAGGGAGAAAAGGAAAATAAAGTAGATTGCGTAGTTTTCAAGTAGTGAAAGAAAACATTCCAGGGTGTCAAAGAAAGAAATTTGCTTTATCTCAGAAATACATTGTAAATCTTTACACATGAACCACTTGAAATCATGATCTAATGGTAGAAGGTATGCCATTTCTTATTGGCTTTCAATTTGGGAAAACCGCCCAATGTCAAATTTTGGTTTTGGGAAAATGTATTATTTGTTGGAAGATTAAGATAGTCCAAATATATGCAAAAAATTGAATGAGAAACTATGTGAAATAAATATATTCAAGTTTAAGAGTATGAAACAGTGAAGTTTTTAAATGTAAGAAAAACATTCTAAATTTATTTTATTCATTTGAATACAAGAAATGTTTGCCTTGATGAGAAGTGATTCGTCAGGGTCCTTTCCCATCTCAAATTTACACCTATGAAAAAAGCCAAAGTTTTCTCATTTTAGATTTTTCCACGATAAAGTTTCTATTTAGAGTTAGAAGCAAAACTTCCTCACTCTGAAAAAAGAACATTTATAATGTATGTTGATAGAATATATTTGTTTTATATAAAAAGTATTTTAGCCTAACAGGAACATTTATTAAATTTGTGATAATTTATATCATTTGAAAATGATTTACCTTTCTGTTATTACTGCAGACACAGAACAGTTTATGTTACTCTTTACTGGAGCGAGAGTCATCTACACAAGTTCAAGCAGTGCAACCAGCTTGTAGGGATGGGTGGGATTAGAAGAAAGATTTAAAAGCTAATGGATGGTGATGTATAACGAAGTAGAAGTGTAAAGAATGATGGTTGTAGTAGGTTCAACAAAGAGATGAAGTAAAGAGAAGCAAGAATGTAGTGTAAGACTTTACTTGAGTGAGCATGTTTATCACTGTTAACACTTGAGTTGTTCCCTTCCTCCTTTTCTCCTATCTTCTTGTTCCCCATTCCTGCATCTGCCCCTCTTAAAACTTTATCCCATTTTTCTGAGGAGACCTTTCGATCTCATCAATTCCTCTTCTGTACTTCCGTGATACTTAAAGTGTCTCACTTTTAAAATATATTCATATAACTGAATTAGGTTAAAAAAAAACAAGGAAGTACTTGTAATATAGAGTATAACAGTAGCTTTGTACAATATGGAGATGAGAGTCAATCAAGGCAGTTAAAGGGCCTCCAGAGCAGATGATGTCTAGAGAAGGCTAGCCTTTAAAGTTGAATAAGTTTCAAATTTCAAGCCTTGATGACTAGAGCCAGGCCTGGTAATAATGTCTTAGTGTAGTCCATGGGGTTGCAAGAGAGTTGGATGTGACTTAGTGACTAAAACAACAAAAACAGCAATAGTCTCACTAGTATAGTCATGTCTTTCTCAACCAAAAACACAGAAGATATTTTGAGTGATTGTCTCCTCAGTTCTCTGAAGGATGCCTCATAACTAATTTCATTCTAAATTCCTAGAAGGGCAATGAGTATATATATTTCATTTATTTTCTTTCCTTTTTTAACGAATCACATATTTTTAAGATCTAATACTGTGAATCACGATTGCAAATACATTTAAAAGCAGAAATACCTTTGACTTTAAGTATTTATGTAGATGTTTTGCTTTTAACCTAGCCTAACCAAGCCAAAATTCAAAGGAAAAGACCTTCTCTTTAACATATATTAAATGCAAAGGCATATGGAAGAATTAATCACTAAGATTCTCAACCACTAGTAATCCATTCCCAGAACAAAATTGTCATGGTCACTTCTTTTTATTGGTTTGCCAGTGTGTTCATTTTAATCAACTGATTTCATATTCTTGGGAATTTTGAGGACTTCCTGTCAATACCAGCTGTTACCGGGCTGCCTCAGAAAGGTTACAAACAAAAGACCGGAAGGACTGACTACAAAAGGGGCCCCTTTAAAGCCAAACCTTTTGTTTTTGTTGTTGTTTTCAGTTAAACAAAAACAGTTTCAGGCTGATCAAAACGAGAAAGATTGCTGGATTGTTTATATGGATAGGGAAAGGATAAGCACATTTAAATTATTTTTCCTGGTTATGCTGTCTTTATCTCTGGTATGCTGTATTTATATGTTTATTCAGGAACAGATATTTACTGAGTGCAAACTGTGTGCCAAGAGTTCTTCTAGGTGTTGGGAGTATAGCAGCAAATGGAAGAGAATTCCTGGCCTTATATTTTACTGTGGGAATACAGGCAATCAATAAGCAAACAGTTGTATGGTTGGACATATGGTAATAAGTTCTCTGGAAAAAAAAAAACTACATTTATTAAGAAAAAAGAGGTTCTAGTAGAGAATTATAGGAAGGGTAGGACATATGGTGATATGTTGTCTGAAAAAAAAACTACATTTATTAGGAAAAAGTTTCTATGTAGAGAGTTTTAGGAAGGGCTCATTGATTGGGGGGGGCATTTGAAGGAAAACTTGAAAAAAGTGAAGATAAATCACATAGCTTTCTTAGAGAATTACCCTTTAACTATTAACCAATCTCTTTTTTAAATTTATTTTTAACTGGAATAGAACTGTTTTACAATGCTGTGTTGGAGGGAGAATTAAGAGAAACAATCTTATAAAAAGCTCTCCTCAGTCTCTATTTCCCAGCTTTATCTTCCATGACGTTACTCACCAAGTTCCTGTCCCCAAGATTTTCGTGGCAATTGGAAATCTCTAGGTAGTGTTTAAATTTGACGAAATTCTGTGTGTCTGCTTCTGATTTTTGTTTGGCATGGCACATCATAAACCGGGAGCTTTGTATTGTTTTGGTTTGGGCTACTTGAAAGTGTTCTTCAAGCTAAATGCTTCTAGGAGACTTAACTATCAGAAGAGCTCCAGCCCAGTAGTTCCGTTTCAGGTCAGATCTACCGGACTTCTGTGTCCCTGTGCAATTGTTGTTTTATCTCTTTCCCTTGGTGCTTTGGCTAGTACCCTATTACCTCAAGGGGCTGAATTTTCTTCTGCTGAGTTCAGTTTTCCAATAAAGCAATGCCATTTGACAACCTGTATTGACTTGTTGATACAAATGCCAACTAAAAAACGCCTCTTGCTGGCAGTTTCTGCAAGAATTAAGTCCTTGGTCAGTGCAGTCACTGACCTTTAGCACCCCCTGAAAGGAGTTCAGGGCAGAATGTGCTCTGGGAAAACTGGCAGAAGAGGCCTTCCGACAGGCATTTTCAGGAGAAATTGTTTATGAACCTGGATTCTTGCATCTCTCCATGCTTAGAAAAGCACTGACACCATTAACCTTCTACCCAGATGGGTGCTTGGTTGCAAAATTCACCTTCACCGAACACACATATATACTGACCTCCCCCGTTACCTCTTCCAGCCTACAGTCCTCAGTAAGATATTAAATAAACTTGACTCAGCTTTAACGTTGTGCTTTTGTTTGTTTGTATGTTTTGAAGTAGGCACAACTAGGTCAGCTTTCTTGACTTCTGTTAATTATCCTACATATGGTTGAATGAGCATCTGGGATCTTAAAGGTAGTTCTGTCCCACTTGTCTTTTTTTCTTTGATAACATAGTACCCTAAGTTTGAATCTACCTTCAGATTCTGGTTACCATGTCTGTCCTTCACAGTGAAGTCTTGGCTTTACTGTCATTTTCTGACATATGACCATTATCCATCCCTACTTGTATCTGGAATCATGACTTCAGTTTTCTCTTGACTAAACTCTGCTACTTTCTAAACACATGTGATATCGTTCTGTGAGGTTTAAAGTTTCTTTAGGAATACATTTTTTATTTATAATGTAGGAAAGATATTATTAAGGTTCTTAGCAATAATAAGAGAAATAGAAAAAGCTTAAAAGTGAACAGATGATATAACTCTACTATTCTAATTAGCTGTTTATAATTTTCTAGGTTAAAAAATGTTTTTTAATTGGATACAGTTGACCTATCACAGTATATTAGTTTCAGGTATATAACGTAATGATTCAATATTTGTATATATTGTGAAATGGTCACCACAGTAAGTCACTCATCACCAAATGTAGTTAGAATCTTTTTCTTGTGATAAGAACTTCTAAGATTTACTCTTTTAGCAACTTTCAAATATGCACTGCAGTGTTATTAACTATACTCACCCTGCTGTATCTTCTATCATGACTATTTTATAACAGAAGTTTTTACTTTTTGACCCTCTTCCCCCTTTTTGCCCACCCCTTGCCTCTGGCAACCCTCAGTCTGTTCTCTGTGTCTTTGAGCTCCTTTTTTAGTCCACGTATAAGTGAGATTGTACTGTAGAGTCGACCCTTGTTGTCTGCAAGGGATTGGCTTCAGCACTCCTGCAGATACCACAATCTGTGGATGCTCAAGTCCCTTATAAAATGTGGCATAGCCCTATCAGCTGTCTATATCCACAGGTTCCACATCCCCTGATATGGAAGACTGACTGTATTTGTCTTTGTCTGACTTATTTCACTTACCATAATGCCCTCAACTAAGAGTTACCTGGCAGCCTATCTGGGGACAATGTGCTGATTCACATAATCACCCTCACAGACAAGAAACTGAACAGTTCCATCACACAAGGAACTATATTCATATTTCTCCAGCCTGACTACACCTGCCCTAACCCCTGGTCATTATTAATCTGTTCTTTATTTCTAAAATTTTTCTTATTTCAAAATGTTATATAAATGAAATCAAATAGGATTGTCTTTCTTCTCAGCCAGATTCTCTGGAGATTCATATAAGATATTGTATATATCAATAGTTCATACTTTTTTTATTGCTAATATTTCATAGTATGTACTGCAGTTTCTTTAACTGTACACAAATTAGAGAATATCTGGGCTGATTCTATTTTTTGACTATTACAAGTAAGGCTACCATAAACATTTGTGTACAGGTTTTATATAAACATATGAGTTTTCATTGTTTTGGATAAATACTCAAGAGTGCATTGCAAATTATTGTGTTGTATGGACTCCCAGATATTTTCCAGAGCAGTTGTACCATTTTGAATCACCATCAACAATACATGGGTGATCCAGTTTCTTTGCATTCTTGCCATTTTTTGGTATTGTCTCACTTTTCTTTTAACCATTCTGATCATGTAAGGATAGCTCATTGACGTTATAACTTACATTGCCCATCAGGATGATGGCTAATAGTGTTGAATATCTTTTTCTGTTTCCTTGTGATCTGTGTTTTCTCTCTGGTGAAGTATCTCTTCAGGTCTTTGCCCATTTTCTAATTGAATTGTTTGTGGGTTGTTTGTTTGTTTGTTTGTTACCATTGAGAGTTCTTTATATATTCTAGATTCTAGTCTTTTGTTGGATATGTGGCTTATAAATAATTTCTCAAAGTTTCTGTAGACTCTTCTCTTCACATGGTCTTTCTCAAGGCAAAAATTTTAAATTTTGATGAAAGTGCTGCTTATCAGTTTTTATTTTGTGGATCATGCTTTTCTTGTCAAGTCTTAACCCTAGATCGCCAAGGTTTTCCCCTGTTTTAAAAGTTTTATAGCTTCACATTTAATATTTAGGTCATCCATTTCCAGTTTTTTTTTTTACAAATCTGAGATTTAGGTCAAGGTTCATCCTTTTTCCGTTGATTTGCTTTTGCACATTTGTCAAAAGGCAATAAAGAACAGATGGGACAAATAGATGTAGAATTTAAACTAACCGTGTCAATGACTACATTAAATGTAAATAGTCCAAACTCCAATTAAAAGGCAGAGATTCTCAGAATGGATAAAAAACCCCAGCTCTATGCTATCTACAAGAAACCAGTTTTAAATATGAAGGTATAAATATGTTAAAATTAACAGCATGAATCCAAAGAATAAGTGCAGGGATGGCACTGAGGGTAATTCTAAGACTTGTTCTGTGGGCAATTAGGTGATTGCTAACAGTTAACCAAAGAGGATATTGAAGAAGTCTTAGCTGATTGGTGGTGAAGGTAATACGTTCATGTTAATTGAACATGTTAGCATTTGAGATACTTGCCACATATATATGCAGAGATCTGAGGTGTTCAGTTAGAAGCACTGGATCTGGAGTTTGAAAGAGTAGTTTTAGTCAGAAATGTATTAATAGATTTAGGAGTAAGCAGAGATAGAACTAAAGTCATGATCATGGCTCAGCCAGCATATATATTAGCAAAAGAATCCTGAAAAATATCGGTGTTAAAGAAGGAGTGAAGTTAAATGGGAAAGAACTGTCAGGTTAAAGCCTGCCCACAATTTTGTGTTTTGTATTCTAATTTCCTTTTGCAAGGTAAAATGGTCTTATAAATGATTTGGCTTAGGATAGTACAAAAACATTTCCTGTAATGTAGGGCCAGTGATGTTTCTTAAAATGCCCAGAAAACAATAGCAATTCCTGTCTTCCACTTCCCCTATTGTTAACTTTTCTACTAGCACTGGAGACCTTGTACTTACTTGGATAATCAGAATCTCTTTTAGGAATACCTTGACCTGATAGCCTTGAAGTCTTTTACTCTCTGGGGATGTTCACTCTTGCTTTAGATGTATGTTAATATGAAAGATCAGGTAGAATAGACTTACAACTTCTATTCTTTCTATCCATATTACTTATTAAGTGGGATTTATAGTAATCTTGCTGACAGGGAGAATCTGGTTTCCTTCACATGATTAAGTGGCAAAATGGAGTGAAATGTCCAGAGAGTGATTATGCTAAGAGTTAATTTAAGTAAGTTAGCAATGATGTAAAACAGCTTGCCTGAAACCCAAGAGTAAACTTCTGAATCCTGAATGCAAGCAGTGCTATAGATACAAATACATAAATTTTCAAAACTTAAATATTCCATTAAATATTTTCTTTAGATTAAAAAAGTCAGATTCTGTATTAGTTATCCATTGCTGTGTAAGAAATTATCCCACAGCTTAACAGTTTGATAAAAGAACTAATGATTCACTTTGCATGTAATTTCTGAAAGTCAGGAATCTGGGAGTGGTTTAGCTATGTAGTTTTGGCTCCAGTCTTTCAGGAGAGTTGTTCAGGTTATCAACCAAGGCTGCCGTTGGGTTTGGTCTTTCTTGGAGTTGGAGAATCCACCCCCAAATTCACTCACGTAGTTGTTAGTAGCCCTCATTCCTTTACTTATTGTTGGCCAGAGGCTTCATTTGTTTGCTGCGTAGACTTCCCTATAGGGTTGCTTGGTCCATGGCAGCTGCTTTCCCCTAGAGCACACAGAGATCTATGGGAGAGAACCTAAGATAGAAACTGCAGGTTTTTTATAAGCTAATCGCAGACCTAGCATGCCATCACTTCTGCTGTATACCATGGACCACACAGACTAACCCAGGTACAGTGTACAAGGGTGTAAATACCCAGTAGGAGGAATTAATCAGGTTATCTTGGAAGCCAGCTGCTACAGTTGATATTTAGTTATCAATTAGAAAGCAAGTCCTATCATCCACTTTTGTCTTTGTGCTTTGCTGTATTTAATTAAACCCATGATAGGGTTTTGTCATATAACATTCTAGAAATATTTATTGAGTGTCCACTATATGCTTGGCATTGGAATTTTAAGAACTCTCTAAATGTCCCACCTGGAGAAGAAGTTAGACTTGGGATATATTTTGAAGTTTGAACCAATATAACTTTCGTGGATTGGATTCCAGTGGAGAGTGAGAGAAAGAATAATATAGGTGATTTCTTTTTGCTTTGGACAACTGTATATAAGTGATAATGATATGGGGAAAACTGGATAGGAGTGGAAGGTTTTTGTGGTAGAAGATGATTAAAGTTTATTTCAGATGAACATGTTGAGTAAGGCAAAAGAGGACAGATGCTTCTGAAGTGACCCTATCAGTAGCTGACAACTGGAGGATTGCTTACTGTTATGTTCCTACTTCCTAATATAGCACCTGTTACAGAGTAGACATATGGCAAACAGTGTGTGGATGGATGCATGATAACTAGACATTATTGTCATTAATATCTCCACTTTACAGTACAGAAAAGAGAATCATAACAAGGTAAAGTGACTCTCTCCAAGTCAGGCAGCCAGTACGTGGTCAAGACTTGAACACCTGTGGTGTGACTCCAGATTCTGGGCTTCTGTGCATTGCACCATACTTATTTTTATTCTCACGGCATACTTCATTCTCTATATCTATACACCTCTGTATCAGTTGGGTTGGGAGAGATGGAGTTACAAAAGTGATACTTCCATGAAACATGAAGACTGTTGGTGAGTAGAATGGCACTTGCTTTCTTAGAAGAAGAATTCACTTTGGTATAATCCTATTGTGATAATTCAACCAGGTAAACCATCTATGGGTTTAAACCATATTTGAAGAGAAAATAAAATGCCCATCAGTCACATACCTATGTCCTATTAAAGGCTCAAGTGTCCCCACATATGTCTGTGAGTCTCGAGGTCTTCTGAAAGGTCTTTGTTTGAGAAAAGAATGGGATAAGGCCACTCCTGCTGAATATATGTAGATTCATCCCATATGAAAAGATATTCAGTTCATCAATGACTAGAAAATGTAAAACACTGACTATGACATACATGCATTAGCTGTTTTTCATTGTTAGCCTTACTTTACTCAGCTGAAAGCCATTATTGAGGCTGCACTTCAGAGTGCCCCTAACGAATATAGGAAAGAATGACTTGACAATAGGAATTAGTACAATGCATTATGTGGTTGTAGAATAAATCAGTATTGTTTACTTTTTAAAGATTTTGTTTAACTTAGTTTATTGCTGTTTTAGTCACACAGAGGTTTTTAGGCTTTATGTAGTCTGGTTGTTTTGTGTTTTTCTTTACGACTTCTGGGTTTTGGTCAAACCTAGAAAGGCCCTTCCTTATCAAGAAGTTATAAAGAAGGAGAGGAAGGGATGCAAAGAGAACAAAAGGTAACTCTGTGAGGTAATGAATGCTAACTAGCTTGACTGTGGTGCTTATTTCACAATGTGTGTTTCTATGAAAACATCACATAGTATACCTTAAATATATATGGTTTTTGTCAATTATACTTCAATAAAGGTGAAAAAAGATTTTTAAAAAGAAGCATAAAGATATTCTTTTGTATTTCTAATACTTCAGTTTTGTTTTTTAATGTAATTGAATTTTTATATATTGTGAAAGTATAGTGGCAGATTCATGTCAATGTATGGCAAAACCAATACAGTATTGTAAAGTAAAATAAAGTAAAAATAAAAATAAAAAAATAAAATAATTAGAATATCCCCCCAAAAAAGTGTAATAGCCTTTTTTTCAAATTGTTAGCTAATTTTTCAAACACATTTTATTGAATAGACATCTTCATATTTTCACAGAATTTACATTCTACAGTGTTTTGCATTTTTATTTACAGATGCACTACTTTTCCTTTTTATATAAACCTAGCATCTTGGCAATTTGTCTGTTTTCCTTTTTCTTAGTTCAAGCACTAAAAGAGTGAAATAAATATGTCCCCAGGTTTTATGGTCTTGCAAAGTGTCACCTCCAGAAAGTTACAATTTTTGAATCAATTATTTTAATGGCTCTTACTTCTGGTCTTACCTTTTTATAAATGATTTTTAAATTATGTGTTTTAAACTTGCTTGATATATAGAAATATATTTTGTATTGGTTTTACAACAGTACTGAGACCTTGCTAATCTCTCTCATTCTAATAATTTCTCTGTAGATCTTTTTGAGTTTTCTTTGTTGTATCCAACTCTTTCCTGACCCTATGGACTGTAGCTTGCCAGGATCCTTTGTCCATGGGATTCTCCAGGCAAGAATACGAGAGTGGGTTGCCATTTCCTCCTCCAGGGATTCTTCCTGGCCCAGGGATTGAACCCGCATCTTCTGCAGTGGCAGGCGGATTCTTTACCACTGAGCCACCTTATTGACATAAATCATTTGCAAATAATGTTATTTTTATTCTTTTTTCCTTCCTGGTCTTTTGATCTTTAATTTCTTTTCATTATCTTTTGAACTGACTGGAACCTCAAGTATAATACTGAATAGAAAGTGTGATAATGGGACATCCTTCTATCTCCCGATTTTTTAAGGGGAATGCTTTTAATGTTTCACCATTACACATATGTTTGCTGTAAGTTTTTTGTTTATTTGTAGATGCCATTTATCAAATTAGGAGTACGCTTCTGTTCCTGATTTATTAAGACTTTTTCTTCTTTTTTAATTTAATAAATGGGTTTTTAAATGAGAGCTTTTTCTGCATTGATTTTGACAGTATTTTTCCCCTTAGATTTATTAGTAAGGTGAATTGCATTATAGATTTTTTAACATTGAACTAATCTTGCAACCTGGATTAACTCATCTTGGTAAATGACGTACTCTGTTTTTAACACTGCTGATTTGGATTGCTAATTTTAGAATTTTTATGTCTCTGTTTATGAGTGAGAATGGGCTATAATTTTTCTTTTTGTAATGTCCTTGACAGTTTTTAGTATCAATGTTGTACTAGCTTCAAAAATCAGAGAGAGAATGTTCTTACTTTTTCCATTCTCAGAGGAGTTGAAGTAAAAGTCAAATTATCTATTCCTTGAATGTTTGGTAGAATTTACTGGTAAAACCAGAGGTACTTGAATGTTTTCTTTGGGAGGAGACTTTTAATTACCGTTTCAAATTCTTTAATACTTGATAGAACTATTGAGGTTTCTTTCTTATTGAGTTTGTTAATTTTTATTTTTGTGGAATTTTCCACTTGGTCTACATTTTCCAGGTTATTGACATAAAATTGTTTATAACTGTCCCCTATTATCTTTCTGATCTTTGTAATGGTGGCCCCATTTTTGTTCCTAATATTATTTATCTGTCTCTTTCTTTCTCAGTCTGACTGGAGGTTTGTTTAATTTTATTAGTTCTTTCAAAGAAGCAGTTATTAGCTTTGTTTATCAGACAATGTATTTTATCTTTGTTTTCAGTTTCATTAACTCCTGCTCATATCTCTGTTATTTTCTTCCTTCTACTTTCTTTGGGTCTTTTCTGTATCTCTTTCCTCTAACTTTTAATTTCTTTCTAATATAAGCATTTGAAGTTATACATATTCCTAATTCTTTATTTTATACATAGTACAAAAATTGGCAATCATTTTCAAAATGGAACAAGAACCTTATTCTGACTTCAGAATTGCCATTGTCAATTATGACTATATTAATAATGCTAATTATGTCAAACAATATGATTTTGATACGTACATAAGGTCACGCTTACCAGTGTTGTTTTAATGTCATCTTGTTTCACGTAGGATTCACCTTTATTTGATCTTATTAAACAAGCAAAGGACCGAGAAGGACCAGTTGATCACTTTGAACCTGCCTGTACTCTCAACCTTCCTCTCCAGAATAATCACACTGCAGCAGATATGTGAGTGAAATCTGTTGTCCATCCAGCTCACAAAAGGATTCTGAGCATAGTGTGATACAAGCTGTTATGCCAAAGCTGCAGGGAATAGAATTTTGCATAAGACATTGTTCCTGCTTTCAAGAGTCAGGAATATAAGCTACATGACCCAAATAAAGGTCATATGCAGCGGTACAGAGTGCTACTGAAATCACTCCAGTTTAGTGTCATGAGGACAGTTTTCATGCAGGGATGACGATTTAGACAGTCCTCAAAGGTAGACTAGGATTTCAACATGGAAACCAGAGAGGAGGGAGAGGACCGAGGAGACAGAAAGAGCATGAACCTCAAAGTAGAACAGCCAGGAAAGCAAGAAACATTCTTCCAGAAGTGCAGCTCAGTGCCTTCGTAGTGCAGCATAGGATGGGCTGGGGAGATCCCCGCAGAAGGAACTGGCAGCCCACTCCAGTATTCGTGCCTGGGAAACCCCACGGACAGAGGAGGCTGCTGGGCTACAGTCCATGGGGTCGCAAAGAGTTGGACATGACTGAGCGACTAAAACCACCATAGGATGGGCATAGGGAGTACCCAGTGCGAATCAGAGACTAAAATGGTTGATGAGTGCCTGATGACGTGCTAGAAGAAGAATGCAATCACTAACCTTTATTGAGGGCTCACTCAGTGCTGGAGAATTACCAAACAGCCTGTAAGATAATAGACACTGTAGCAGCCTTCATATCTATGAAAAAGGAATTAGAGAAATAAGGTAACTTACCAAAAGCAACAGAAATCAGATCCAAGTGGTCTGACCCCAAAGCCCGTGCTCTGAAACATTCCAGCTACACTGCCTTTCACAGGAATGTGTGTAATGTTATGTTTCTTTTTAGTTCTGTGTAAGAATTGACATTACAAAGCTTTGTGACGAGTGCAGGGGCTGTTTTCCAGAGGTGCCATTTCCATGCTAATTTGTATGCAGAGTATTTCTAGTGTGGGGAATCTCTGCTTTCATGTATAACTTAGCTTGCTAGGTAATACGTTAATATAAATATGTCAAGCCTTATCTTTTTCTTTAATTCAATAAGCAGTTGACTGTTGGGTGTCAGGAAGTGTTTTAGGCACCGGGAATACAAAGGCAAGTAAGATAGATTAGGTCCTTCCCTTCACAGAACTTACATGCTGAAGAAAGGAAATAAACAATGAACAAGGAAACTAATATATAAGGTGATCTTAGAGTATAATAAGTTCTATAATGGAAATAAACAGAATGAAGTGAAAGAGAGGAGCTGAGAAAGTGATAGTATGTTTGGGGAAGCTTTCTCTATTGAAATGATACTTGACCTGAGACTTCAAGAACAAATGGATGCTGGCCTGCCAAAATCTGTATGGTGTGCATTCCAAGCAGAGCAGAGTCTCTGGGTGATCAAACGTACCTGGTCTTAGGAACAGAAAGAAATCCCAAAGCAAACGAGGAGAGCGGCACAAGATGAGGCTGGAAAGGCAGACTGCAGCTACATCTTGTGGAGTCTCATCAGAGAGGAGACTCACAGAGAGGAGTTCAGATTCTAAAAGGCTGTGGGAAAACATTAAGGTTTTAAGCAGAGGGGCAGCTTGCTATAATTTGTATTTTTAAAGGGCCACTTTCTGGCTGCCATTTGAAGTACAGACGGGGTAGGAGGAGAGAAAAGAACAGGGCAAGGAAGAAAGTAGAATGACCCAGTTTGGAGACAGTTTCAGTAGTACAAATGAGAGATGTAAATAAATGAGTTGGTCTAAGATATGTCAGTAGAGATAGAAATGGAAAATACTGGGGTATGTTTCTAGAGGGAGAACTTTCTTTTCCATTGGGTTTGAAGATTGGGAAAAGGAAAAATCTTTAAATATCTCCTAAGTTTTTGACTTAAGAAACTGGTTGTAATACGGAGCCATTTCTTGAGATTGGAAAAATGGAGAAATGAAGAGCTCCACTTTGGCCTTCTTAAGTCTGAGATTCAGGAAGTGAAGTAAGTATTATCCTGATTAGATTATAATTATTACCTATTATCCAGCAGGATACCTATTATTCACCTGTAATTCGAGGGAGACTAACTTCTACCCAAGTTAAGTCAGTCTACAGTATTGCTAGTGAATTGAAGGGAAATTCGAGGGTGAGAGACTAGACCGTGGTACTTATAAAATCGTGATACTGGTTCCCTTTTTCTAGTGTTCTGGTTAATATATGACATGTAGTAGAAACATCCATAGTAAGGTACAAATCCTACTTTCTGCTCAGAATTATTTCTCAGCTCTACTGAGTCTCTCAAGTCATGTCTGACTCTTTGCGACCCCATGGACTGTAGCCTGCCAGACTCCTCTGTCCATGGGGTTCTCCAGGCAAGAATACTGAGTGGGTTGCCATGCCCTCCTCCAGGGGATCTTCCCAACCCAGGGATCAAACCCAGGTCTCCCACATTGCGGGTAGATTCTTTTACCATCTGATGCTAAAACAGAATTAGAAGGTAGGCCTGGACTACCCTCTGAAATAAAGGGCAGCACAGAGCGGTGACAGGTCAGAAACTGAGGATTCACATGCACTAATGTCTCTGTCTCGATGTGTGCCTTATGTGTTTAGTGTATGGGTGGAGACCTGCCTTGAGAATGCTCCCTGAAATATTAATTCATATAATTCTGTACTGTATAATTTAGGAAGATATATATGTGTGTAACTTAAGTCTTATGTAAATGAACTGTAGTTATCAGTGAAACATTTATAAGAGAAGAATCAGAGAAATTGATATTTTAATATCAATGGCTTGTTCTTTTAACCTGGAGTAATTTTTATTATCTCAACCCACTTTAATTATTAAAATCGAACGTATAAAGATATATAGCTGTTTTTTCAATAAGGCAGTAATTTCTAGGAAAGTCCATTTATTAAAATAGGGTTAGAAATGATAACAACAGCCTAGTTTTCCTCTTACGCTCTCTTTTCCAACTTGTATTTAAATAGGACTTTGGTGTAAAACAGTGGATTAAATAGACAAGATGTGTTTGGATGCATGTGTACAGCTGTGTGTGTTTGTGTATCTGTGAAAGAGAGAGATTCTGAGAAAACTTCACATGTAGACTTTTCCTTTGGATATATGTAGGTATCTTTCTCCTGTAAGATCCCCAAAGAAAAAAGGGTCAACTCCACGTGCAAATTCTACTCCAAATTCAGAGGCACAAGCAACCTCAGCCTTCCAGACTCAGAAGCCATTGAAGTCTACCTCCCTTTCACTCTTCTACAAAAAAGGTTAGTATGATTACTTTGAAGAGCGTGGACTCTGAAACGAGGCTGAGTGGGTTCAAATCTTTGCTCTTCGGCTTACTAGGTATGACTTTGGGCAAGTCACTTTAAAATCTCTGTGCTTCAGTTTCCTCATCTGTAAAATGGAAATAATAATAACCTACCTTATTTGGGTTTTGAGATAATTAAGTGAATGAATACATAAAATGCTTCCAAGAGGGTCTAGCACATAGTAAGCACTCAAAAAGTGTCAGATGTTCTTATTGTGCTGCTTACTGTTATGCTTTCAAATTTATGCCCAGAAATATTTGCCTCTAGCATTACTTCCTCTGTTGAGATGTGTAAGCTGAGGTTATACAATGGGCTGTGGCCTAATGCAGACGCATTTCCTGGTGGCCAGGTTGTGCAGCATTTTCTGACTGTGTGTGTGATGGGGTGGGCAGGTCATTTGGGTATCCGAGCATGTACATGCAAGTGCACACCCACTTGAAACTCTTTGAAGAAAGGTAGAAGGCCAGATTCCTCTGTGATAAAGCTTATTTCTAACTTGAATAAAGTGAATATACTGAGCTTTATAGGCATGTATAAGTCCTTAAATTAAAGCAGTAGTTCCAAAGTGTGGTCCCCAACCAGCAGAATCCACCTTACTCGATAAGTTGCAGAAAGGAGAATTTTTGTTTGAGCCCCTAATGCTAGAACTACCCAATCAGAGACTTTAGTAGGATGAGGGAAAAAATCCTTGTTTTAACAAGTCCTCAGTGCAAGTCTGATGTAAGCCAAAGTTGAAGACCAGTGGGATAAATTATTAACTAAAAAATTCTGATTACTTTATGCAAGTCTTTGACAGATGCATTTAAACCAGATGGAGGAAATTCAGTTTTGTGGATTACTTTTCTCCAACCTGTGTTCCAGTAGTATTTTTAAATAAGCTTGCTCAATATATTTAATATCACAGTCATATTACCACTTACGTAATCTACAAGTCTAGCATTTTTATAGAGAAATACACTATTTGTTTTTTGTTTTCAGGATTGAAAAAATTAAGGGAGTTTGGAAATTCTGTTATTTTAAAAAATAATTACTCTCTTGAATATTGATAAAATATTCAACATCTGTGATGAGTGATTACCAATGAAACTGAAACAAACGGTATTTGGGTTGTCTAATTTCACAATATCTTAGGATCTTTGTTCCTCTAATTTTCACTTCTGCCTCAACTTTATGCTATAATAATTCAGCAAAAGAATTATTTTTGCTGAATAGTATTTTCAGCAAAGTATTGTTTTGCCTCTATGTATGTAGAACAGTCCTAAGACTAGAAATCATAAGGAAAATAGTGGGAGAAATGAAGTTAATGTTAAATACTATTTAACAGCATTTCATTATAACAGTTTAATATTTTGAAAATATCTACCTGTGGTACAAAATTAAGAGTAAATATGATTAGTTGCCCTTATTTCTCCAGTGTATCGACTAGCATATCTTCGACTGAACACCCTGTGTGCACGCCTTTTGTCTGACCACCCAGAACTAGAGCATATCATCTGGACCCTTTTCCAGCACACACTGCAAAATGAGTATGAACTCATGAGAGACAGGCATTTGACCAGGTAAGGAAATTATGCACTTCTCTTCTCTTCTCCTGCTTACTTATTAGCTATGTACTGACTTCTTAAGAAAAGTTTGGATTCAAATGAGAAGCTGCATCAATTTAGTTAACATATATTTGCTTACTGGCAAACCTTTTTATTTTTGCTGTATTTTTTACAAATGAGAGCTTTAGAGTTTGAGAATATTTCAGTATTTATTTATTTAATGACATGAAAGCTCTTGTTGCAGAAACCACTGAAGAAACTTTATCATGTTGTTGTAAATTAGAATTCATTTAGTGTGGAAAAAGTATGAGACATAAGAATAGTTGATCTAAAACAGCGCCAAATGAGCTCAGGACAGGAACAGATAATTCTGTGGGCGATTAAATTTCCTTTTTTTTTTTTTTAACTGAAAGAAAAATAAGTGTGTTTTAGATCACAGTTCAGTTCAGTCGCTCAGTCGTATCTGACTCTTTGAGACCCCATGGACTGCAGCATGCCAGGCCTCCCTGTCCATCACCAACTCCCAGAGTTCACTCAAACTCATCATATCCATTGAGTCGGTGATGCCATCCAACAATCTCATTCTCTGAGCACAACCATGTAACAAAACCCTGACTGTTTTTGTATCACATTTATTTCCTAGATTATGATGTGTTCCATGTATGGCATATGCAAAGTGAAGAATATAGACCTTAAATTCAAAATCATTGTCACAGCATACAAAGATCTTCCTCATGCTGTTCAGGAGGTAGGTAATTTTCCATGATAAGAATTTTCAAAAATATCCATATCTATAATATGGATAACTTTAGTCATTAATATTACCATATGTTCTGACTGATTTATATAAATTTACATATCCACTTTTTATTTTCATGTTATTAGTTAATTATTTGTAGTTAAAATGCAGTTGGGAAGCTAACACTTTAATATTCAAATTCATATTATAAAATAAATAGGGAACACTGTATTGTGCCAATAAGCAGAATATTTGTAATAAACTTTTTTATATATATATATATATATATATATTATATACATAAAACACATACAGTATATATGTATGACTTTTCACTTCCAGTAGAACAGCTATAATCCAAGCCCAAAGTGGCTTCTTTAGATTGTTTTTTCCTATAAAGTAATGTGTCTTTTTACTGTTAAAAAGTATCATGAACTATTAAAATAGAAACTCTAAAGAGATAAATTCCCAAATTCATTTAACAAGTAATTTTGCTCTTCTTCCTCAGACATTCAAACGTGTTTTGATCAGAGAAGAGGAGTATGATTCCATTATCGTATTCTATAATTCAGTCTTCATGCAGAGACTGAAAACAAATATTCTGCAGTATGCTTCCACCAGGGTATGTTGAAGGCAATCCTTTATTTGGGCAAATCTGCTTATAAAGCAGTGGATCTCACTAAAGTGTTAAGTAACTTCCTGCTTTTGTTTTTGCTGCAGCCCCCTACCTTGTCACCGATTCCTCACATTCCTCGAAGCCCTTACAAGTTTTCTAGTTCACCTTTACGGATTCCTGGGGGGAACATCTATATATCACCCCTAAAGAACCCGTATAAAATTTCAGAAGGTCTGCCTACACCAACAAAAATGACTCCAAGATCAAGGTTTGTGTTTTCTTTTTAGGAAAGCGGTAAAGAATGAGAGGGTTTTTTTTTTTTTTCTTTTTTAATCCAAGCATAAAACCATAAAGCTTTCTTCATTTACTACAAGCTAGTCCCTAATTTCCTAATTTATATTAAGTGATATGATAAAAATAAAAATTGGGAGTGTTGGGGGCGAGATAATCTGTTTACCCAGATGGGTTTGCAAATTTAGTCATCAACTTTCCTGGCTTCTTGGGTCTTATGTAAACAATCTGAGTACTAGTTTAATCCTAAATTTCAGATCACTGTCAGAGTTTAAGTAGCTACCCTGCTAAACAAAGTAGATTCCTTTTGTTAAGAATTTTTATTCTAGAATTTATTGAATGTCCTGTGAACTCTTTCTGTGGATCTGTTCATCTTGCTTATGAAAATGTAGATGACTGATTAAATGTGATGATGGTAAATGAAGTCTTTAGAAGTCCATCCCTACTTCTGCCTGCGGCCTCCTTGTATTACCTTGGGCAGATCTCTGCTTCAGAAGGCTGCTGTGGCTCAGGTAAATGATGAGTGTGAAGTTGTTTTAAATTCTTAGATGAAAGGCTCTGTGCACCTACAAATCATTATGTTATCTTCTGCATTCAACAGTGGCTCTGGCTTTGAAGTACTTCAGCTGACTTATTATATGCTATCATGGGCTATTTGAAACTGACTTCATTTAAATAGTGAAGGCAGATTAATTAGTAAAGTTAATGTAGTCTCATCTCAGAAATTGTTAGCCCATATAGTTGCACTTAATGGGCAAGAAAAACAAACAAGAAGAAGGGGATATATTAATCCTATGAAAACATTAGTGTAGTGTGTTTACTTATATAAGCAATGCACACTCATAAAAATTTCAAACTGTACAATAAAAGAAAAAGTAGAAAATAACTGGCAAATCATATAAATGCTCTCATGTGCCCCTGTGTTATTTTCTATATATTTAGTGTTTTTATGGTTGAGTATCTATGTACTGATATCTACAATTCACATTCTAAGCTGCTGAGGTGCACACCATGTCTAATTTATACATTGCTACAGGAAAATGTATACTTAGGTAAATTTTTAATGATGATAATTAACCCATATTATGCTGATAATGATAGCTACGTGCTGATCTTAGTTAATTCACTTCTGGGTTGGAGTCCTTTAGCAAAAAAGTCACATTCTGAAAATCCTGATCAGCTATTAAGAGAGCATCTTAACATTCTCTGTATTCACCATATTTTGTTAAATCATATAGAATGATGGCTACTTATCAAAGAATTGGAGAACAATAAAATCCATATATCTATTGATTCCATGTGCATATGATCAAATCTTTGTCATATCAGGCTAATGTTGTTCTTCAGCTTTATTATCAAATGCATAAATTACATGATTCAAACAGGGACAAACTAAGAGATTTCTGATTCTAGGATATGTGTTAAATGTTTTTTAGTTGCTAAGTCATGTCCGACTGTTTGTGACGCCATGGACTGTAGCTCACCAGGCTCCTCTGTCCATGGGATTTCCCAGACAAGTATACTATAGTGGATTGCCGTTTCCTTCGCCAGAAGATCTTCCCAGCCCAGGGATCGAACCCACGTCTCCTGTATTGGCAGACGGATTCTTTGTCATAGAGACACCTGGGAGGCCCACATGTTAAATAACCTTTACCATATATCAGTATAGATCCTAAATAGAATTCAGATTATCATTCATACAGTTTTACCAAATATAACTTGAATTTTTAATGAGAAAATGTGAAATAAATTTGAATTGTTTCCTTACTCATTGATTTCTGAAGAATTAAGTATGAGTAAACTTAAACTTTTCTTTTACCCTCTTTCCTTGTGAGCAATGGCAAAATATATTCTTGTAGACATGCAGTTCTTGCTTTAAAAATCTAAGGAATGAGCTTAGTGTGTGACTAGACTAGCACTACCAAAATTAGCCTTTAATGAGTATAATTCATCAGTGGTTCTAGGGGTAGAAGAAACCTTTGATTTGGTCTTCCTGTGAGTTCAGAATGACGTGTGTATGTTCATTTCTGCATAGTTGTATATGATTTTGCATTACTAATTTGTATTTTATATTAACTTGACAGAATCTTAGTATCAATCGGTGAATCATTTGGGGTGAGTATTTTTTCTGTGAATTACTATAGCATGATACCATAATTATAAAAGAATTTGAAATTTTCTGTAATTGAATTTATAAATGCTACTATTCAAGTACCTCATTCAAGCATGTTGCATAAAATTTAGAAGATATATATCAAATTTATTTTCAAATCAGGTTTAATTTTAAATCATATTCATAATTGATGTAGTTAAAAACTGCTTTCTAAACACCTTTGAGATTATATGTGTGTATACATTAATGTTTGTACATACAAATATATATGTGCACTATATAGTCTCAAAGGAGTGTTTTAAAAAACAGCTTTGAATTTCACTAATTGGGAGTATGATTAAAATACTCCAAAATGTAGCCACCACGCCCACTTGTCTCCTTCTGTACATATACACACTTTTGCTTTTCCTTCCTCTCCAACTTCTAGGATATTCTTCCCTGGTAAATTGATTAGGAATTGGTTACATGCCCCAGTGTAAGTGACAGGCTATGTGGTGGTCTTTGTTGCAGAGGAATCCAGGGGAAAGTTAAGCTTTGAAATGGTTATTCTAGTCTGGGAGCCCACTACTCTAGCTGGCCTTTCCTTACCATCACTAATTCACAGTCCTATATTCAGTGAGCATCCCACCACCCCCACCTATATTTGGTATTTATTGCTGCATAACAAACCACTCACAGACTTAGGCATTTAAACCTTTTGAAATCTCATTCCTTGTGGGTCATTGAGCAGGCCTGGCTCAGCTGGGTCCAGGGTCTGTCTGTACGAGGCTGCAGTCAGCATGTCAGCTGGATCTGCAGTTATCTCCAGGTTCACCTGGAGGACCACCTTTCTCACTCAGACTCACTTGTATGGCTGTTGGCCAATCCTCCATGGCTGTTGGCTCAAGCCAACATCAGTTCCTTGACACCCGGGCTTCTCCCTCAGGTGGCTGGCTACTCACAACAGAGAGGAGGGAGGGGAAGAGGGAGATAAACAAAACTGAAGTCAGTCTTCTTGTCATATTGGAAGTGACTTGCCATCACTTTTGCTGCATTATTTTATCAGAAGCAGGACAACACTAGATCCAGCCCCACATTCAAGGAGACAATTAGCGAGAGCCATTTTAGCATCTGCCTACTCACTGCCCCTCTAATGAAATAACTAGAGAGAGATACATGTTGTATACTAAAAGACCAAATGTTAACATGTGTGTTGCAAATAGTAAATGCGATGACATTTAGCTCAACACAGGCTACAGCTGTCAGGCTTCACAAATGTGATGTGGACCACATAAATAGGATTGGATCCAGATTAAGTATAGAGTGAAAGAAAGAAAGTGAAGTCGCTTGGTCATGTCCGGCTCTTTGTGACTCCATGGACTTAGCCTACCACACTCCTCCATCCATGGGATTTTCCAGGCAAGAGTACTGGAGTGGGTTGCCATTTCTTTCTCCAAGGGATCTTCGTGACCCAGGGATCAAACCCGGGTCTCCCGCATTGTAGGCAGATGCTTTATCATCTGAGCCACCAGGGAAGTCAAATATAGAGTAGCTGTCGTCAAACTGTTTTGCTTGCCATAAACTCTGAAAGAGATGAAAGAAGGGTATATATACTTCCATATTTTAAAGCTCATAACTGCAAATCCATTTAATAGGTGTACAGAATTTCATTTCTATCATATTATACATGTACTCTAAATATATTTTCCATCAAAGTCTGGCTTTGCATTTAATTTTTGGAAACTTAGTGCACTTAATTTTTGGTAAATTCAGTTCAGTTCACTTCAGTCGCTCAGTCGTGTCTGACTCTTTGCGACCCCATGAATTGCATCACGCCCGGCCTCCCTGTCCATCACCAACTCCTGGAGTTCACTCAGACTCACATTCATCGAGTCCTTGATGCCATCCAGCCATCTCATCCTCTGTCATCCCCTTCTCCTCCTGCCCCCAATCCTTCCCAGCATCAGAGTCTTTTCCAATGAGTCAACTCTTCACATGAGGTGGCCAAAGTACTGGACTTTTATTAGCTTTGCATAATTAACAAAGCTAATCCTCAGTGTCAAATCAGTCAAATCAGATATAACTTCTATTGGAAAGTCTGATTTCATTCTAGAATCCAAAAGCATGTTAATACACATCATTGAGATAATCACCTCACTCTGGTTCTGAAATAGATAAGACAGTTTTTCAATGTGTTTGTCCTTTGGATAAAAAAAGGTATTGTGCCCTCTTTAGCATTTTTTACCAAAGTTTTCTTTACTGTGAAAGGATTCTTCCTCAGGAGATATATAAATCAAATTATCTCTAATAGTACTTTGAAGGACTCAAATACTTTGAGTTTTTCAGATATTTAATATTTATTTTAAACCTTTAAGAGTTAGGAATATCAACAAATACTACAAATAATGATGATTTCAAATTTATAAGCTGTATGACTTATCAGCATGATATTCATAAAGTGAGTCCAAAATTATTCATTAGACACCTCTTATTAACTTCTTGTAACATTTGCTCCAGTTATGCTGTGCTTTCAAAAAAAGGTTCCAGAAAGCTCTTCCAGCATTGCATGCTTCTGAGAAATAGCCCTGGTTTTGTGCTTGAGTAAATTCTGAAAATGAGGAACCAGGACTTTTGGAGTAGTAGTCAGAGTTGTTGGGAAGACACAGGAAGGTGTGAGAAGAGCAGGTATTTATTGAGGTAGAGTTAGATGTGAAGTGAAGTGAAGTGAAGTCACTCAGTCGTGTCCAAATCTTTGCAACCCCTTGGACAGCCCACCAGGCTCCTCCATCCATGGGATTTTCCAGGCAAGAATACTGGAGTGGGTTGCCATTTCCTTCCCCATGAGATCTTCCCGACCCAGAGATTGAACCCAGGTCTCCCGCATTGTAGGAAGATGCTTTATCATCTGAGCCACCAGGGAAGTTAGGTGTAGTTAGTCTGATTTTAACGTTTTTTCATTGGTCCAAAGAAGCAGGAAGTTAAATGCAGATATTACCTCTGCCTGATTTTTGACCACCTCAAACCTACAATTTGGGGTTGCTAACTACAAAATGATCTAAAATAAAGAATTCCATAATTTGTAGACTTCAGAGAAGTTCCAGAAAATAAATCAAATGGTGTGTAACAGCGACCGTGTGCTCAAAAGAAGTGCTGAAGGAAGCAACCCTCCTAAACCACTGAAAAAACTGCGCTTTGACATCGAAGGATCCGATGAAGCAGATGGAAGGTAGGGACAGTGTTAGCACGTGTGTCAGGAGCTGAGCTGGTCGTCGGGAGAAACAGAGTGGCCGCTCTGGTCCTGGCTTCTGCCAGTCTCTCTCATGCCAGTAATATTTTGGAAATTATGAGGCTTGCTCAAAATAAAAAATGTGACTGCATCCCAAAGTTAAAAAAGCACCACGTTAATCTACTGAAATTCATTAAAAAATCAGATGTTTACAAATCTAATCAGGCTTTACAATGCCATGGATAGAATTTTGTTAGTTTTGATTAACGTTAGATTTTAAAATGCTTACTCTTGAAAAAAGCTACCCTATTTTATAAGAACCATTGATAAAATATCTAGGCTCAAATTTATGACATTTGTATTTTAGATGTTTGATTTATAATCCTTTGACAATAAAAGGTATTTACTAAAGAGCATAAATAGTCATTGAAAATGCCATGGTTTTTGGAAAATTTGAAAAATTTCAGTTTTTCATTTATACATATACATATGAAATATTTTGAATTTTTAAATCTGCAGTAAACATCTCCCAGGGGAATCCAAATTTCAACAGAAACTGGCAGAAATGAGTAAGTACTTATTTGAGTAAGTAAAGGAACAATTGTTTACATTGCAGAAAGCCTTTTCATTATAAAAGGATAAATTTATAGAATCCCTTTAATTAACAGACTTTTATGCATTTAAAATATAATTCAGTCAACAATATATTTATAAGTATCTGTGGATTAAATGTATGATGCAAAGTGCAGGTCATCTTCATCCATCCCAACATCTGCTGTGCAGCAGGAAGACCAAGAAGTGAAACCACATCTTCATTACGGATGGCTGTGGCTAGAAAATATTTTAGGATAGCAGAACTATAATGAGGAACTCTCTGAGTGCTGGATATAGGGAGGATGTTAGAAACTTAGCATATATAAATATCATCACCCTTACTTAAAGAATAATTTTTATTCTGCTATTACCGAACTTTCCTAATTTGCAAGTTTTAGAACTGGATTTCAAACAAAAGTTTTCCATTACTAGAAATCAGAATTTTGATAAAGAATACTAAATCGTTTTCCAAGTTAGATGTTAATTCAGTTCAGTCACTCAGTCGTGTCTGACTCCCTGTCCATCACTAACTCCCGAAGCTTGCTCAAACTCATGTCCATCAAGCCGGTGATGCCATCTAACCATCTCATCCTCTGCCATCCCCTTCTCCTCCCACCTTCAGTCTTTCCAGCATCAGGGTCTTTTCCATGTCTTCACATCAGGTGGCCAAAGTATTGTAGTTTCAGCTTCAGCCTCCATCCTTCCAGTGAATATTCAGGACTGATTTCCTTTAGGATGGACTGGTTGGATCTCCTTGCAGTCCAAGGGACTCTCAAGAGTCTTCTCCAACACCATAGTTCAAAAGCATCAATTCTTTGGCGCTCAGCTTTCTTCACAGTCCAACCCTCACATCCATACATGATTACTTGAATAACCATAGCTTTGACTAGATGGACCTTAGTCGGCAAAGTAATGTCTCTGCTTTTGAATATACTATCTAGGTTGGTCATAACTTTTCTTCCAAGGAGTAAGCGCCTTTTAATTTCATGGCTGCAGCCACCATCTGCAGTGATTTTGGAGCCCCCAAAAATAAAGTCTGTCACTGTTTCCACTGGAATGTTAAGGCAAATGGAATTCTCTCCTAAACTAATCTGAGATTGTGAAGGATTAACCCAAGGAGAGTTAGATGGAAAGCACATTAAGAAAAAGATAGGGGACTGCCCTGATGGTCCCGTGACTGAGACGGCGCCTTCCAGTGCAGGGGTGTGGGAGCTAAGATCCCACATGCCTCACAGCCAGAAAACCAAAGCATAAAACAGAAACAATAACAAATTCAGTAAAGACTTTAAAAACTGGTCCACATTTAAAAAAAAAAAAAGGAAAAAGATCAGTGTGCATAAATTGTTTGTTATTGTTTAGTTGCCAAGTCATGTCTGACTCTTTGAGCCTACCAGGCTCCTCTGTCCACGGAATTCTCCAGGCAGGAATACTGGAGTGGGTTGCCATTTCCTCCTCCAGGGAATCTTCCCAACCAAGGGATCGAATCCAGGTCTCCTGCAGATGGGTTCTTGACCACTAAGCTATTAGGAAAGCACAGGCTGTTATTGGACTGTGTTAGAGAGGTAGGTAGCCATAAAATGTCACCAGGAAAAGGTGACATTTCCTGATAATCTGTTGCCAGATCCATTAACAGGAAAGAGAGCCAGGTCTGGAAAGAAGACAAATATTTAAGAGATAATAAGAATTAAAACTGTCGTCCTTAGGTCATAGGACATATCGATAAGAACAATACCAATTAAAATGTGACTTTTTAAAAAGAAGCTTTCTCAGTACATCTCTGTGTATACTAACTTTGAGATACAAAGTTTTAAAAATTACTTTTGATTTTAAACCATTTTTCTATGTATATTATTTGAAGATACTATTGAAACTAAATGTTAACAAATCTAAGTTCTTTGATTATAAATGAATCTCTTTTTGGATTTTACATCAATTAATATACTACTGTTTTTTGTAGCTTTTCCTCCCCAGTGCATGAAAATAGACATGAAGCTTATAACCAAAATCAGGCCTTAAAAACATGTGGAAGCCTTTTGGAGCCCACAGATATGCATTGTAAAAGGAGTAGAAAGATGTAAAATATGTGTGTTTTCTTACAGAGGAGCTCAGTTGCTGTAGTCAGTCCATTTCACACTGACACACTTAGCAATGACTGTGAATTCCCTCTGCCAGGCTGAAGTTCAGGGCCTTTGTACAGCTAGAAAATGGAGGAGAAGTGGCAGGACTTTTAACCCATAAGGGTGGGGAATTCTCCAGTTTGCTCCTCAGCTTTCCTCAGAAACAGTGCTGGAGTGCTCAGAGCGGAGGGGCCGGAAGAGGAGGCCGAGAGTCGCTCTTTCTGTCCTTTACTAAGGGTGAATGTTCTCTCTGCTGCTTATAAAGAACTCTTGCCTGCCTCTAAAATCAAGTTAAGAACTTTGACATAATTTAAAAGAAGCTTTCTGTTTTTGTCTATGTTGTAATTCATAATGTATTTTAAAATGTCCACGTCCAAATTAAATGAGCTGTAAGTTGGACTTCCCTGGTGTTCTGGCCGTTAAGAGTCTGCCTGCCAATGCAGGGGACGTAGGTGTGATCCCTGGTCTGAGAAGATCCCACATGCTGCGGAGCAAGGAAGCCTGCGCCCCGCAACTGCTGAGCCCGTGCTCTAGAGACTGCGCACCGCAACTTGCGCCCAGGCACCTCGAGCCTGTGCTCTGCCACCCCGGGGGCCACCGCGGTGAGAAGCCTGCGCGCTGCAGCTAGAGCAGCAGCTCAGCGCAACTGCAGAAAGCCTCGCAGCAATAAGACCCAGTGCAGCCCAATTAATTAATTTAAAAAAATAAATCAGCTGTGAGCTGATGTGTTTGCAGTACTTGCAGTGCATCTCCAAACACAAGGGAATTCTGAACTTCATGAAGGATAACACTCACTCCAGCAGATTCTGGACCAGCCCAGGATTCTGTTTTGCTCAGCTGCCAAACTTAACCACATCACCTCTGGAGCAGTGGTCTACAAAGTTGGGCACGCTTGAGTGTGTGTAAGGTCACCGTGTGGGGGTACATAAGACAATATTAGAATGCTTATTTATCTTTCTCTCATTGAGTTTTAATGTTTGGGGTATATGTGTTTTATAATTTATATACATATACATAAATACATACCTACTTTAATGGTATATATTTTGGGGGAAAGCTGATAGGGGTATATGTTTTAAAAAATTGGAAACCACAGCTTGTGAGGTCCTGGGCTCCATCAGTTTGGTGTGAGCATAACAAATTGGGTAGCCCTTTACCAACTTACCCCACACCATCAGTGCTGTTAACATTTCTTCATCCTTTTTTTAGCGTCTACTCGAACACGAATGCAAAAGCAGAAAATGAGTGAGAGCCTGGATACCTCAAACAGGGAAGAAAAGTGAGGACCCCACAACCTTGGTGGGCACCCTATACACGTCCGGCTTCATTATCTTTGTCTCCTACAGAGCTGATTGTAGGACTCTCCCAGGTTCTGTTTACAGCCACAGTTAGTGAAGAAGATAATACATATCTTTTTGTGGATAGCACAGCTGAGTATTTGTGCAGGGGATTCCTAAGCCACTGGCAACATTGTACTCACTAGGACATGCATTGTTATTGTACAAGATTGAAAATCTTGTGTCTGTCGATCAAATCTTATGTCGATCCTGCCATTGAAAAAGCTGTACCAGATGTTTTATTTCCAAAGTACAGTAAGGCCCCTACATACGAACCTTCAAGATGTGAACTTTCAAAGATGTGAACAAGTGAATCCAGCGAGGAACCAGAACCTGTGCTGTCAGTATCAGGCACAAAGTTGCAGCTTGCCTTCCGTCTCCGGTTGCTGACGACAGCTCTGCCGTCTCCCTCCTCCTGCCCCTTCGCCATCAGTAACTCTTCTTGCTGTTCACTGAGTGCCAGCCTGTGTGCCAGCTGTTGTACTGTACTACTGTAGTTTTCAAGGTACTGTACTGTAAGACTGAAAATGTTTTATTTTTATGTTTTTTTAATGTATTATTTGTGTGAAAAGTATTATAAGCCTACTATAGTACAGTACTATATAGCCAATGTGTTCGTTGGGTACCTAGGCTAACTTTGTTGGACTTATGAACAAATTGGTCTTAAGAATGTGCTCTTGGAATGGAACTCATTGATGTGTAGGGGTCTTACTTAATAATTGTTCTGCTTTACAAATGGTGGCAGGATCCCCCAGGAGTGAGTCTCACAACCTGTGCCTATCCGAGTACTTTGTCTTCTCTTGTGGCACGTATGTGATGTTTGCTGTTATTTTTATTAATTTATATTTATTTTTTTAATTTAACATGAATACCCTTAGAAAATGCGTCTTGTCTTCCAAATGCAATTTGGCTGACTGCCCCCATTCACCCAAATGACCCTAAACTCTTGCGCTAAAACAGATGCTAGAAATGTAGGAGAAAATGACTGATTTTTTTACACATTAGAGTTTACTAATGGAAACTAAATGGGTGTACTGTGTGTGTTTTATAAATTTAGTTTTAAAATGCAAACAGAAAACAAAAGTATAAACCTATGAGATACTGTCATACTACTGATACAGGTTTCATACCTCAGGACTTGTAAGAGTTTATTGATCCTTTTCTTTATCCAACTCATGCTTTAAAAATAAAGTTATTAATAGTACTCTTGGTTTATATACCATTCAGATCACTGAATTCATTAAGTACCTGTCTAGTACTTGAAAATAAAGTGTTCAACTAGAGCTTTGCTCTTGAGGACCCGGATCCAGTACATCCCAAGGACACTTTCTGATGTTTCTGGGTCCCAAAGAATCAAGATGCAAAGTAATTTTACTCTACAAACAGACTGTTAACTATAGGAACCTTAATTTTTTTTCTTAGAGAGTTTCCTAATTGCATCTCACCAATGATTCTCCTCTCCTGAATTTGGGAAGAGGGCTTTTTTTTTTTTTTTCTGGAATGGTACATGTCTTCCATGTATCTTTTGACCTAGCAGTTGTCTTTTTTTTTTTTAACTTCAGCATGGTCTTACACTGGCACATTCAAAGCCACATTATTTCTAGGCCACAGTGCAGGTGATGAAAGGTCTTTGGGTTAGGCATTAATGTTTCTCTCTCTGATTTTGTGCAGAAGCTTCAAATTAAAATAGCTACAATAGAAAAAGAGGCGCTTTCCCCCTCCCCCTGACACCTAAAGGTGTAATTTAAACTATCTTGTGTGATTAACTTATTTAGAGATGGTATAATTTAAAATAGGCGGTATTTAAGGTAGCATCTACTAGCTTTTAGAAAATTACTTTGTTTAAACTGAGAGTTCTTTTTAAAAAGAAATCTGGTCTTGTTTGTTAGAAAGCAAAATTTTATTTTGTGCTCAATTAAGTTGAAACTTATTTTTTGACAGTTATCTTGGTAACACAGGCACTAGAAAGCTTTCTCTCATGTCCTCATTCATTTTTGCATGAATATCATACAAATCAGTTAGCTTTTAGGTCAAGGGCTTACCACATTACTGGGTCTTTTGCTAATAAGTTCATGTTAGAATTAGTGTCAGAATTTAAGGAACTTCAGAGATCGTGTATTGAGATTTCTTACATAAGACTTCAGATACTGCTTTATTGCTTTTTGTATTGGTTAAAACTGTACATTTGAAATTGCTACATTACTATTTTCTACAATTAACAATAGTTTGTCTATTTTTCAATAAATTAGTTAAGAGTCTCAGTGGTCTGACGTGGTCTTTGTATAAGTGCAGTAAGTCTCTTCTGAATCTAAATTCTCTCCTAGTAGCTCGTCCATTCTTAGCTTTGTATGCTGATGAATCCCAAATTTATTTCTCCAGCCCTGACCTCTTCATAGAAGTCAGAGCTCTCACAGCCAAAAGAACTCAATTCCTACCCCACCCAGCTTCTCAAAATATAAACCAGAATCAAACAAACAAAAACACCTTGTTTCTACTCTGGTATTTCCCCATTTTACTAAACACATACTTGCTCAAGATAAAAACTTGTCTTCTGATAGCTCATTATCTAGACCACTGTTAGAGACTTCTAACTGGTCTCTGCCTCCCTCCTCACCTTTCTACTCCTTAAAGAGTGAAAGTGATCCTTTTAAAGTGTAAATGGATTGGCTGTGCTCCTCTCCTAGGGGTACTCAACTCTGTGGATTACTGCTTCCTTCTGGGGCTCACTCTGCTTTACCCACACTGGCCTTTTTGTCTTGTGATGCCAAGCCCGTCCCTGCCACGGGCTTTTACATTTGCTGTTGCTTCTGTCCATAAGTGACCTTCCCCCACAATTTTGTTTAGCTTCTTATCTTTCAGGGCTCTCAGCTCAGAGGTCTTCCTTGACACCCAAGCTAAAACTCCTTCCTCTGTACTGTGCGCTCTCCTTTGAAAGTGTAACAGCATCATCACCATCAGAAATGGCCGTACTCAGCTTGCCCACTGCCTGTTTGCCCATCCTGGGATCAGCCTGACTGGTCTCACCCTACTGCTGTGGTAGCCAGAACCACTACCGTAGTTCTAGCATCCAGAAGTCCACATGTGGGGTTGGGGGGGTCGGCACAGAAGGTGTTTTCCAAGTATATGGAAACAAATCATATTCTCTCCCTCTTTGGAGGAAATCTAGCTAGAACACCATCCACCCCTTCTTACTAACATGTACTCTGGCAGAGTGGTGACCTACTATGGAGCCTCGTGAAGGGTAATCCATTTTTCATCCCTAAATAAACTTACCTGTTTTTCTGGGGTGGTCCCATGTTTCCATGAATGAGTTCATAAAAGAAAAAGGCACTGAGGAACTTCAGAAGACTGTCCAAAAAGGGCAAGAAAGAGGAAGAGAAGGTTCGGGAAGACATTGTAAAATACAAAGGCTTTTGGTCAGTGACAGCAAGCATAGCAGGGTGAGGAAAAGTCGGAAGTGAATGAAGCCTGTGGACATCTGACTGTGAGAACTGAAGCTGACTGGTAACACCCAAGCCTCGATGTTTCTTTGCTGGAGAGAAGATTAAACCTACCAGAACATTCAGACACATGGGGTGAGGCTGTTTTAAAATAACCCAAACTGTATAGTTCCAAAAATGGGATTCTGACTTAGTCAGAGACATCCGGACTCCTTGGCCTCTACCAGACCAGGCCTGCAAAAACAGATAAATAAAAACAAGGATTCAAGTGACCTCACCAGTAAAGACCATTCACTTGTAGAAAGTGGATGAATAGTAATTAAACTGTTTAGAAGTCATCTATGTTTTAGGGTACGCTTTGCTATGATGCCTTATCTGAGTGACTGACTGCCTTAAAAAATTAGCTTATATGAAACAATCTGTGTGTATCTAAGAGACATAAAGTTAATAGAATCTTGCTGCTACTGATGAATTAAAAAACACACACATTTGTTCTGTTACCTACAAATAAGCACTTTATTATCAAACAGTTCAGCATCAGAACAAGGTTTCTAATTCCAAAGAGGTTTCTTCACATAGTAGTCATGTTGTGAAATACACGTTAGGAGCCTGACGCTGCAGCCTACATCCTGTTTCAGTTTCTCATTCGCAGTTGGCTAACTTGATTTAAAAGGATAAATTTACCTCATTCTTGCTAGTGCTGCCCATGAAATGTAAGTATTAGTTCCTTTTTGGCTGCTAATTTTATAATGACACTGTGCCAAGTTAAAAGACCTGTTTTGTGGTGACAAAAAAGTCAACTACAAGAGAAAACCATTTTTACTTATGGAGGCAAATCTCTTAACACAAAAGTAAAAGGACATTATGCAATTATGTAAGGCAAATGAGCCAGGAATAACACTCACTCAAAGTATTTCATAGTCAATAATTTCATAGGAGAAATTAATGACTCAGAGTAAAACAGAGAATTAAAATTAGCCCTTGGGTCTTCAACAATTTAATTGCCAAGGCCTTTTGTGAATTCTAATTAACGCTCTAACTAAGCCACTATTCCTCAGAACAATGTACCATAAGAATAGGAACCTCAGTTGTTTTAAATTTGTTTTGCCTAAGTTATTCCTTCACCCAGTGTCCCATAAATAGAAAGCTGTCAGGCATGATTAAAATTGATAATAAGTGGAGTGCCTACTGTATGCAAGGCACTGTGCTGGATGCGGAAAGTGAGCTAGTGACAGCATTCCTGGTCAAGCTTATCCGTGTGGTACCAGCCTGTTGAATATGCAAATTTGGCGAGAATAGCATACACTTAGACCCCTGTATCAAAAGTCTCCAACTTAAGTGACTCATAAGAGGAAATGGTAAATACAGTAAGACATTTCAATTTTTTCCCCTTGAGCTTAGTCCCATCTGAACAGAGCACTTAATGCCTTTTCTTGTAGACAGCGGATTTCAAAAGGTGGGAAAGACTCACCACCATCCCCTCGTTTTGACAGAACATTTTGAACCCAAATGTAGCTCCTCATCAACACTATTAAGGAGAAGTTATTCTCTGGCTGTTGCACGGAGAGTGGAAACACTAGAAATTCTTTCCTGCAGGTGAGGGTCAGTTTTTAAAGGCTCCAACTCTGCTTGCTTTGCTGATAAAGTTCTTCAAGAGATCATGGTCCATTTCTGCAAAGCCCGAAGTCTGTGTTACTACAGTCAAATGGTTTATGCAAAACCTGAAGCAGAATTCTTCTAACTCCTAGGGACGACAACAGAAACGTTTTAGCAAATTCGCATATCTTGATGGAATGCAACATAGCACAAAAATTCCTAAAACACACAGGTGAGGAAAGATTTGATGGCCCACAGAAAGAAATGCTAGGACAGCGGTACCTAAAGAATAGCTGTAAACTATACAGCTGATGGAGTCTATGCTTGTAAAACAACAGGAAAGCATTCAAGTTCATCCACAGTAACCAATGCAAAACATTGAGATTTTTCTTCCCAGAGATAGGCACTGATGTGTACTGTTCATTCCTTTCACTACTTTTCAGAGTACAACACTCTTTTTTGTTTGTATAATAAATATTTCTTTATTGTGTGAATGCATAGAGTAAAATGATTAAGAAATTGATAATTTCTTTATGTTGAGCCCAACACTCCTTTTTTATATTCTTCTGGGGCTTAAATAGTTCTACCTGTAAAGAATTTGTGAGGAAAGCTTATGCTATGAAAGAGTCATCTGGGGAAATGCTTCTCTGAAGTCATGAACAGACCACTGCTCGCTCTCCTTCACAAGACGACAAGGCTGGGATGGCTAGGCTTCATCGGATCACACAGAGCTTCAGTAGTCTGAAGTGGGAAAGTGCTTGGAAGAAATCACAACTTTCTACTGAGAGAAACTCCACAGATTGGTGATTTCTGGCTTACTGTAATGTATGCCAGGCCAAAAAAAAAAAGTCCCATAGTGATTCCCTTGATTAGATCTGCAAACTTGAGACTCAGAAATCAGGTGGCTGGACACAATTCTGGCCCCAGAGAATGGAGAGCAAAAGGCAGGCCAGCCTATGGAGACCGAGGGCCTCGGGCCCTGGCCTGCACGGCCCGCCACGTCTCCTTCATGTCTGTGCTCAGCTCTCCTTGGTGAGACCTCCCTTCCTTCCTCGGCCATGATTGAAACCTTCAGATTTCATCTCAGTCTGGCCTCCTCCCACTGCCCTTCCCTAACTTACTTTTTTATATCACTTATCACCACCTAACAGAACACATATTGTATTAGTTTATCAATTGCCCTCACCACCAGAAAGCTCCATGAGGGCACATCTGTTTTGTTCACTTCTTGTACCCTCAAGTACCTAGCATGGTGTCAGGCATTTAATGGGCACTCGGTGGACATCTGCTGAGCAAGTGCATAAACACTGCTGATTTTAAAATATGGAGACAATAGGAATTGTGGCAGAACGTGTGCTTTTGAAATTGGTCCAATCTGGGAATGCATTTCAGCTTTAAAATTATTATTAATAGCTTACTAAGAATTTAATCTCTCAGATTCAAGCTCCCTCTCTTGTAAATTAGAATAATAATAATACCTATATTCTTATTGGGTTCTTTTGAGAATTAAGCACAATATGAACTGTGCTTTGAATAATCCCTGGCTTATATTAATTATGTATTTAGTCAAGCATGAGGGATAATTTGCTGAAAAGGTCCATTTCTTTTTTGTCCATTTCTTGCTTATTAGAGTCAGCAAGTAAGAATACTAGTCACATCAAATGCGCTGTTCTTTATAAAAACTTTTATGTAATGTATGTACTGAGTCGATTTTATTTGTGGTCTGTCGTACTAATTTAGGGCACAACAGTTAGTCAATCTACCTCTAAAGGCAAAGTTGGACGTTCATTAAACAAACATTTAGCGAGCACCTACTATGTGTCAGGCACTATCCTAGGCACTAGAGGTCTGGCAGAACAAAGTCCTTGTCATTCCTCAAGGAGCTTGCTTTCTAGAAAACAGAGGGCTGGATGGTAAGCATTCAAATAATTCACATAAATAGGAAATGTGAAGAAGTCTTGCAAATTAAGCCTAGTTCAGAGGAAAACTATATGCCTGCCAACTCATCATTTGACCCAGTCCAGAAGAGTCCAGTATTATCGCCGTGACTGTAACAAACTCTTGAAACCAAGCACATAGCTACTATTTGGCCATGAAGCATTCTGCGTGTTTTAAGTGCCCAATGTATTATTACCTTGATAAAAGACAAATATTCACTATGCTTTTAAATGTCCATGCTTCAAGGCAGGGAAGATTTTTTTTTAAATGTTAAGTGAAAAAAACCTAGTATTTAGAGATATACACATAACCTAGGGAAAAAATCAGGAGCTGTATGAAATGTTTGTATCCTCTGGTTGATGAGGCATTTCCTTCCTCATACTTTTTGTATTTTCTGAATTTTCTTTAATAAGCATATTATACTTATATAAGCAGAAAAGAAGTTATAGGCTTTTTTCTGTTCACTGCTAAAATGTCCCTGTTCTTGGACAAAGGAAAGGATATCCTTAAGGAAATCGACTCCAAGGAGTCTGGCCTGCTTCCTCAAGATTTAACTCTAAGACAGGTTTTCTTTATTATCAAAACAATACATGGTCACTATAGAAAATTCAGGAAAAACTAGCAAAGATAACAAAATAAAAATCATCTACAATCCCACCAATTCAAAGATAACCACTGACTATATTTTTCAGTCTTTTATTCTATGTAGATAATAAATTTTGGTCATTTTCAATTTAGCTATTTATACTTAAATTTTTAAAATATTTTTATTTAACAAATATTAAAAAATATGACCACAGTTTTTCAGTCAGTGATATATCTTGAATAGTGTTAACACTGTCATTGTTCAGTTCAGTTCAGTTGCTCAGGCGTGTCTAACTCTGCAACCCCAAGGACTGCAGTATGCCAGGAGTCATCACCAACTCCTGGAGTTTACTCAAACTCATGTCCATTGAGTCGGTGATGCCATCCAACCATCCCATCCTCTGTCATCCCCTTCTCCTCCTGCCCTCAATCTTTTCCAGCATCAGGGTCTTTTCAAATGAGTCAGCTCTTCGCATGAGGTGGCCAAAGTATTGGAGTTTCAGCTTCAACATCAGTCCTTCCAATGAACACCCAGGACTGATCTCCTTTAGGATGGACTGGTTGGATCTCCTTGCAGTCCAAGGGACTCTCAAGAGTCTTCTCCAATACCACACTTCCAAAGCATCAATTCTTTGGTGCTCAGCTTTCTTTATAGTCCAACTTATATCCGTACATGACTACTGGAAAAATCATAAGCCTTGACTAGACGGACCTTTGATGGCAAAGTAATGGCTCTGCTATTTAATATGCTATCTAGGTTGGTCATAACTTTTCTTTCAAGGAGTAAGCGTCTTTTAATTTCATGGCTGCAGTCACCATCTGCAGTGATTTTGGAGCCCCCCAAAAATAAAGTCTGCATTGTTTCCTCATCTATTTGCCATGAAGTGATGGGACCAGATGCCATGATCTTCGTTTTCTGAATGTTGAGCTTTAAGCCAACTTTTTCACTCTCCTCTTTCACTTTCATCAAGAGGCTCTTTAGTTCTTCACTTTCTGCCATAAGGGTGGTGTCATCTGCATATCTGAGGTTGTTATTCAGTTGCTAAGTTGTGTCCAACTCTTTGTGACGCCAAAGACTATACCATTTTTTAAACAATTTCCTCCACCTTTATGCTGTGTTTATGATGTTAGAGAAGACTCTTTTGGACTGCAAGGAGATCAAACCAGTCAATCCTAAAGGAAATCAGTCCTGAATATTCATTGGAAGGACTGATGACGAAGCTGAAGCTCCAACCCTTTGGCCACCTGATGCAAAGACGACTCATTTGAAAAGACCCTGATGCTGGGAAAGACTGAAGGCAGGAGGAGAAAGGGACAACAGAGGATGAGACGGTTGGATGGCAACACCGACTTGACGGACATGAGTTTAAGTAAGCTCTGGGAGTTGGTGATGAACAGGGAGGCCTAGCGTGCTGCAGTCCATGGGGTAACAAAGAGTCAGAAATGACTAAGCAACTGAACTGAGAACTGATAATATTTATGCTGAATTTTTTAAATTTTTTAAAATCATAAACAATGCTGCAGGAAATGTCCTTGATGCTAAATCTTTGAATCCATGATTACTTTCTTAAGATAACTTTCCACAATTGAATTCCTTAAAGAATTAAATTTTTAAAGCTTTTATTACATATTATACCAAACTGCCCCAACTGATTATACTAATCTGCATTCTCCTCAGCAATTTAGGAGAATACCCATTATCCTGAGCCTGTACTATTTCTAAAAATAGATTTCCCTATTGACAACTGAAAAATTATACTTTATTTTCATTTTTAGTTTTCATTTGTTCATAAATCCATTTGGTCCATTTTTTTTCCATCAAACTGCTCATATTATCATTTTTTTAAAGAATTATACATTAACTATGGCAGAAAGTGAAAGGAACTAAAAAGCGTCTTGACGAAAGTAAAAGAGGAGAGTGAAAAAGTTGGCTTAAAGTTCAACGTTCAGAAAACTAAGATCATGGCATCTGGTCCCATCACGTCTTGGGAAATAGATGGGGAAACAGTGTCAGACTTTATTTTTAGGGGCTCCAAAATCACTGCAGATGGTGACTGCAGCCATGAAATTAAAAGACACTTACTCCCTAGAAGGAAAGTTATGACCAACTTAGATAGCATATTAAAAAGCAGAGATATTACTTTGCCAACAAAGGTCCGTCTAGGCAAGGCTATGGTTTTTCCAGTGGTCATGTATGGATGTGAGAGTTGGACTGTGAAGAAAGCTGAACACCAAGGAATTGATGCTTCTGAACTGTGGTGTTGGAAAAGACTCTTGAGAGTCCCTAGGACTGCAAGGAGATCCAACCAGTCCATCCTAAAGGAGACCAGTCCTGGGTGTTCATTGGAAGGACTGATGCTAAAGCTGAAACTCCAATACTTTGGCCACCTCATGCGAAGAGTTGACTCATTGGAAAAGACTCTGAGGCTGGGAGGGATTGAGGGCAGGAGGAGAAGGGAATGACAGAGGATAAGATGACTGGATGGCATCACCAACTCGATGCACATTGAGTCTGAGTGAACTCTGGGAGTTGGTGATGGACAGGGAGGCCTGGCGTGCTGCGATTCATGGGGTCTCATAGAGTCGGACACGACTGAGCAACTGAACTGATGGTAAACTTGCTTCACTGTGTTAAAGATATTTTTTCCAGAGTGTCATTTACTTTCTATTTGTGTGTGTGTAAACATTTTCATTTTTTGAGATCAGATCAATCCTTTCCTTCATGGTTTCTGCCCTTGAAGTTCATCCTAACTTTATATAAACAGTCCCTTATATATTTTTTCTTTTAGTACTTTATTTAAATTAAATCTTTAAGCAGACTTTCTTTCAGTGTAAGGTGTGAAGTAGACAGCTATTTCTTCCAGAAGGTGAGCTTGTTGAAAGGACGCTTTTCTTACCTGACTTCATACTTCACAGCAGCTGACAGGAGCGCGATGGCATTCTCCTCGCAGATTCCTTGCTTGATAGTTTGTTGGCAGAGCTTTTTCAAACGATTTTCTCTATAAAATGTAGCCAAATCAAGCAACCCTGGTAGAAAGAGATGTTTATCAGGGGAGTGATCTCAAGTATCCTGATTTAAGTTCACTCAACCCATCAGAGATTATTTTAAATACTGTGTTGGCCAGAACTTTCTGTTCAGATTTGTAACATTGTATGGAAAACCCCAAATGAACTTTTTGGCCAACCCAACATAACATAATCCTCAGTGAAGGGGTGTGGGAATTGAAGCTTAGGCTGACTTGCACACTCTGAGTGTGTGGCTCGATCTAAGAACACAGCTGCATTGAGCAAACGCAGCACACAAACAAGCAGCTGTGGGGAAAGAAGCAGCAAGTGAAAATGGCTCGCGTCTTCTTCTGGCCATCCCTCCTGCTGAAGTAGCAGCAGCTTCTCCAGCAGCATTCACACGCGCTGTGAGAGCACCCAGCTTCTTCAAACACTTGCTCAGGTTTTCTTCTCCTTCACAAGTTACTCTTCAGTCTCGTGGCTGGACCATTTTTCCTGACTTCTGAGTACTCGATTGCCTCAGAGTTCAATATTCAGACTCTTACTTCACTTATTTCCCTAAATGATCTCCAGCCTCAGTTTTAATACTTGTCTGGTAAAAACCTGATGATTCTTATTATAGATATTATGTCATCTACTTTCAAATAATACAACATAGAGTGATTTAGATGTCTAAGTTGATTTTTAAGCTACTCCTAGGGATACTGTTGGAGAAGGAAATGGCAACCCAGTCCAGTATTCTTGCCTGAAATGGACAGAGGAGCCTGGTGGGCCACAGTCCACAGGGTTGCAAAGAGTTGGACACGACTGAGTGACTGAACATGCACACCAGGGATACTATGAAAAGCACTCTAATCAAGAATGGTCAGGCAGGGGATTTCCCTGGTGATCCAGTGCCTAAGGCTCCAAGCTTCCACGCAGGGGGCAAGGGTCCAATTCCAAGTCAGGGAACGAAGATCCAACATGCTGCGCAATGCAGCCAAAAAAAAAAAGGAATGGTCAGTCAGTATTCGAAAGGCCCTTGTCAGATGGCTTCAATTATGGTTATTTAAATCTCCATTTGAGGATTTGTTAATTAGCATAACGTATGTCACTGGTGACGTGCGTGGCACTTGAGTTGTGTCACTTGGCTGGAGATACTGTGAGTCCCTCCATCCCTGCATGAATGGGAGCCACAGCAGGGGCTCAGCAGTCCCACACCCTGGGAAGAATGGAACACTTGCTAGGTCCAATTCAGTCCTGGTTGCCACTGGATCAAAAGCCAGCTGAATCCTGACTCTAGACTGTTGTCAAGTTTACTTCAAGATAACCTTTTCATGGAAGGTACTGCATAGAGGGCCCAAAGGACACAGAGCCAGGATTTCTTCAACCTTACAGGAAGTTTTACACAATATGGTAGATTTTAGTTGGAAACTTGCTTTTGTTGTAACATGACAAGTATTATCACCGAAGAAAGGCCTATGGCCCACTGCGGGAAGCGAACTGAAATCGTTTGAAATCTTGAGAGCTGCGAATGACCTGACTGTTTCCAGTCGGTTCTCAACAACTCTCAGATTCACATCGGCAGCTCCCCACACGCCAGGCACCAGACTTACAGATGCGTGTGCTCACAGGTACTGCCTGGATCCTCCGCTCAGGAGGGCCCGGCTCTGCACCTGCTCCAGGCAGCCCCTCCCCACATGCCCGCTCCTAGACCCCACTCATACACCCAGGACTCTGGCGAAGTGAGAAAGTGCGAGTCGCTCAGTCACGTCCGACTCTGTGCTCCTGTGGACTATAGCCCGCCAGGCTCCTGTCCATGGAATTCTCCAGGCAAGAATACTAGAGTGGGTAGCCATTTCCTGCTCCAGTGGATCTTCCTGACCCAGGGATCAAACCCATGTCTCCTGCATTGCAAGTGGATTCTTTACCGTCTGAGCCCCCAGGGACCCTGGGACTCCTGCCTAGTCAGCCCTGAGGCCACACATGCAAGTGTTTTCTCCCCTCGACCCTATCACCAAGGTACAGACACCTAGTCCCCAGGGGTGGCCAGGGCGGCATGGACGGAGCTTGGAGATGCAGGCTGGGTGGCCGCTCACCTCTTGTGGTGCAGGAGGTAGCTGGTGGTGGGTAAACAAAGACAGCAGATCCCAAGCTGGAGGCCAGGGGCCTGACCTTCCTGTGCAATGGTGTCCTAGCACAGAACTCCAAGAGGCCTACCACTCTAAATTCCAGATGCAATGCCACCCTGCCTCTCAGTTCTTAACGAAGGTGTATTTTTCAAGGTATGAGGATTTAACACATTTTATCTGAAGCTTTTAGCTTGACACATAACTTTAACTTTTTAGACATGTGGTATGCAGGCCTCATTTAGACTCTTGCCCAGGGGCCTACAGAGAACCTGCCACACAGATGTCTAAAAGGCAGCTCAAACTCCTTTGATTTTTCAAACTCCAGAGCAAAACCTGGTGCTCTCCACACTCGGGCCAAACACCCCATCCTTCTCTTTCCCTCACACCCCACAACCAACCACCAACAGATTCCATCAGCTAGCTATGTGAGATGTGTCCAGACTCTGATCTCTTTCAACACCTCCACGCTTGACCACCTGAACCCAGGGCACCACCACCTGACATCTCAACCATTACAGTGCCTGACCTTTCCACTCCTGGAGTTGAAGCCTCCTCCCTCCATAAAATACACAAACCCATCCTTCCTTTTCTCCCCACATCCTAGATTATGTGGCTGAGCCATGGCCATTTAGAAGTGACCACTCCCTGCAACTTCCTATGCAGCTAATTAAGGCCTTGGTCATCTCTGGTCCCTGTTTTAAAAGAAGTGGGACTTCCTCAACAGACACCGGGGTTTGCCCCTGGCGCCTCGCCACAGTCCCTTCCTCTATCCCACTGTCTGCAGTGCAGATGTGCCCGTGGGCGTGAATCCAGGGGCCACACCTAAGGATGCCTTGCACTGTGTCCCTGGTGACAGACAGAGAAACCACTTCGTTTAAGCCACTTCCTTTTTCCATTTTACTATTAAAGCAAAAACTAAATATGCAACCCCCATTGTCAAAATCTTCCAAGGCTGTCTATCACATCAAGACTTAAACTTGAGCCCTTCACCGTGACCTCCAAGGCTGCTTCTGGTCTTGGCCAGACCCAGCTGCCTGGCCTCAGTTACCTCCACTGCCATCTCTCCCTCTCTCTCTCCCCATCCTCCTCTTCCACACGCTCTCCGTGCTCCTCAGACCTTCACACTGTCTCTCATTTAGCATGCTCTTTGCCTGGGTATCTGCTTGCTTTCCCCCTGCTCTCTGCTCAGCACACTTCCTCACGGAGGCCTTCCCTGACCTCCTGACTGATCGCTTTGATTTCTTGTTAAGGGCTGGCCTCCCTTCCCTGAGCATCAGCTCCACGGGGCAGGGCTCGGTCTGTCTCCCTCACAGGTGCCGAGGGGAGCGTGGCACACCGTGGGCCCTGGCCCTCCAGCACTGTGGGAGAAAGGAAGGAAAACTAGAAAACTTCAGAAATCAGACTTCTGTTCACCCAAGGAAAATTAAATGATCTGGTAAAAAGTGTTACTGGCTTTACAAATGTAAAATGAATACCGAACTTAAAAATTTGAGGGTTAAACACTTTCTTTGGTTCCTTACAGAAGCAATTCTTTCATTCTTCTGTCCCAGTGGCCAGTGATACTGACAGCTGTAAGCTGAAACTGAGTAGGGTTTTCACCCTGTGCCCAAATGGACGCCCTGTGTTGCTTTCTTACCATCAGTAACCCTGAAGTGCCGTGAGGCACTGGACCACAGCAATCCGTCCCAAAGGGACAGTCACAGTTATGGAGGCCAGCAGGGCTTCTTATTACATGCATCTTAGCGTTTTTATAATGTAAATATCTTGAAGACAGCAGGTTGTGGAAACTAAAAAGCTGTGTACGTTGTCTAGCAATTTAGGAGGAATGGCACCCACCCCACAGTGTTGACGGGTTGATAATTCACCCACCTCCATTTTACCCATCAAGTCAACCTTTGTATGAGGTAGGAAGAAGGAAAGAGAGTGGGTTCAGCACACAAAAACAGAACTACTTTTGTGACTACCCTCACAGAGACTTACTTTCAGGCTCGACACAAACCACCTTTTTGCCAAACTCTTGGTTAAGTCTGGTGGGAATTACCTACTGCCTCCTCGGGGGACAGGCTGATGCTGTCTGTGTACAGGTACTCCAGGAAGGCTCGGTAAACAGGATACGAAAATTCACTCATTTCTACAATATCATCCTCATTGTCCTCCAATGAAGAGCGAAAATGCTCACACCTGAAAGAAGAAAGATGTCAGGTCCTGGCTTCTGGGCAAGAGCCGATAACCTTCCTGAGGAGCACGTGCTCGTAGTGGTTAAAGAGGAAACAACTACCATGCAGAGAGGAAACACGCACGCCACACACCTTCAGGTCCTGGCCTGGGCCCCTCGCTTCCTCTGCTGGCCAGGCCAGAAGTCTGCAAACAGTGGTTTATTGGAGGAGGCTACAAATGCTAGCCTGCTGTGAGGCAGCCGCCTCTGTGGCCACAGACGGGTCCCTCCCATACCATGTCCACGGAGCAGCATTTATAGAAATCAGGTGGCTTTATTTTTAAAAATTCTGAGTAATTTTGTTTCTTCTCCTCCTGTTACGGGTTGAATTGAATCCCCAAATTCACAGGCTGAAGTCCTAACCCCAGAGTATGACTGTATTTAGAGAAGGGATCAAATTAAAAGGGGGTCATTAGGGTGGGCCCTAAACTGACATGACTGGTGTCCTTATAAAAAGAGGGGTTTGGACACAGGGAGAAAGCCACGTGAAGACTGGAGTTATGCTGCCATAAGCCAAGGAGGGCAAAAAACTGGCAGCAAACCACCAGAGGTGGGACGGAGGATGGAGCAACCCAATTCATTCAACAAGATCTTGAATTTCCAGCCTCCAAAACCATAAGAGAATAAATTTCTGTTATTGAAACCAATCAGTCTATAGAACTTTGTTACAACAGACCTACAAGCCACAACCTCCTCATTTTTATGAAGGTTTATGGACAACAGTAGAAGTAAGCAAATATTGCACAGCCTGGCCTTACTAAGAAGTGAACTTGAGACTGAAATACTATACTGTGTTTGTGATTCACTGCAGGAGGATTTGGACATCTGTTACACAACAAAATGAATTTCAAAATCATTAGGCTAGAAGAAAGAAGACAGTCAGAGAAGAATACATACTGTATCATTACATTTACATCAACTTCTAAAAAAGCTAACTAATCTATACTGACAGAAGGAAGATCAGGGCTTGCCCCAGGGCTAGGGCCTGAGGGGTCTTTGAGGGGGCAATGCCAATGTTCTGTATCCTGGTGTGGAATGGTGGTTTCCAGAGAATATACAAACGTCAAAACGCCTCAGGCTGCACATTTTAGATGGATGCTCAAAAATTACTCATTAATAAAAGTGAATTTTTAAAAGTCTGCCTGTTAGTTTTACCCCAAACCTTGCTGCTTTTGTCTTTTTTTTTTGAGGTCTAAACCGATGGTATCCCACAGCTGATTAAGGAGAGTGACTCTCATGGGCTGCACTCAGCTCCTGGGCAGGGAGGTTCACTGAGGTCAAGCAGCCCCAACAAGGCTCAATAGATGTTCACCGCTGGCTAGATGGCTGCTCTCCAGCACCAAAGAGTCTCTGAGGAAGCCAACTGTGTATGCCCTGCACCACACCCCACCCACTGCATACTACGGCTTCTATGATTTCTTGTTTCACATATAATGTGTTTTCCCTGCTGTACTGTCTGCTCATAAGGGCGAAAAGAGCCTTACATTTTTTCAGAATCACTGAAGTGCCTGACATAGGTCTTTGCAACTAGAAAATAATAAACATATCTATTTCAATTCTCAAATGATGCCTTACCTGATTTTGAGAAGGACTTTATGCACATAAATGTACTTTCCATCCACCAGAAATTTCAGGTCTGCGGTGTTGGGGTTGTCAAATTCCCTCTTCAGGGACTCAGCCACTGTGAGGTGGTCGTCAGGTCTAAGGGAATGACACCAGTGTTTTCCAATGAAAATGCAGGCCAAATATAGCATCGCTTTGCTCACACTCATGAAAATAGCAATTTCCCAAAATAACTGACCAACTGAGCAGTGTGCTTTTTTCCCTAAATACAGATTTCCCGCTGCTGCAATCGTTTTAAGAACCTCAGACACATCTGCTTGTAAATCTGGCAAAATAACTAAAGCCCCAACCAACTCACTAAATAAACATGTTGAAAGCTTGAGTAAATATACCTGCTAAAAGTAAAAACCACGGTTTCCCAGTTACATCAAAAAGCCATCCAAAGTTCTCTGAATTTTAGTATGAGATTTCTAATACTTTTAAGGAAAATGAATCGGTCCGGTGAGTTCTCTCTCACAGGAGCCTGTGAGAGGGAAATGAATTGCCTGATACTGCACTTAACAAAAGTCCTCACTATTAAAAAACAGCAGCACCAGTTTTCTTCCTGGCGGCTCTCAGGCCATCACCCAACAGACAGCAGTGAGCTCACCCACAGACAGGAGGCGCCACGTGACGGCGGGGGTGGCGAAGCAGGCGAACACGTCGTCGGTGGAGGAGAAGTGCGTGAGGTGCGGCAGGGTCACCGACTGCCCGCGGCACTGGCCCCACATGTACACGTGGCCACCCTGCGTCTTGGCGGCCGACGTGTGCGCTGAGTGGCAGGCTGCAATCTCTATAATTCTAGGTTCACAGACACACACCAAGTAAACAGTCAACAGGAGAAGAAACAAGTCGATTTTTCCTTCCCCTTAGCCATTAACTGATTTAAAAAAAAACAAACTCTTCATTAAGCCTAAACTTATAAATTTGTAGGCACCAAACTGTTATCTACATTTAAGCAATGTCTCATTTAAGCACTTATACATCATGAAGGTCTTCTTGTTACCACTTCCAGCCAGTAGGCCGATAAAAATATGCACCTATTTTGAAACTGAAGTACAAGCCAGGAGATCAGACTAAAAGACTAAAAAAAAAAAAAAAGTGATTTATTTTTTTCTTAAACATTGCTTACTAAAGTAAATCAAAAAGATGTGCAGCATTTCCACCCAGGGCCAATAAATGTTTTTATCAAAACGTCACCAATTTTAGGGTAAATAGAGCATGCTGTGGGGCACCCCAACTCACTCTGCAAGCAGTAAGTGCAGTAGCTCTGACTCACTGAATGATATCATCTAGAACCCCAGAGAACAGTTTTCTGGGACCAAACATTATGTTAGACCTGACTTCAGTAAGTTCACGGCTGACAAGCAGAGAGTTCTCAGAACACTTCCTTATGGAAACCACTGTTTTGTTGACTTCAAACTAATTGTCTTCTCTAAGACCAAGCCACCACACAGACTTAAAATAATATTTTACCCCAAGTGAGGTGCCATTTTGATTCTGCCTTGGGCAATGGTACCAGCATTCCCAGAACTTTAGGGCCATCTCTGACTTCTCCTCCCTCCTCACTTAGCACTTTCTTCAGAATATCCAATTGGCAAAATAACAACAAATTCTTTCTTTGTAATATCTCCCACTTGTCAGAGCCTCATCAAGCACACTCCATACCCAGACCAGTCTCCCTGTCTTAGACTTTCTCTCTCTTCTATCTAAATTGCACAATGTGGTCAAGTTAATGATTCTCTTGAAAAACCATTCTCATGACTCCTTTCAAACCTGTCACTCACTTCCCACAAGACAAAAATCCAGACACGTGTCCTTAAGGCCTACTATAATTTGCCTACCGTCTACGGCCAGCTTTCTTTCATATCATCTTTGCCCACACACTCTCTGTTTGAACAAACAGAAAATACTCACTGCCTCTCAGTGTCACTATGCACAAAGTCCTCGGTCAGGAATGTTCGTTGATGGACCTCTTTATGGACCTCTCTTTTCCCTGATAACTAAAGTTCCATGAAAAATGTAACTGACTGGAACACAATCGTGAACTTCTGTGCTAAACTACCCAACACCAGAAAACCAAAATAACTTCACTCCTACATTCACTTTGGAAATGTTTACCATGGCCCTCCAAGAATGGGGACAGCCTCTGCCGCTCATTCGAGGAGGCAGGATGCTGCTTCCACAGCCAGGGGTTAAAGATACAGAGAAGCTGGGAAGGCTGGCCCTCCCTGAGCACGGCTAGGGCGTTTACCTAGAACACCCAGCGCCACTAGGGAAGTCAGGGGTGGGGCTCGGGCTTGGCTTACAGCACCAGCTGCTACAGCAACGAGAAGGGAAGAAGTTTAGGGGAAACTTCAGGTCTGGGCTTGGGACTCCAGTACCTGCCAAAGTGCCCTGCCTCTGTCTGAGGTCATCTGTCCTTCATCTGAAGGACATATGCTTCTTGCTTCATACCAAGAAGCAAACATGGAAGTTCGAATTGTCCAATCATACATGCAGTAGACGATAAACTGAGCTAAGGATTACTGTCAGGAGGTCTGGCATTGTTGTTGTTTAGTCGCTAAGTCGTGTCTGACACTTTTGTGACCCCACAGACTAGCGTGTCATGCTCCTCTGTCCATGGGATTTTTCCAGGCAAGAATACTGGAGTAGGTTGCCATTTCCTTCTCCAGGGGAATCTTCCTGACCCAGGGATAAGACCCATGTGTCCTGCATTGGCAGGTGAATTTTTTACTGCTGAGCCACCAAGGAAGCCCAGGAGGTCTGGCGTGCCACATACTTTATTTTGTAGCCAGCCATTCTGACTGGAAAAAAAATTACTATATATTGAAAATAAATGGACTTGGTGTCACCTCAATAAAACTAGATCCACCACAACAGCACGGCTTAATGGCTAAGAGGTACTAGAACTGAAACGGCAGAGAGTGAGAAAGAACGCAAAACAGAAAACAGTGAAGAGCGAAATAAGGTAATTTGTGAAGAAGAAGAAGAACAGAGACGAAATCATGAGCATTACAAGATCCAGAGCAGCGTTTCTCAATTCTGGTTCTGTGAGGCCAACACACTACTAATTATTAACACCTCAAGAAGCTACAAAATTAACAAAAATGCAAGGCAAAGTGAGTTTTGAAATCAATTTAACTCAAAATATGTTTTTTATGGACTTTAAATGCTGGTAAATCAAAGTATTGAAAATTCAGAAAGACTGGGAATGACTAAGTTAATCATTTTAACTATTAAAAGCACTTCTCTGTGAACATAAAATGTTCGCATTCTTCATCATAAATAGGCTTCTGTGAAAGAAAAATTTTTTAATCAGGTTTTTCTTGGGTTGTTATTTGAGCAAATAAACCACGTAACCAGATTTTCACTTTCCGCTTCTGGGAACACGCAACCAAGACCTGATGATCCATCCCGGCCGGAGTTCAACCCTGTTCTTTCTAATTAGCTCAGCCTCCCCACGATGAGCCCCAAGAGTCAGGAGTTCCTGAGAGGTAAGTCATAATGTTCCTGCAAAGCTTCAGTCACTGAAAAGGGCGGGGAGGTACAGAACAAGTCCTAGCAAACCTAGAGGTTCCTCCCTTGCAATATTCGTGCGACAGAGAGCCCACAAGCTCAAAATCACCGCACGAAATTCAAGCACAAGAAACTGAGAAAAGCAGGAACATCTCATTCAAAACACTCATCCTTGATATTCCAGCCAAAATCATGTTTAGGTGGACAACATCAAGTATAGACGTGTTTAGCAATTTCTACTTTTACCTATATAATTAAAAAAAAAAAAAAACGTTTTTAAGTTGTGAAGATTTTTTAAAAAGACAGAAAGGAAAAGGTAACTCTCCAGTGCCAGCTATCTGGACACTCACATAACTCCCATGCCTGCGTCTCCAGTTCTCTGGCTTTCTCCCTCTGAGTCGCCCTATATTCTGTCCTTCCCAGTGTGACTACAGTGAGAAGACCCGACACTGGCTCTGAGCCCATCAGAACCAGTGGCAAGAAGTGGGGCAAATCGCTGGTAGGCACATGGCAGCTGATTCCATGAGTCCAAGGACAGAGGAGTGCAAGTTTATATGAAGTGAGGCAGCATGAGAAAAATGGTAAAGCGCCATGCAGATGCTTGTTTTTATATCCATGCTAACTCTGGCCTGGCGTGCTGCGATTCATGGGGTCGCAAAGAGTTGGACCGACTGAGTGACTGAACTGAACTGAACTGAACTCTGGTCCTGTCACACTTCTGTGCTGTGTTGTCTAAATACTAAATGTCCCGAGTGACTGGATTTGCTGGTCTGAGGCACTTCTGTGATTATTCAAAGCCTCAAGACTGTCTCTTCTCTTTTCACTGAGTGGCTCTGAACTACCTTTAAGAGAAATAAAAATGACACGGCTGCTTGCATCTGCTGTGTGCCTGTCAGCACAGGACCTTCATTATCTTCCCTCCTCCTCAGTTCTTTTTTTTTTTTTTCCTGCTTGAATGGTTCACTGCAGCAACTGGAAACCAGCACCTGGTCCTGGGCAGGCATGGGGCAGGCAGAGATCCTGATCACCTCCTGTGGACCCCCTCACTGGTGTGATGCCAGGTATACTTCTGAGCTCAGCGGCAGACCCCCGCCAGTGGCCCTCTAGGGCCCCTCAGCCATCAGGCCGCAGGAGGCAGACGCAGATGCAGGACAGGGGTGCCCGCTGTGATCCTGGGTGCCCGCATACACGGCCCGCGGCCCCCGTCTGCCGCCAGTCTCCGTCTCTCTGTGCTGTTTAGTCACTAAGTCTAGTTTGACTCTTTTTGCAACCCTTACCCACCAGGCTCCTCTGTCCAGGGGATTGCCCAAGCAAGAATACTGGAGTGGCTTGTCATTTCCTTCTCCATCCTCCCCAGTTCTTAAGGAGTCTAGGGTCTTACTATAAGATCAGCAGAGGGTGGGGAGGTGGGGCGGGGAGGTCCATACTCAAATGAAAATCAAGGGACTGAAAATGACTGGTTCTTCATTTTCACTGTTAAATATTCCAACAGAAATACAGAAAAGAACTGCATACAACTGCAAAATAACTTATCCATATATTTAAAAATCAGATATCATAGAAATTTATGTGTACACTAAAAATGAAAGTAGCAATATTGATTTCTACAATGATTTCAACCCTGGTTTAATAGAAAAGATAGTGAAATATTTGTGTTCCATGCTTCTGTGTCAAGAAATGAAGAATGAAAGGCACTGATAAGGCCATGTTTGAGAATTTCAAGAGACCTTCAAAAATAGTAGGATAATTTGGAAAAAAAACTCGGGGGTTATGTTAATCACTTGTCACAACCTTGCGGTTTGATTCCTGGGTTGGCAGATCCTCTGTAAAAGGGACAGGCCACTCACTCCAGTATTCTTGGACTTCCCGGGTGGCTCAGGTGGTGAAGAATCCACCTGCAACGCAGGAAAATCTGGGTTTGATTCGTGGATTGGGAAGATCCCTGGGAGCAGGAAACAGCTATCCACACTAGTATTCTGGCCTGGAGAATTCTATGGACAGAGAGGCCTGGCAGGCTACAGTCCCATGGCGTTGCGGAGTCAGACACGACCAAGTGACTTTCACTTCACCGTGCACACAAGTGCACAAGACTAAGTTTTCATTTTATAACCATTTCGCTCTTCCCCATAGTGATAGCCTAGGAGGTGAGGTCATGATCCTTTCCAACTGGCAAATCTGATAAGCAGCTGGGTGAATGGCATTATACTCCCATCGGAGGTACTTTCATCTTCCTAAACCATAGAAGACAGACCTCAAATGTTATCAACTCCTTAAGAACGTGAAATAGAGAACAATGGGAATGGGAGGAAAGGAAATTTCTGAGTGAGAAGAATAATGCCAAAGAGCTGTTGGAGGTTTAGTCATTGTAGTTTGTATAGAGTAACTATTACAGGTATAGATGAAATATGGGTGACGAAAATAGAATATTTAACATACACTCAACCTTCCCCCAAATTCTAAAGCTAATTTTAAAAAGGAATGAATGGCTCTTTTTCAAGAATATTCTAATAATAGCAATAAATTGCCCATAATTCTGTATCATGCCTCAGTTTTGTTTAATCACTGAAGAACACTGAATTCATTTTGAAAATACGCATATTACCTGTCCTTTTCCACGACGACAGGTGTAGGGTAGGACTGGTTACTTTTATTGCCAGTGCCCAACTGGCCGTAAGAATTTGCACCCCAAGCATATACTTGACCTTCATCTGTAATACTAACGTGTGTGCATAGCCACAGGCAACCTGGAAAGAGAAAAACCAAACCCACTCAGGCCGCAAACAGAGTGAAACATGCTTTCCACAAGACAGGTTAAGAATCAAAAATGAAAAAGGGGAGACGGCAGCCAGAGAGGCAGGCACTGAAGTTAGCCAACACCCCTGCAGCTATAGCTTTGGTCCCCCATGTGGTGAAAACTGCACTGAGATCAACATGAGTCCTGCAGTGGCAAGAGCCCAGTTTAGCCACCTCTACCGTGGCATTCCTCATGCTCAGAGATCAAGGCGTGTGAAAGGAATAAGAAGCAGACTCTTCTCTGTTTCAAGAATTACTGTCTCTTTTTATTATGAAAGTAAACAGAAATTCAACGTGAAAAAGATATAGAAAAATATAATTATGAAAGTCATCTCAAGGTCAAGATTGTTTATTTATAAAAATATATAGATATATGCATTGAAAGCTTTTTAAAAATGATCATACTGTATAAGTAGTCCTGTATCTTTTTACTTAACAGCGCATATAGCACTATTAAAATCCTTTGTAAGCATCATTACTGTTAATATAGATTTAGTATCACTTATTGAACCATTAACTTACTGTCTGATTGGATAAATCGTGCTACATCTATTATTTACCATTGCTTTCTTTTGCTCTCATTCTTTTTTTGTTTTGTCTGCTCTAAGAACTATACCTTCTATAAGTCACTTTCTCTTTGGTGCCTTAGGATATATGCCCTAAGAGCAGAATTACAGATCAAAGGGGGTGAATATTTTTAATGCTCTTGATACATACTGCCAAAGTTTCCTTGGAAAAGACAATAAAAGTTTACATTCCCAGAGCTACGTGTGAAAGTACATTGGAGATAAAAATTTTCTGATAAATATTACAACTAAATTCAGGAAAAGAACTTTAACCTCTACTTCAACTTTTCATCCTGCTAAGACGACTGATTTTTTTTAGTACACTGGTATGTCTGCCATCATAGGTTTAAAAACAGGCACACGTAAACCCAAGGGACGTACCCGCTGGACACGAATGCCTTGGAGAGCTGCTACCCTGCAGGGGGTTGGCTGGTTGCCGCTGCTGCCGAGTCCCAGCTGCCCGTTTCCATTGTAGCCCCAGACAAAGACCTGAGAGAAAACGAGAGATGCGATGCCCACAAAAGCCAAAAAACAGTCCCAGTCTCTGTTGTGAGGTCAGCAGGACACGGAGAAGGTAGACGGGCTTTTTGAAGCAACCTGTGAAATGCCTTTCTTACCTCCCCGGTGTTCACCACTGCCATCGAGCACATCTGCCCGCACGCTATGTTCACAACCACTTTATTCTGTAAGCAGCCAGTGACTCTTCGCGGAATTGGCTGATTGGCTGTTGATCCAGACCCTACCTGCCCGGAGTTATTATAACCCCATGCAAATACCTATTTGAAAGAAGAGATCAGTAAATGAAACACGCTAATATACAGAGTGTCTCAAGTGGCACTTCTGGCCTCATCTTTGCCCTCTAAGTGCTTGATATCCATAAATTCTCACAACATAGGCAAGGAAGTTTTCACAGGATGCATTTTCATAAAATATATTACTTTATAAAATTAGATTATTGGCGTTATCTACACAAACAGCAATAATTATAATCAAATGTCATATAATCCTTATAAAATATCTACTTTGCCTCAGCCATATTTTCTAGCATTTGGGGAATTTTTCTTTTTGCAAATAACCCCCTTGAGTATAGCAATAGAGAAGTAACGATACATCCTTCAACATTTTGCAGCTATACAAATCCTTACCACATACAGGTACACGTCATGATATAAACACCATGACTATGAACTGCTAACAAGAGCAAGATGAATGCGAGCTTGGTGGTTATTTTAATTAAATGATCATATTTCCATGTCTGCTATAGGAATCTATATCATCTTACTGAAACCTTATGATCACTGAGATTTAGGCCGACTATTCTCACCTCTCCATCAGATGTTAGCACCAAAGAATGGTAAGACCCACAGGCCACTTCAATGACTTGCTTGTTTGACAGATAGTAGAGATATGATAGGGAACTAGACCAGCATTAGTTGTCCCGTTGCCCAGCTGACTGTAAGCATTATGACCCCAGGTAAAGACTTCTCCTTCTGAAAATAAAAAGAAACAAAACCGACTTTCAAAACAACTACTCATTATATGAAGTATATATATTACACACTTCCACAAATGGAAACTAAAAATTCACATGCAAAAGTTAATCAACTTCCCTATTCCACAAAACTCATTTTATAAAAGAAAACATTTAGAAAGTTAAACTACATTCTGCCTCAAAGCGACAAGATGAAATTTAAATGGATGCAATGAAAATAACTGGAAGATAAGTTTTTGATAAATAACAGAAAAAAGGCTACTAAGAGGAAAAAAAAAACCCACATTGAAATTCAAAAGACTGTAAAAGTCTCTGAATCTTAATTTCCTGATTTATAAATGGTTACCAAGTTAATTTTTTAAATCTTTATTATATTACTTATTGTGCAGTACAATACCTATTCAGGGCTTTGGGGGTAATCATAAGATTGTATTTCTTGATCTGGGTGGCAAAACATGGACGCATACTTTGTCATTATTTATAAAACTGTGTATATATATTTTATGAACTGTTTTGAATAAGGTATGTTTTAAAGACAATGTCTTATCAGTCTGAATGCATGAAAAAGCCATGAGAATATTTAAGTCCTTATACTACTGACACCAACTAGAGCCATCAGTCATTGTTTAATATCAGAATCACAGAATGTTAAGAGTTAGAGGGGATCTTAGAATCTAGCTTTAATCTCTCTGTTTGTAGATCAAGAATCTCAAGTTCAAAATGTCCAGAGTGAGGTTCAGCATTCTAATGCAAAATAATTACACTTCTAAAGTAGGCTTCGCATGAGGGTGGGAGGGATTGGGGCCAGGAGGAGAAGGGGACAACCGAGGATGAGATGGCTGGATGGCATCACCGACTCAATGGACGTGAGTCTGAGTGAACTCCGGGAGTTGGGATGGACAGGGAGGCCTGGCGTGCTGCGATTCAGGGGTCGCAAAGAGTCGGACACGACTGAGCGACTGAACTGAACTGAACTGAAAGCAGGCTTATATATAGCACTGTCATTCTGACAACCAAAGTGCCAATAACTGTTGGATTCCATCGGCTACCTTTTCTTACTCTGATATCCAGATATGTTCATATTTCATATAGTCCAAAGCATAGATGAGTTCACAGGGCAGAGGCAGAAAGTCTTGCCCAACCAGAGTGTGTCTCAGTGTAAGGGGTGGTCCCAGTATTGCTCCTCAGCAAATGAAGCAACGGCTAAAATTCTACCCTGTGTTCCTAGGTTACCTGTTGTTGCAAGGACAATGTGTGGCCCACTCCCATAGCTGAGGCAGGCGATTTTTTTGCCACTTAAAGAATCCAGTCTCCGAGGTTCGATGGTGCTCTGGACATCACCTAATCCTAAACAACCACAGCAGTTTGTGCCAAGCACAAAAATCTGTGGGGAAAAACCACCATTAGCTCAAGCAGTTCTATTTCCGACAAACCTGTAATTACATTCAAATCAGGCACAGTCCCCTTACAGGAAAACTGCTTCATTATTTAATAAATAAGGATCTACTCTGTGCATTTTTAAAAATCTTAATTCCTTAGTTCCCCCAAGATCTTCAATTTAGCAAATCCACTACTAAAAATGTAAGTGGCTGAATTTGTTTCTTCAACATACCTCATCATTTACCGTAGTATACAGAAGCTCATTGCTGGCACTGCCAAAGACACAGGCCTGGCGAACTAACTGCAGTTCTGCCTCAGAACAAAGGGAGAAAATTGGCCACTTTCCCACATCTAACATCTTCAAAGATGACAGAGTAGCCTGGACTGGCTGAAAAAGAATTTTTTAAAAATTATTTTTAAAATGATTCATAGAAAACACATTTTCTCTGCCCCCTTCTGTTTAAGAGTGCGCACTGGTGTGAGGAGAAACAAACCCTATCTATTTTGGGGAATTGCCTTTACAGGTTTGACCACTTCAGACCATTCTCACCACAGCCAAGAGCCAGAGGCCAGGATAGAATCAGATCTCACCTATTAATTTCCCTCAAAGACACTGGAACCATCCAAGGCTGAACTCTGGGAAGCTGAATGCCTGGCAAGCACTTTCAATGGCAGTTATGTCTTAAATGTAGCTTTGGAAAATAGGCTGGGGGTAAAAGCAGGAAAGAAGAGGGAAGACTGCTGTTTCATTGGCTGCCTGAGTCTCAGCAAAAGCCCTTGGGAAAGGACAATGCCAAAGGTGACACCAAGGAAAACGTCCAGAAGTTTCAGTTCAAGGGTCAGTTCTGACCATTCAGGTGGAGCAGTTGGTGGGTTCCCTCAGGCCCCCACTCAGATCTGGGGGCTGGGAGGAAGAAACGCCCAGGAAGTATGTGCATATGCTTGCTATGACTGCTGTAACAAAGAACCACGAACTGAGGGGCTTAAACAACAGAACTTTATTTTCTCACAGTTCTGGAGGCTAAATTCAAAGTCAAGGTATCAGCTGGCTTGGTTCCTTCCAAGGGTTGTGAGGGGAAGATCTATCAGGCCTCTCCCCCAGGCCTGCAGAGGGCTGAATCTTCCAATGTCTTTCACATCATCTTCCCCAAGTCTTTCTTTCTCTGTGTCTAAATTTCCCCCCTTTTATAAAGACACCAGTCATACTGGGTTGGGTCACCCTCATGACCTCCTCTTAACTAAATGATTTACATCTGCAGTGACCCCATTTCCAAATCAGGTCATCTTCCAGAATAATGAAGTGTCTTAGTTCCTTTGGGCTGCTAAACCAAAATATCATAGAATGAGTGGCTTATAAACAACAAAAATTTGTATTTTACTGTTCTGGAGACTGGGAAGTCCGAGATCAAGGCGCCAGCATGATTGTGTTCTGATGAAAGTGCCCTTCCTAGTTCAGAGTCTGTGTATTCTATGTCCTCACATGGTGGAAGGGGCTGGGGGTCTCTCTGGAGCCCCTTTTATAAAGCATTAATTCCATTCATGAGGTTTCACCCCTGACTTAAGCAACTTCTAAAGGCCCCACCTTCTACTATAAAACCATTACTTTTGGGGGTTAGGATTTTAAAATATGAATTTGGGGGGGATAAAATCAAATCCAGCACAGTATCCATTAAGGTTACAAGCAGCCACATTCCCATAAGAGCATTCAATGTGGACATGATAATGCTTCCTTAAAGAGAGCTTTTATGTATTTGCTATGTAGTAAGTCACTTCAGTCATGTCCGACACTGTGCGAGCCCATGGACTGTGGTCCTCCAGGCTCCTCTGCCCATGGGATTCTCCAGGCAAGAATACTGGAGTGGGTTGTCATGCCCTTCTCTACTTATTTGTTATACTGGAAATATATACACTTACATACTTTTCAACTTCCAAAAATGTTTAAGATTACAGTAAAATTGCATAATGGCCAACAGGCCTATCAAATGGCATTTCCCTCAATAATCACCATGTCCTGTGCTGCGCTTAGTCAATCACATCTGACTCTTTGCGACCCTATGGACTGTAGCCCACCAGGCTCCTCTGTCCATGGGGATTCTCCAGGCAAGAATACTGGAGTGGGTTGCCAGGACCTCCTCCAATGGATTTTCCCAACCCAGGGATCAAACCCAGTCTCTTGCATTGTAGGCGGATTCTTTACTGTCTGAGTCACCAGGGAAGCCCAAGAATACTAGAGTGGGTAGCCTATCCCTTCTCCAGGGGAACTTCCCGATCCAGGAATCAAACGAGGGTCTCCTGCATTGCAGGATTCTTTACCAGCTGAGCCACCCAGGAAGCCCCAATAATCACCATACTCTACCTTTAAAGGAATAAAGAATTTTCTAAGGCCTATCTTTTCCATCAGATATTAAGTCTATCTTACCAGATAGATGTTCTAGTCGAGAGAAGATCAGACTAGCTAAAGGAGTCAGAGGAAATTAATTAATTAATTAATTAATTATAAGGACTTGGCTCACAAGATTATGGAGGTGCAGAAGTCCTATATCTGCATTTGCAAACTGAAGAGCCAGGAAAGCTGATGACATAATTTAATCTAAGTCCAAAAGCCTGAGAACCGAGGAGACATTGATGTAAACACCAGCCCCAGGACAGAGGACGAAATGAGATCTCCCAGATAAATCAGTGAGGCAGGGAAAAAAGGGATCAATTCTTCCTTCTTCTGCCTTCTGTTCCATTCAGGTTCTCAACACAATGGAGTAAACTTGCCCACACTGAGAAGGGCAACCCATTTACTTAAGTCTGCCAACTCGAATGCTTTCTCATCTGGAAACAGCCTCACAGACACACCCAGAGATGATGTTTAACCTGGGCACTAGGGGCCCACTCAAGTTGACATGTAAAGTTACCTACGTGAAGACACAAAGTGAAGAAGGCCATGTGAAGATAGAGGCAGAGACTCGAGTGATACAGCTATAGTCCTGGGATACCAAGGAGTGCCAGGAGCCAGCAGAAGGTGGGAAGAGGCTAGAAGATTCTTCCCTCGAGACTTCAGAGAGCGTGGCCCTGTAGACACCATGATTTCAGACTTCAAGCCCCCAGAACTGTCAGAGAATAGGTATCTGCTGTTTTAAACCACCTGAATTGTGGTGCTTTGTCAGGGAGGAAACTAACGTGAAGAAACCAACACAGAAGGGAAGCAGTTTGTCAATGCTAGCAGCATCGCTCTCACGAGTGGCAGAGCCTCCCCTAGTGCCAAACCTGGCCACTGCTCCCCAATACGCCACTCAAACTGCAAAATCCTGTCCGGACAGTGATGTCTCCTATTATCTTTTGGGCCCCTATGGTGCTAATGACAGAACCTTGTTATGTCAGCTTTGAATCTAAGCTTCTAAATTACCCACCTCGTTATACTAGGACAGAATCTTATTTACTATGAGAGGTTCATTTTAATGCTTTTTCCTTTTTAAGTCTTTAATTTTCAGAAAGAACATTGTTTGGGATATGGCATGAAATATTTCATGGAGACATGCTAACGTGCTAGTTAAAGGGGTTCTTACATATTCTTGATATTTCTCATCTTCACAAGTGAAGGGCACACACAGTGCTGTCCTCATTTTACCTGGGAGGAGCCTGAGGGTAGAGGGACTAAGAAGTCCTCCAACATCACTAGCTTCTGAGTGGATGGACCAGATTTCTTTCCACACATCATCTGTTGCTGAGTAAAAAATTCACATAGAAAGTGACATTCCTGGCAGACCCAGTGTTTGCTCACATTTTAAGGTCTGGGCTGCTGTGCTCATGAAGTCTTTAGTGAACAAGGCAATGCCCACCACAGGTCGTCTTTCCAAGAACAGGACAGATGGCGACAAACAAGAACATAAATAGTATACAGTGATTGACTGCTACCTCATTTTTTCCTTTCAAGCAGATTTTTGGATTTTGATTGCTACAAAATCAAGTGGTTTCTTAGATGGCTAGACAGCATATTAAAAAGCAGAGACATTACTTTGCCAACAAAGGTCCGTCTAGTCAAGGCTATGGTTTTTCCAGTGGTCATGTATGGATGTGAGAGTTTGACTGTGAAGAAAAGCTGAGCGCCGAAGAATTGATGCTTTTGAACTGTGGTGTTGGAGAAGACTCTTGAGAGTCCCTTGGACTGTAAGGAGATCCAACCAGTCCATCCTAAAGGATCAGTCCTGGGTGTTCATTGGAAGGACTGATGTTGAAGCTGAAACTTCAATACTTTGGCCACCTGATGCAAAGAGCTGACTCACTTGAAAAGACCACGGTGCTGGGAAAGATTGAGGACAGGAGGAGAAGGGGACAACAGAGGATGAGATGGTTGGCATCACCGACTCAATGGACATGGGTTTGGGCAGACTCCAGGAGTTGGTGATGGACAGGGAGGCCTGGCGTGCTGCGGTTCATGGGGTCGCGGAGAGTCAGACACGACTGACTGACCTGAACTAGATGCCTAGAATCTGGCTGTTAATCCCGCCAGGTCCTTAACACGTTTCTACAAATCATTAGTTCCGAGCTTTCCTCCTGGCCCACTGCTACAAAGCCTATGGTACCCAACTCGTAATGCTACTGACCAGTGGGATTCCAGTGTGTGGGTGTGTGACATCACCTGCAGTGGTACATTTGGTAAAGAAGGCTATGGGTGAGAGAACACTGGGTCTGATGGTATCAATGAACATTTACCAAGTATCAGATACCAAGACAAAAGTAATACATAGTTATTGCTTTCATGGAGCTCACAATTTAATAGAAAACAAATAATTACAATATAACCTAAACACAACACAAGTGTGAATATTGCTTTTTAAATCTCTGCCAGAAGGCTGGCTGCTGGAGGTGAGTCATCAAAAATTCATTTTTTTCTAATTCTATGGGGAAACTTTTTCACAGAAAACTGATGACTTCATTTATAAAATGCACTTTTAAAATATTCTTTTCTGAAGTAAATGTTTAACATCACTCTCAAGGAATTGAGCATCTTTGTTCTTTGAAGAAAAATACATTCATTCTTCTGTCTGGCATAATCATGAGCATATATAGTTACATACATTGTATATATCGTATACATATACAGCATATATGTATACCCTGTGTGATATATACATAAACACACATACTTCAGGCTGCAGCCCATAGGGTCGCACAGAGTCGGACACAATTAAAGTGACTTAGCACACATGCACGCATACACTGTATACAGTAAGAGTGTACGTAAGGATCCACACACTTTAGGAGCCTCAATCACACCATGGCCAACCTGCATGACAGCGGGCATCTCTGCAGAAGGCACCCAACCACCTAACTGTTAAGATAGGGATTGGCTGAGGAGGAGCCAAGAGTGGGCAATTAAAAAATCTGTAGTGGAAAAATACACTACGAGGGCATGAAAGCTTGACATTTACATCATTAAGCTCATGTCCTCGGAATCTCCATCCTGGCCTGGACCGTCCTTTTCCCACACAACTCACCAACACAGGTGAGAATTAGCCCTAGGCCAGCTCACCTTGACTACTTTGCTCACATCCAGGTCACCTCTCTCATCTTTCATGGGCATCTGTTTGGAAAGGCAAAGTGGTGAAATTTTAACATTAGCTCAAGGAGAACATAATTAAGGAAATACATCTCCATAAAGTTAGATACCAAAATGCATTTTATTATTCCCTGAGTGTGCGCTCTCCGTGTTAACTCTGCTCCTGCATGCATACAAAGAACCAAGTCGATTATGATACTTATGGGCAATTATTAAGTTGCCACAATTCAATGTACAATACAGCATATAAAAACAGAATTAAGATTACATAGCAAGCATGCATAGTCAAAAAAAAAAAAAAAACCTTCAAAAATAAGAGCAGATACCTCACCCTTGAAGGATTTCCTGGCAGCAAAACACCATGTAATAAAGTAATTTCATTGCTAATGCTGTGAGCCTGTTATTTCACCAAATCTGTTCCCAGAAAACAACAAAGAAATCTTCTATGAATATTTTGTAAGACTTTCGGGTTCTACAGACTGCTTTTCAAGCTACTCTCCTACAGGAGCTGACAAACTCGTACTTCAAGTCAGCACACAGCAGTACTACGGCTTGGGTCGCTGTCTATGGCTCGGGTCACTGTCTAAGGCTCGGGTCACTATCTATGGCTCGCAGTGCTGTCTTGTACACTGTGCGGGCTGTGATAATGATTTACGTCTTTTATGGCATTTTGACTATATTTTATTTTCTAAAAAGTGGAAAACAGAAAAATGAAAGTTAACAGCAGCAGTTAACATTAAGCTGTTAACACTGAAAAGATATTTCATAAATATAATAAAATCAACACAAGATGGAGATGGATGTGCCTGCTGAAAGATGTGAAACGCTCAACGTCAGTTGGGACACTGACCAGAGTTAAGCTGGTTGACTGTAATGTTTGGATGTGACAGAAATGAAATAAAGAATATCTGTGATGAATTAAGGATGTGTCATCAAAGATTAACTATTCTGAATATTTTTTTTTAATCTCTGGCAGTGGAGCAAACATTGTTCAACCCAGACCCTTCTGTAGGACAGCATTATCTGTGGAGGGTTTCCCTGGTGATTCAGCAGTAAAGAATTTACCTGCCAATGCAGGAGATGCGAGTTCAATCCCTGCATCAGAAAGATCCCCTAAAGAAGGACATGGCAACCCACTCCAGGAGAACTTGCCGGAGAATCCCATGGACAGAGGAGCCTGGTGGCCTATAGTCTGTGGGGTTATAAACAGTCGGACTAGACTGAGCGACTAAACGGCATTATCTGTGGAAGTAGGGGTGGCCTCCTCCTCATCCAGTTCAAACGTCACCACCTCTGGGAACCCCTCCTCTAACCCTCAGACAATCCCCACATCCCCCACTGGCCCCCAGGCATTCTCTACACCCACAACAGTGACCTGCCAGCATCTCAGCCGCTACACTGTGAGCCCCGCAGAGAAAGACACTATCTCATTGATCTTCCGACTGAATGACCAATAGATGCTTGACAAAGTTTCTTTTACATGACAGAAAATACATGCTCCACGGGCATGATTTCTCTAACCTTGCCACTTTCTCCATAGCGAGCAAAGAGAAGGAAAAGTTCATCTTCCACATAGTCTTCCATAGTTCTGTGTAGTCCCTGAGGAAAAAGTATGTAGTATAATCAGGATACCATGTGTTGAGTGAAACTGGGCAGGTTAAAATTACTTTACTTCTAATTAACGCTTCCCTGACAGTTCAGTTGGTAAAGAATCTGCCTGCAATGCAGGAGGCCCTGGTTTGATTCCTGAGTTGGGAAGATCTGCTGGAGAAGTGATAGGCTACCCACTCCAGCATTCTTGGGCTTCCCCTGTGGCTCAGCTGGTAAAGAATCCGCCTGCAACGTGGGAGACCTGCGTTCGATCCCTGGATTGGGAAGATCCCCTGGAGAAGGGAAAGGCTACCCACTCCAGAATTCTGCCCTAGAGAATTTCACTGATGAGTGACTTTCACTTTTCACTTTTCTAGTTAACAGAGAAAAAAAGCTAAGTTCAAATATAGTGAAGGGAATTAAGTTTGGGGCATGGGCGTTAACAGCTATAAAACATAAAAAATGTTTTAACTGTTGTTCTCTGATGAGAATCCTTCAGCAGAGGTGTGAAAAATAATCCCAGGATAAACGTATATTCCCTAGTAGAAGATAAACATCTACTAGGGAATGAGTAGAAAATTTTCATTCAGAGTTTACTTCCTAGAGATAAGAAAAAATAAATTTTGGACCTTGGTCAAACTGCCTCTGGGACTGGAAAGTTCCAAATCACTGTGAAGAGCAGACTTATCAATTCTCAGCTTCACTGAAGAGTATATGATTTGCTAAGTGGGCAAAAAAAATGAATGAATGAAAAGGACGAAAGGATGAATGAACAAATGTGACTGTGTTACCTTAGACCTTAACAAAAAATCTGAAAAAACAGCCACCAAGCATGTAGCCATCGCACTGAATGTTCCTGCCTTAACTAACTGTCTCCACAATGACTACCTTCCACCACATACAAGTATCAGCAGAAGCGGCCTGTCACAAAATATGCAGGAAGTCTGAAATCTGGTTAAATTGCTACCCAATTATCCCTAAAAATAAATGGGAATAAATATTCTCTCTTCCCCCAAAAGCAATTTAATGTAATCGTGTCAAACAATGTTGATACTCTGATTTACTAGGTTGGCTTCTATTTACTCAAATAAAACTCAGAATTCAAGCACTAACATCGGAACATCTTACCTGATGTTTGTTACCTACAAGCAGTTAAGAACCTAGCAACAGATAAAAGCAATCATCAAAATAAGAGTAACTCTTAACAGTGGACTTATCGATGTTTATATCCACTTGAGGATACTGGTAAAATTCTGTTTTCTCCAGCTGTAAAAAGGTCTCTTAGCATATACGGAATAATAAATGACACCTTCAGAATAACAGTTACTTAAACTATGGCAATAATACAAATCATTACTTCTAATGTTTGGAAAAAGTACACTTGTTGAGAAAAGGATCACCTAGACTTTCCTGACTTATAAATTTCTAAGATTTGATCTGGCTGCCAATATGGGAAAAATCATTTCATGTGGCAGTTATTCCTGTATCATCTGTCTTCTCTATTAATCTGCAAGCTCTTTCAGAGAGGGGACCATGAGCCCACACACTGCAACTAGACAGTAGCCCCTGCTCTCTCCAACTAGAGAAAAGCATGTGCAGCAACGAAGTCCAGCATAGCCAAAGATAAATAGATAAGTTATAACAAAATAGAAAAAAAGGGAGGGGATCATGACCCAGTCACCTCTATTACCACCACAACACATGGCTCAGAGGAAAACATAAGATATTTGTTGAAAGCATCTTTTGAATACAGCCTTTTGTTGACTGCAGACAGTCTATACTGGAGTTTCTTCTCTTTTTGCCTCATCCTAACTGGAAAGATCTTTTCCATAGCTGCCCCCAGTTTATTGGAATAAAAGATAAAAAGACAGGTGAGGGAAGAGAAGACAAAGGAGAAGAGGAGAGGAAGGGAATTCAAAGGCAAAAAAAAAAAAGAAACAAGAGAAAGAAACAGGATCTAATTAGAGAAGTGACTGCCTCTTGCTGGACTTCGGGATACCTTTGTTCCTAGTAGAAGGAAATCTTGCTAATATGCTGAGATCGCACCACAGTAATCCTGGGGTTTGTTTTGTTTCCCCACCACATCCCTCCACCACTGTAGCTAATTAATTTCACTGGTTTCTGGTTTGTTGCTGTTTCTTTCTGCAAAATAAGTATATATATATTTACGTGTTTTTATTTCCCAATTCCTCCTTATGCAAAAAATAGCATACTTCACATACTCTTTTGCAATCTATTTTTTTCACCTAACAATGTATCCTGGAAAGTACTCTATATCAGCTAATAGAAATTTTTAAACACTAGCATATCCTGGGTGCTCAAGGAAACAAAAAAATAGCTCTTCTCAGTGTCTTTGATTAATTGCAACTATCTTAACTCTTTAAAAATTGGAATGGTGTAAAACAGGTCATTCCATTTATTTGACTAATCAGGTTAAGACATAACTACATGTATGGCAGATGAAAACTACCATACTCAAAGAAATCACATTCGGTAAGATTCAATTAACACTAAATATAATATTAACATCACTTCATTTCTGTCAGAGTGCCTTTGAAGATTTAAAAATGGTTCGCAATTAATCACCATTATGCAGTACTGTGAAAAGAATGTCAGGATCTGTAGCACTTGGAAAATGGGCTTTGTTTTTCTTTTTTCTGGTCTTGTTGCATATTACAGCATTTCAGTTCTCTAATCAGGGATTGGACCCACACCCAAGGCAGTGTGTGGAGTCGCAACCACTGGACCACCAGGGAATTCCCTGGTTGGTTTTTTAACATTATTCCGATGTGATACAAATATAATAGAGAAAACTAGCTTCCCCAGTTTACACTACTTGAAGAATAGTTTGTGGAATATCTGTGAGGATTATAATTATCTCATCCTGTTATCTATTTGATTTTACCTGGCTATTATTAATAACAAAGTTATAGTAATATATCAACATATACATCTTAAAATGCATTAATACACATATAGAGTACCACATCAACGATGTGATAAACATGAATTCTAAATAACAGAAATAATAATAGTTAAAATAAATAGTTACCCAAACTATTGACAAACACTAAGTACCTTATCTCATTTAATCTTTATAATAGCCAGAAGAAACAGATATCATCATTGCCTCTGTTTAACACACAAATTTCAATACTTTGACCAACAGTCACCAGCCAGTCAGGGTTGGAGCCAGGATTCATTTCAATGCCCTTGATCTTGGGACTTTCCCCTGTACTGCAGGGATATTTTAAGTTTTCCTGTGTACATTACAGATGGTTTCATTTTGTCCTGACTGGTTGGGAATATTCCCTCCAAAAATGTTTGTACCTGATTGTTTTAAACTTCTGGAGCCCAGTATTCAGTCATCTTTAATCCCCTTCCTTCTAGATCTTTGTGAAATTGTCTTCTAGAGTAAGATTAATGTGACTGAAAACAAAAATACATAAATAAATTCTATTACAGAAAAATAGAAAAGAAAAAGAACATACCATCTTGCATAGAACATACCACTGGCTTCAAAAAGCCAGTTTTTATCTGAGAAAAATATAGTTTAAAAATTGCATCAGTTAAATTTACTATTAGAAAGTCAGCAGTAGAGGTGCTCAATTATAAAAAGAATTAATATTAAAAAATATAACTTTCAGATATATAAGTTTGGGGACAAGGCTTCAACAATATGGACACTAAAACTTACCAAAAGACACTTAAAGTTTAATCTATAGTATTTCAACATAAAAAGTGCAAGGGAAACCATCTGGAAAAGGAAAAAAGCAAAATTTTCAAGTTTTGGAATAAAGTATAGAAAATATCTTTAAGACCTCAGGGCAGGGAAAGATTTCTTAACTGAGACACAAAAGCACAAACCACAAAGAAAAGACTGGTAAATTTTACCACATTAAAGCTTAAAACTTTAGCATTATAAAAGATAAAATGAACAAAAGGAAAAACATGCCAAGGAGTGGGAAAACATATTTTCAACATATATAACTGATAGCTGGCAAATAATTTGTATCCATAATATATAAAGAATACCTAAAAGCAGAAAAAGAAAGACGAACGATCCAATTTAGAAATGGAAAAAGGACAGAGGCAATTCACAGAAGAAGAAATTAACAAACATACCCACAGAATGTATCATGGAAATGTAATCCCAACGAGACAGAACTCACCAATCAGATCTGCAAAATTAAAGGGGATAATACACAGTGTTTATGAGGATAAAGATCAAAAGGCACATTTTACTCATATTACTGGAAGGAATGTAAACTGGTACAATCACTTTTAGAGCAACTCAACAATATTTAGACCAGAACAGTATCTTTCAAGCTTTTTTGATACATATCTGTACCTGAAACAAAAGTTTCACAAAATAATTCTTACCCTTGCTACATGAGATACTAAGAGATATCCTCTTTGCTGTTTTTTTCTATTTTACATTATTCTAGTCTACTCAGGAGATAGTGAAGGGCTCCAGGAGATAGTAAAGGACAGGGAAGTCTGGCATGCTACAGTTCACGGGGTCACAAAGAGTTGGCTACAACTCAGCGACTGGACAACAATTCTACTCCTACCCTAATTTATCCTTTTCTATTTAATTTTTCAATGTTGGTTTCAGCCCACTAAGATAACTTCACAGAGTTGGACTGTGAAGAAAGCTGAGCACCAAAGAATGATGCTTTTGAACTGTGGTGTTGGAGAAGACTCTTGAGAGTCCCTTGGACTGCAAGATCCAACCAGTCCATTCTGAAGGAGATCAGCCCTGGGATTTCTTTGCAAGGAATGGTGCTAAAGCTGAAACTCCAGTACTTTGGCCACCTCATGCGAAGAGTTGACTCATTGGAAAAGACCCTGATGCTGAGAGGGATTGGGGGCAGGAGGAGAAGGGGACGACTGAGGATGAGATGGCTGGATGGCATCACTGACTGGATGGACGTGAGTCTGAGTGAACTCCGGGAGTTGGTGATGGACAGGGAGGCCTTGTGTGCTGTGATTCATGGGGTTGCAGAGTCGGACACGACTGAGCGACTGAACTGAACTGAGCTGAAGATAACTTCAAGATCATTAATAAGTCATATCTTGGAAAACATTAGCCTAGATGAAACTCTACAGCATATACAAAATTGTTTGCAATAGGAGAACATTAGAAATAATACATAGAACTGATCAACAGACTCTATCAACAAAATTTACAAATCGTGCATACTGCAAAACAATTAAAATAAATTATCTAGAATCAACATAGGTAAGTCTCCAAAACAATTCTGATCAAAAATCAGTCATAGAATAATGTATTTGATACACTATTTGATAAAGTTTTAAAACATGCAGAAAACAATACTATTTTAACGTGTAATGGATACTGACATACCCATGGCTGGACTTTGATGGAAATGTTTTCATAAGAAAGTTCAGACCAGAGGTAATGCCAAAGGCAAAATTTGCCATGTAATTCTATCAATGAATTAGTGTAATTTGGTTTTTCCAATTGACAAGAGAATTTTCAAGATTTTAAGCTTAAGTTAAATTAATCATCTGAGTATGAAGGATACGGTTACCCAATAGTAAGGAAAACAAAATTGTAGAATCAGAATAAACCATTCTAATACTGTCTTGACCATGAACATAGGAATTCAACAAAGGCTTGATACTGACAATTCATAAACCACAATTTTTTTCATCATCAGTAAGATAAATTCTACCAACAGCACAGGAAGATATTAACTCCATAACACAGAAAAAGGAGAGTATCTTAAATGCCAGGGAAGGATATGAAATAGAAAAAAAGTGCATTAGAATGTGATTTTACTTCTGGTCTCACTCTGCTTACAAATTTCCCCCTTTTCTGAACAGGAGGGAGACCCAGGACAGAGGCTGGCATTTGCATTGGGAAGCTCTTCTTCACACTGACAGTGTTGTGGCATAAGATCATCCCATATGATACCCACAATATATGCTGCTTTACTGTTTTTCCCTTACAGGTATTTTGGGATATCTAACTTGGCTCATGTATTTACTCAATTACTCAAATTAAAAAGTGCCTTGTGCTTTGAAAAATAGTTTCTTATGCATTTCCTCATTTTGTTGAAATGTAATGAAAGAACAAAATTATTGTGGAATTTTGACATACTGATATTTTGCCTTGCAATATAAAAAGAAATAGAATAAGTACCTTTTCCAGCCAGATGCTCCTGCCACTGACATCTGCCTTCAGAGGCTCCAAACAAGACACTCAAGAGCCCATGTTCCAAGTTTTTGTAAGAGTAATTTTCTTTTTTTCCACCAAACCACATGGTATGTGGGGTCTTAGCTCCCTGACCAGGAATCAAACCTGTGGCCCCTGCAGTGGAAGCACGGAGTCCTAACCACTGGACCACCCGAGAATTCCCACAAGAGTAACTTCCAAAACCAAATATACATCAACTTAGGTAATCTTCTGCATGACAATTCCTACTTTGGCTGTTTCTCTAAACCTGTGGAGTTCAATAATTTATTTCTAAACCATCCCTGTTTGGAACAGATAACTTCTGTACATACTGTATTTTGAGAGTTTTATCTGTACTTTTAATAATAACACAGTTAAAGATCAGTGGACAAGACATCAGTCTTTCAGTAAAACGGAACACAATAAACATACCGATTCCTAATCCTCTTGAAGAACAGATTAAATAATTCATTTATCTGTACAAAGCATATAACAAGCTATCTCTACATGTTTTATTGGTAATCAGTATTTTTCAGTGTTTGTTAATATGGCAATGTATCATATTACTTGATAATACCTCTGACCTAATTAGTTAAACTGATAAATGGACATTCATTTGCCTAATTCATTCAACAGATATTGATTTAGTGCCTGCAGTCGGCACTAAATTGAAAGCAAATATGTAAAAAATAAAAATAACATGGAGCAAAAGGATATCCACCTCCTAGCTGCCTGTGTCAATATTACCCCAGCCAGTAGTAAGCATGGGCCTTAAGCACTAATAAACTAGACACACTATCAGAGAATGCATTTTCCATGGAAATTGTTATTGTGCAGTTAATTAGAAGCTCCTAAATGCTGGTATCTGTTCTCTAGAAGTGATCCCAGAAGAAAAATGAAAAATAAGAAAATTATGTTTTTGCAGAGAAAGCCTCAAAGCTCAGTTGGTAAAGAATCCACCGGCAATGCAGGAGACCCTGGTTCAATTCCTGGGTCGGGAAGATCCCCTGGAGAAGGGAAAGGCTACTCACTCCAGTATTCTGGCCTGGAGAATTCCATGGAGAAGTCCATGAGGTCACAAAGAGTCAGACATGACCGAGAATAAGCCCAGTGTCATATATTTTCAAAATTCAACTTCACAGTATGAAATCAACTCTAAAGCTATGCTTGAGAAACAATATATAAAAAAGTTTTCTTGCAATACAACACTCAATGCTTTTTCAACAAATTTGCCTATCTGGGCAACACAGCTGATGATGCTTTAATAATCAAAGAAACAAGGCATGAAGGAAAACCAATGTCTTTTAAGACACCAGCATACAGCTTACAGTATCAGTGTGTCGATGAGCTCCAGACCAAGTAAATGTCAATGCAGTAATGATGGTGCCCACCTGCATGCTGACCTGAGCCCTAAATGGCATGTCATCTGAAACTTAGAAATAATATAAATATGTAAAAATGCAATATAAAGTAATTAAACGTGATCCCAATGATCCCTTGCCAAAAAGAATGGTAGGCATGACTTACCTCCACTGAATGAGGTGTCATAAATCAATGACAAATGACAGTAAGATCCCTCCCTATAAAACTGCCAACTAAAGTGGGTCAATTACAGACAGGATGGACAAGACTGAAAAACTAAAAGCCCAACTAAAACCAAAGCACAACTTCAAAGGAAATGGTACTGCCACATGTTTATGATAAACAGCAAAATGACTTATGAAACACAGAAACATAGTTGCCATTTTAATGATTTCATTGTAAACAGTTTCCAAATTTCACTAAGAGTGATGAAGCAGACCTTCAATCCAAAGCAAAGTTGCATTTAGTTAGAAGAGATTACCAAGCTCATCAGCATTGATCTTTTCAGAGAAGCAAAGCAAAAAACGCCACTTTCAAATATGAAAAATCATCAACATAAACTATACAAATATTTTTAGATTGTGGCTCAAGACGGTAAAGAATCTGCCCGCAATGCAGGAGACCTAGGTTTGATCTCTGGGTCAGGAAGACCTCCTGGAGAAGGGAATGGCTACCACTCCAGTATTCTTGCTTGGAGAATTCCATGGAAAGAGGAGCGAGTCAGACACAACTGAGCAACTAACACTCTCACTTTCACACACTAGCTAAAATGAACAGGTACTTGAGACATTTGTAAATCCATTTGAAGTTTAGATCCTTATAGATCTAATATAATTTTTTTAAGCTCTTAACACAGCTATTAAATAGCATTTTGTTAAAAATCTCTGTCCCATAATGTAACTTCAACATGGTAGCCCCTTGGCCTTGGCTCATTTCCATTTGCAATTCACACTGCTCAGACAAATACACTCAGCATAACACAGAATATATTATAATGTGATCACAATTCATGATTTATTCAAATACTATCACCCACTGGTACATGTCAGCTCAAAATGTCTTCCATGGGGACATATACATACTAGATATGAGTTCAGGTTAGATCAGCAAGGCTGAGATATATAAAAGGTACACTCCAATGTCAGATTAATGCTGAAAAAAACTATTATGTCTTAAATTCCCTGGAGACTTTTGGTTAAGATGAGCTCGCCAAGTGAATCAAACAAATGTCCCTCCTGAATAATGAAAGCAAGGAGGATCCTACCAGCCTTCCACTGAAGGACACTATGAATATCCCTTTCAGAGAAGGAAGTTTATTTGCTCCTTTTAAGTAAATATCTTCATTTAGGGCTTCCCTGGAGGCCCAGTGGTTAAGAATCCACTTGCCAATGCAGCGGACACAGGTTCGATCCCTGGTCTGGAAAGATCCCACATGCCAAGGGGCAACTCAGCGTGTGTGTCACAACTACTGAAGCCTCTCTGCCTAGCAAGAGAAACTGCTATGGGAAGCCTGAGCACTGTAACAAATAGCCATTGTGCAACAGTGAAGACCTATGCAGCCAAAAACAAACAAGCAAACATATTCTAAAAAAAGAAAAAAACCTCATTCAGCCCTCCATGTTCATCTTTGAACAGGAGTCCCTGATGTCACACTGCAACCCTGATCATTCCATTCCATTCCATAATTCCATTCCCTTTCAAAGAGATTCTCAAATCTTTCCTGGTCAATTCTGATTTAGAGGAAGTCAATTTCAGTAAACCTCAAAGGTATCAGCATCCTAGGGGCATTTTAATTTCCCTTTAGCCATGTGATAAATCCAAAATTAAATATGACAAACTCCTAGAGTCATCAGCAAATCCCCTGGGTACTCTACATTTATAGTTTTAGATTAATAGCTTTTGATGTTTAAACACAGTGTTCGTAATCCACTTAAGTAAAGGACCCAAAGGGAAAAACACTTCACTTTCTAAAACTGTTCCTCTCCATCAGCCTCTTTCTCTAAGCATCCTTTAATTATGTACTGCAATTTGGCCAGGCTTGTCTGGTTCATTGAGAAACCTCTCAGAGCAATAATTTAGTACCTTAAAGCATGACGTCATATCAGGTGACTCTTCAACAGTTTCAAATAAAGAAAATCGATGACTACTCATACAAAACAACTTCACCTGGTCATCCCTAGTCAGAGGGACATCAAGAAACAATTACAAAGTGTAGGAAATGTGAAGAGAATACACACTTTTCCTCCACCCATCTGTAGTTATTTGTTTGGCTCATCTTATCCATTCAAGAGCCCAGTCTCTTCATCTGATGTGCTGCATTAAACTGTAAAACCATGAATATTGTGAAGTTTCTGGAAAAGATATTTTTTCACCTATCACAAAGGACAGTTACATTAGCCACAATGGACATGCTGTGGGGTCCCATGAAACACACAGTAGAGAATGGTGGGGAGAAAAAGTTTTCCCAGAAAGATAATTCAACTCTAAAAATCAGTTTTCCACCATGAACGTCACCTTCAGTTTATCCTTCAGACTTACCATAACCACACTGTTTAAAATTGCAACTCACATCTAAATTCTCACTTCTTTTTCGCTGCTCTCCTTTTTTTCATTTCTTTATAGCACTTACAATAAGGAAATGGCAACCCACTCCAGTACTCTTGCCTGGAAAATTCCATGGACTGAGGAACCTGGTGGGCTATAGCCCATGGGGTCGCAAAGAGTCGGACACGACTGAGCAACTTCACCTTCACCTCACCAACACAATAAATAATTAAATATGTTTGTGGTTAATCATTTTCTGCTAGAATTTAAGCTCCAGAGGAAAGAGATCTTTGTCTATTTTGTTCACTGACATACTCTAAACACCTAAGAAAATCTTATACAAACTAGTCACTCAGAAAATGTTTTTTGAATGAATGAACGAATCTACATTGCGACTTTAGTATAAAATATTCTAGAGCTAAATACCAATTTCATGTGCACAGTTAACAAAATCTACTGGGACTTCCCTAGTGGTTCAGTGGCTAAGACTCCATGCTCTCAGTGAAGGGGGCCCATGTTCCATCCTTGGTCAGGGAACTAGATCTCACGCGTCTCCACTAAGAGATCACTTTCCACAACAAAGACCTCACATGCAGCAACAAAGACAGACGATCCCGAATGCCACAACCAAGACCCAGGGCAGACAAACTAATAAATAAATGTTTAAAAAAAAAAAAAAAGTGATAAGTGCTACAAGCCAAATAGAGGATTAAAAAAAAAAAGCCTAAGGCGATGGAGAGTGAGAGAAGTGCCTTTTTAGATGAGGTAGTCACCTTTGAAGTGATGGCAATTAATTTGAGATCCAATTAATGAAGTTCAGTGCCATGCAGATTTGGGTAGAAGGGTTAAGTGAACTTTGAACATGGAGGAAATGCACATGGCTGAGGGTGGAGGCAGGCTTCGTAAGTCCAGAAACAACAGTAAGGGCTGTGCAGAACGAGTGGAGTGTGCAAGAATGTGGTATCCATTACTTTTGTGTCCTGTCAGACTCTGCGACCCTATGGACTGTAGCGAGCCAGGCTCCTCCTTCCATGGGATTCTCCAGGCAAGAATCCTGGAGTGGACTGCCATTTCCTTTTCCTTCCCCACCCAGGTATGGAACCAGGGTCTCTTAGGTCTCCTGCACTGGCACATGGATTCTTTACCACCAGCGCCACCTGGGACGCCCCCTATTGCTTTTACCCACACTTAATAACGTGTACATCGCCTAACGCCCTGGAAAAGAGATTACATTTCACCTAGAGTACTCAGATTCTCTTGATAGTAAATGCTTCTATTCCAGCCTCCAAATAGCTGTAACAGCACATCATATCAGATTACAAGGCACACAGCAATATTGTTAGAAATCATTCCAAGAACAGCCACAGGAGTCACGAAACTGACCTAAGTACCACTGACCAGGAAGGTGCAAAGCTAAGTAGGAACGTAGTACTAGAAAGGCGCAAGGCTAGGAGGCTCAATAAACATCAAACAGTGACTGTCACTTCCTGGTCTGGGGGAAAGATTTTCGTGGCAAAGCACTGTTTGAGAACTCTACTCCCTTTTACTCAGCTCTGACAAAGATTAAGTCGCCAAGCGCAGTACCAGTCAGTTCTTCGACATGCGTTTTGTTACAGTCCTGGGCTCGAACTGTTCAGACATATTATGTAATTTCCCAAAGAACAAAAAGCAAAAAATTCCCTTTGAACTCGCCTTCCAACTCAGGCAGGAAGTTCTTCTCCACCTGGGCGGAGCACTTGGAGAGCTTTCAGCGTCTCAAAAAATCTGCTTCCAGGGCAAGTATCTTCCAGCTTGAAATAGACTGAAGGCTACTTCTCCCCACCCCCCACAGCAGTTCCCAACAGCTTGGCCTAGCTTTTAGTCAGACTTCGACATCAGGACCGAATGTCGAAGGCAAAGTGAGTTTAGCGCGCCGGTTCGGGCCCGGAAGCTGGGGGAAATAGAGATGTACAGGACGGGAACCCAGGACTGAGGGGACGCAAACGAAAACCGCAGCTTCAAGGAGGTGAGGAGAGCCGGAAAAGAAGGCGAAGCCCCCAGGCAGTTGCCTCACCCGCGCTGGCCTGAGGAGAAGCCTCCAGGCGGGTGACGGGCCCTGGCGAGACGCCACACGCGACCCTCGCGGGGCCGCGCCACTTCCGCCAGCGACTCACGCATGCGCACCTCACGCCGCCTCGGTCCGAGACCTGGGTCGGGGTGCGATCCCAGGGCCGCGCCCTGCCGCCGCCCGCGGCTGTGCGCACGCGCGCCGACAGCTGGGCCCTGGTAGCGGGCAAGTGTCGCCCCCGAGCCCCGCGCCCAGGCCTCGCCGGAGGACTTGCGCACGCGCAGAGACGCCTAAGCGAGGGGCCCCGGGCGGGGCTCTCGCCCCAGGGGCTACTCTCACCGCAGCCGCGCCCCGAGGTCGGGCAGCGGGGGGCGGGGAGAGGTGGCTTCCCGCTGGGAGGATCTGCAAGGGGCCGGATTCGAGCCCGGCGCCCCCTTCTGACTCCCTGCGCCATCCCCTCTGCCCTTACCTCAACGCAGGCCCGAACCACATCCGCTCAGCCTCCCGGGTCGCCGTTACTGCTCGGTCGGGGAATCGGCGCAACGACCAGCTGGCGCCTCCCCCAGAAGCAGCCGGGCCTCGGCGGGATGCGCCCGGATGCCCGATCGCCGAGGGAAGAGGAGGGGAGCGGACCCGAGGGGAGGGGAGGGGAGGGGGCCGGGCGATGGCGCCTCGCCCCTCCTCCCCGCTG